>CM053591.1:97177519-97194579 GCA_028646515.1 Pseudochirops corinnae
GATCCTTCTTGTCCCCAAAGAAGGAATCAAGAGTTTGGTTGCTGTTCTTACTTTGCTTCATTTGCCTGTTCATGTTGGCCAGTCAATGATTTTTTAGCTCTGTGGAACTCTGCTTCCAGAGGGGAAAGCTCTGTCCCAATTCACTGGGGCTTTTCCTGCTGCCAGAGCTTTTAGGGGCCTGTCATTTTTTTGCAGCCCCCACCAGGTTTGGCTCATTGAAAATGCATCCCAGGACTACCACCCAAGACCACAATCTCAATCAGGGCCCCTCAACAGAAGAGCACTTGGCCTCTGAATGATCACTTGGACCCCTTTCAGTCTGCAGACCGGGAGCTCTGAAGCAGACATGTGGCTGTAGGGCTGCCTCTTCTTCTGCTTTCTTGCCCTGGAGGCAGTTGGGCTGGACCAGCTTTTCTCCTCTCAGTGTAGCTGAGTTCCACTGACCTTTCACTTAGTCCTGTTTCTTATGGCTTGATAATTCTGGAAACTGCCCCAGCTACCTCTGATCCACTCTCCTGAAGCTCCAGCTGTGGCTCGTCCTGGCCACCCCCCACCCACACAGGGCCAAGTCCCAGTTTCAGGCTGGGTTATTTTCTGCTCCCCATGCTGAGATGATCCCTTTGATCCAAGCTGCCTTCAGCAGGAGATGTATTTGTGTGAATTTTAGAGCCCTAAAATTTGTTTAAAGTCATATTTTATGGTTATTTGAGGTAGCTATGTGGGAGCTGCGGTACCTTACTGCTCTTAGGCTGCCATGTTGGCAAGAGGAATTAATTTCAATACCACATAAACTATTTTTAATATAGGTAAAGAAATACTAGTTCCATGTTCTTTACCTCTTATATGCTGCTGATACCTTAAGCAGAAAGAGCAACAAAAAAAGAAAGCAAATTTTGGAACAATTTTGCTAATGTATATTGATTCAAAAATTTAAAATAAAGTATTGTCAAAGAGATCACAGCAGTTTATCAGAAGGGTAAAAAAAAAACAACTATGGCCACATGGTTTTTATACCAGTCTTACTCAATAATAGGAAAACTGTCAGCATAATTGATCATATTAATAATACTAATAGATGTTATATGATTATCTAAATGCATACAGACAAAGCTTTTGACAAAATACAGCATATATTACTATTAAAAATACTAAAAGCATAGGAATTAACTGAATTTTCCTTGAAATGATAGGTAACATCAATATAAAACCAGTAGCAAGCATTATATGCAATGGGGATAAGTTAGCAGTTTTCCAAGTAAGATAGGCAGTGAAGGAAGGAGATCCATTATCAACTCTATTATTTAATATTGTGCTAGAAATGTGAGATTTAGCAATAAGAGAAGAAAAAGAAATTGAAGGAATTAGAATAGGTACTGAGAAAACAAATGTATCACTTCACAGATGATATCATGGTATAATTAGATAATCCTAGAGAATCAACTAAAAACTACTTCAAATAATTAACATCTTTCACAAAATTGAAGGATATATAATAATCCCATATAAATCATTGACAATCCAATATACTAACAATGAAACATAGTGGTAACAGACAGAAAGATATATTTCACTTTACAAAGTGATACATAATATAAAACTGTCAGAACAAAATCAGGAAGTGTAGAAACACAATTACAAGTCATTTTTATAAAAATAAAGTCAGACACAATTTATTGGGAAAATATAAATTGCTCATGGATGGGCTGAGTTAATATGATAAAAATGATAATCCTAAATTATTTAACTTCTTCAGTGCTATACTAAGTGAAGTAACAAAAATATTTTCTACACCTAGAAAAAATAATTAAAAAAAACTATCTTGGTGGCTAGGTGGCAAAGTGAATAGAGTCCTGAAGTCAGGAGGACCTGAGTTCAAATCCAGCCTCAGCCACTAGACACTTACTAGCCATGTGAACTTAACACCAATTACTCTGCCTTCACCACTCCAAAAAGAAAAAAGAAAAAAAGTATCTGGTGGAACAAGAGTTCTAGAATAGCAGGGAATTAATGAAAAGGAATGCAAGGAAGGTGAGTTAATTGTAAAAAGATCTAAAACCCCATTTTAAAGCAGCAATCCTTTTTTTTTTCCCCTTTGGATTTATTTTTTAAAATTTCTTTTTCATTGCCTTGCTTATTTACTTTTAGTTTACATAATTCAGTTCCACAATCCGTTGAGTTTCAAATTTTCTCCCCTCCCTTCTCCCCGTGCAAATACTTTTACATTGCACAATAGTCTGGTTGTATAGAAGGGTTGCAACCAATGTAGTGAACAATGGGAAAAAAGAAAGAAAACCAAACATGAAAAGGAACAATAGCATGCAGATTGCTCCATTTTCCATTTAAACTCTGGTCTTTCTAGATCTTTCTCTGAATATAGATATCTTCTTCCATCCTGAGACTTGTAGAGTTGTCTTATAGCTGTGCATTGCTGAGAAGAGTCCAGTTTATCAAGGTTGGTCGTCACACATACAATGTGACTATGATTGTGTACAAATTTTTCCTGGTTCTCCTCTTCTCATTTAGCATCAATTTGTATGAGCCTCTCCAGGTAAATATGAAGTCCATCTCCTTCCCATATCTTATACCACTATAGTATTCCATTACATTCATATACCATAACTTGTTTAGCCATTCCCCAATTGATGAACATCCCCTAAATTTCCAGTTTTTTGCCACCACAAAAAGAGCTGCAATAAATATGTTTGTACATATGGGTCCTTTTCCCACTTCTGTGATCTCTTTGGGATACAAATCCAGAAGTGGTTTTACTGGGTCAAAGGGTATGCAATTATTTATAGCCCTTTGGGCATAGTTCCAGATTGTTTTCCTGAATGGTTGTATCAGTTCACAGCTCCACCAACATTGTATTAATGTTCAATTTTTCCACATCCTCTCCAGCACTTATTTTCCTGTTTTGTCATCTTAGCCCATCTAACTGGTGAGATGTGGTACCTCAAAGTTGTTTTGATTTGCATTCTCCAATCAATAGTGATTTAGGGCATTTTTCCTTGTGCTTAAAGATATCTTTAATTTCTACCTCTGAAAATTGCCTGTTCTTATCCTTTGGCCATTTATCAATTGGGGAATCACTTGTATCCTTATAGATTTTACTTAATTCCTTGTATATTTTGGAAATGAGGCCTTTATCAGAGACACTGGTTGTAAATATTCTTTCCCAATTTCCCACTTGTCTCTTAATCTTGGTTAAGTTGGCTTTGTTTGTACAGAAACATTTCAATTTAATATAATCAACATTATCCATTTTGTATTTTATAATGCCCTCCAACTCTTATTTGTCCATAAAGTCTTCCCTACTCTATAAATCTGAAAGGTAAACTATTCCTTGCTTCCCCAGATTATTTACAACATCAGTCTTTATACCTAGTTCATGCACCCATTTAGACTTGAGTTTGGTGTACAGTGCTACATGATGATCTATGCCCAGTTTCTGCCATACTATATTCCAATTTTCCCAGCAGTTTTTGTCAAATAGTGAGTTCTTATCCCCGAAACTGTGGTCTTTTGGCTTATCAAACAGTATATTGCTATAATCATTGACTACTGAGTCTTTTGTACCCAATCTATTCCATTCATACTCTGCTCTATTCCTTAGCCAGTATCAAACAACTTTGATAACTGCTGTAAAGGAGCAATCCTTACACTGCTTGGAACTGGCCAATAAATACAGTGGTGGATCAATGGAATACTTTAGGTACACAAGGCACAATAGTAAATGACTACAATGATCTACTGTTTGACAAAACCAAAGACTGCAGAATCTGGGATAAGAACTCACTATTTAATAAAAACTGCTGCAATAACTGTAATATAGTATGGCAAAAACTAGACAGAGAACAATGCCTTAAATGTTATATCCAAAAAAAGATTCAAAATGGGTAAATGATTGAGAAATAAACGGTGATACCATAAGCAAATTAGGAAAGCAAGGAATAGTTTACCTGGCAGATCTATGGATAAGGGTATAATTTACAACAAATAAGTGATAGAGTACATTATGAAACGCAAAATGTATCATTTTGCTTACATTGAATTATAGAAGTTTTCCACAAATCAAGCAATGCAACCAATGGAAACAATTTTTACAGCCAGTGACTCTGAAAAGGGCCTCATTTCCAAAATATATAAAGAACTGTGTCAAATTTATTTTTATTATTATTATTTTATTTAATTGCTTTTAATTTATAACATTCAGTTCCACAATCCTTTGAGTGTCAGATTTTCTACCACTCCTTCTTTATTGCATATAATTTTTATTGCCTCTTTATCTGACAATGATGCATTTAATATTTCTGCCTTTCTGCACTGATTTGTGAGGTTTGTATGCCCTGTACCTGCTCAACTTTTATGTATGTGCCATGTACCACTGAGAAGAAGCTATATTCTTTTTTACCTACATTTACTTTTCTCCAGAGGTCTCTCATATCTACCCTCTCTAAAATTCTATTCTCTCCTTAACTTCTTTCTTGTTTATTTTGAAGTTATATTTATTAAGTTCAGATAGGGGAAATTGAGGTCCCCCACTAGTATAGTTTTGCTATCTATTTCTTCTTCTGATTCCTTTAACTTCTGCTCTAGGAATTTGGATTCTAAACCACTTGGTGTATATACATTAAGTAATGATATTGCTTCATTCTCAATGGTGCCTTTTAGCAGGATATAGTTTCCTTCCTTATCTATTTTTAATTAGATCTATGTTTGCTTTTTCTTTGTCTGAGATTATGATTTCTACCCTTGGTTTTGTTTATTTACTTTAGCTAAAGTATTATATATTCTGTTCCAGCCTTTTACCTTTACCTGTTCCTATATATTTTTTTCAAATGTGTTTCTTTGTAGACAGCATATTGTAGGGTTATTGTTTTAATCATTCTGCTAACTGCTTCCATTTTATGGGAGAGTCTTCTCAATCACATTCACAGTTATGATTACTATATGTGTCTTTCCCTCCATCCTATTCCCTCCCCTGTTTATGTTATTATTTCTTCCTTCTCCCTTCTCCTGCTTAAGAGTTTTCCTTTTGACCAATGCCTGCCTCAGTATTCCCTCCCTGCACACCTCTCTCTCTTTACCTACCTTCCCCCCTGTCTACTACTTCCCTCCCCTCTAATCACTCCCCTTTGATCCCCTTACCCCTCCTATTGCTTGTAGGGCTCAATATATTTTTATACCTAACAGAGTATGTTATTCCCTCCTTGAACCCTAACCAATGAGAGTAAATTTCATATAGTGCTCCTCTCTCTCTGTCCTTTCCCTCTACTATAATGAGTTTCTTGTTGAGATCCTAAAATTAACTGATTTTGTTCATCCCTCCTTGAACCAGAACCAATAAGAATAAAGTTCATATGATGTTCATCTCCCTCTTTTATTTTCCTCTATTATAGTATGGTTTTTATGCCTCTTTGTGTGAGATGATTTACCTTTTTCTTCCTCCTCCTTTCCTTTTCTCTCATTACAATGTCTTTGTACCCCTTAATATATATTTTTATCATCATATTATTTCCTTTATACCCACACACTCTACCTATGTATATCCCTTTTAAATTTTGCTATAATTATATAAATCTCAAAATTGACAGGTGTCAGCTTCCCATATAGGGATGTAAACGGTTTGGTCTTGATGAATCACAAATTATGTGAATGTGTGTGTGTGTGTTCCTTGTTTACTTTCTTATGTCTATCTTGAGTCTTATATTTGGAGATCAGATTTTCCATCGAGTTCTGGCTTTTTCATATGGAAAGTTTAGAAGTCCCTTATTTCCTTGAATGACCATCTCCTTGTCTGAAAGCTTATGCTCAGTTTTGCTGGGTAGTTGATCCTTGGTTGTAGTCCAAGCTCTTTTGCCTTGTGAAATATCATATCCCAAACCCTCTGATCTTTTAATGTGGTCCTGCATGATCCTGACTGTAGTTCCATGATATTTGAATAGTTACTTTCTTCCTGCTTGCAGTATTTTTTCCTTGACCTTATAATCTTCAAATTTGACTAATATATTTCTTGGAGTTTTCAATTTGATATCTCTCTCAGGAGGAGTCCAGTGAATTGTTTTGATAACTATTTTACTCCATAATTCCAGGACTTTACAACAGTTTCTTTGACTATCTCTTGGAGGATGTTGTCCAGACTGTTTTTTTTTTTTTTCATCATGCCTTTCTGGCAAACCAAGAATTCTTAGGTTATCTCTCCTGGATCTGTTCTCCAGGTCAGTTGTTTTTCCAGTGAGATATATTACACTTCTAATTTTTCAATCTTTATGTTTTCTTTTACTTATTCTTGATGTGTCATTGAGTCATTAGGTATTTCTTGACTTTTAGAGTGGATTTCTGCATTTGGGGTACAGAGGGCTCTGACTCACACTTCTCAGGTTTGAAGCTAAGGACCTGATTGTTGACTTTTTGTGCTGTAGCCTCTGGGTGTCTAGACTGAGGCCAACTGCAAGACTCTTTGTGTTTCTTCTGAGTTATCCTGAGGTTTATAGAGTAATGACTTGGGGAGGGGTGGTATGCTCACTTCAGGTTTCTGGCTCTGTGCCCCTGGGCTCAATCTCAGGCAAGTTCAGCATCTGGTTGCCTACAGCCTTGCTGTCTGAAAATTTCCTTAATTCTGCTAATGTACTCCTGGGCTTCTGGTGTTAGTGCATGCTAGCTCCACCCCCCTAGGCTTTAGATCTGCTCCTGGTCAGCTGAAGTGGGGTCAGGCTCAGCAGAGCTTCAGTCAGTCCCATCCTCTTGGGTTCTCAAGCCTGCACTGCTTTCACTATTTCAGGATTTTACATGGGGCAGGCGACATTAATCTCTGGGGTTTTCAGGGTCAGGGAGGAAGAAATTTACTCCATCATCTTGCCTCTCAGAGGTTCTGGTAGGTGATTTTTAAACATCCAGGCTGCGGGCTGATGGACCTAGGAGAATCTCCTGCTGTGGGCTCTGTGATTTCTCTTACCCAGCTCCAACCAATCCTCCATCCTGCAGTGGGACATCTACAAATTGACCCTCACGGTGGATAAATCAATCTACTGTCCACAGCTCACTTTCACTTTGTGGTGCTCTGTACTCAGGTCCACATTGGTGCATCCGCCATGTACTCCACACTCCCCCTGCCCAGTCCTATGTGGGCACTTTCCTGGGCTGGGAATCCACTATGCTTCATCTCCCAATGGCTTCTGTCACTCTAAAATTCGTTCAGATTCACTTTTTAGAGGTAACTGACAGAATTTATAAAACTGCTTATGTTATGTCATTTTGGCTCCACCCTCGTTCTCTCCTTAGTCAAATTTACAGGAATACAAATCATTCTCGAATGGATAAATAGTCTAAGGATATGAATAGGGAGTTTTCAGATGAAGAAATTAAAGATATATATAGTTGCATGAAAAACTAATTCTCTAAACCACTACTGATGAGAGAAATGCAAATTAAGACAACTCTGAGGTACCACCTCACACCTATCAGATTGTCTAATGTGACAAAACAGGAAAATGATAGATGTTGGAGAAGATACAGGAAAATATGAACACTAATTCATTGTTGGTGGAGTTGTGATCTGATCGAACCATTCTGGAGAGCAAGTTGGAAATATGTACAAAGAACAGTAAAACTGCATGTATTCTTTAGTCCAAAGACACCAATACTTGGTCTGTATTACAAAGAGATCATTAAAAAGGGGAAAAGATCCACATGCACTGAAATATTCATAACTTTTTTTTGTGTTGGCCAAGAGATAGAAATTGAAACAATGCCCATCAATTGGGGATTGCCTGAACAAGTTGTGGTATTTGAATGGAATGGTATGTTTTTGTTTCATAAGAAATGATGAATAGAAAGATTTCGGAAAACTCTGGAAAGACATTCATTAATAGAAGCTGAGTGAAGTTAGCAGATCAAAGAGAGTATTATACACTGTTAAAGAAAGATTATGTGATGATCAACTTATTGACTTAACCATTTTCAACAATACAATGTCTATGGCAATTCTATAAGATTCATGATGGATAATACTACACATATACAGAGAAAGAACCATGGAATCAGTATTCAGATCTAAGTATAGTGTATCTCCACTTTTTTTATTATTTTTTTTCTTTCTCTTGATTTTCCCCCTTTGTTCTGATTTTTCTTTCACAAAATGACTAATGTGGAAATATGTTTATTATGATTACATTTGTTTAACCTATACCAGATTGCTTGTTGTCTTGGGGGGGAAAGGTGAAAGAGGGAGGGAGAAAAAAGTTTGTAACTCAAATATGCAATGAATGATGAAAATTGTATTTTCATGTATTAGAAAAAAAATGCTACTAAAGAAAGTAAAGCAATAAAGCTTTAAAAGAAGAAAAAAAGCAAAAATAAGATTTGTTAAATCAGGATCATCTGAAACTGGTGCTCACTCATGCTTCGATGAGAGTTGACAAATCTGTCCTCAGGATTGTTATATGGTTTCTTCCTTAATAAATGATCTTGGTGAATAATTCTAAAGGGAAATTACAAGGCTAGAGTTTGAAACAGTGCTTTACATATCTCTAATCACAGAAGGGGCTAAGATTAGGAGAGAAAAGAAAAGTTGTCCTAAATCCAAGGATTGTTGATACCACATTAAACGTTTTTAAAAAAAATGTCAGATGCTAGAGCCAAAATGGCAGAGTGTAAAAGTAATGAATTCTGAAGTTCCTTTTGTATTGCTAAACTGAGAAGTACTCAGCTCCTAGTTACAGATCAAGCCTCTGTTAAGAGATAAAAGGTATGAACCCCTGTTGCTGAGGTAACAGTTAGTTGCTGATTTAACAGGAAGGGGCAGAACAAGGAAGAGCTAATAGGTATATAAGGAGAAGTCCTAGCTGGAATTTCAGCTGGAGGCTGAGGAAGATAGGCCCAGGCTGGAGGGAATGATTTTTATTCTGAGAACCTGGATGAAGTGATTTTGATTCTGGAACCAGCTGAAACTTCTGCTGAGTGTGAGACACAGTCAACCTGCTGTGGATTTTCCAGGACCAGCCAGAGCTGCAGAAGCCTGAGGAAGCGTGACTGTGGTGTTGGAATTTTGTCTGTTTGTGGCTTTGTTAAGCCCTGACTTCCCAACGATAGAGACTGTGAAGGATATAAGGTGTACTGCACACTGTGAGCTTCAGCATGGAACAGGAACTGCACAGAGAGCTAGACAAGGAGCTGGGAGCTATCTGCCTTTGAACCTAGGTGACAATTCGGTGAATACAGGTAGGAGCTGGGACCATAGAAGGGGATCCAGGGAATCTGAGAGCCTACCTAGGGTCAATATGAAGAGATCTTTCTGGGGATAAGGATGAAGTTGTAACTTACTTATGACCTTGATATTGTTACTTATTTGTGACTGAGGGGTACATGGTCTGTTCATTTCACACTACACCTTAAGAGAGTGGTGAGTAGTGACTGATTTGTAACTTAGTGTGCCTCATGAGTAGAGAACTTTGATTTTTGTATTTTGTGACTCTTAAGGAATTTAACCCTTAAGCCTTCTTAAGGATAATGGAATGATTGAGTTGCTAAGTGATTGATTGACTAAATGACTGTACTTTCTTCAAAACTATTTGACAACTGTGGTGAAAACTATGTGACCATTTTAGTGATAAGTTGTTGTGAATGCTGTATTTTGATTTTATGTGATATGATGTAACATCATGAATGCTATATTTTGATTTCTGTGAATATTTTTCTCTGATCTGTTATTGAATAAATTAAGTACTCATTATACTGTGTAATCAGAACTTTAAAAAGCTGTTCACAGCAGCATTCTTCTGGAAAGTTGCTTGTGCTTTGCTTTACAGAGAGGAGGGGCAGAACTGAGCTCTCCCAAATTTCCCTATAAACAACTTCAAAAAATCTCAAATTTATTTCTTAGCAGAACTACGAGGTTAAAGGGTAACAATTTTCCAGGTGATGACAATGCATGAAGTAGTCACCAAAGTTGAGTGGCACCAGGGTGGTGATGCACACTAGAACACAGTAGAGGCCATGCTTCAACAATGCCAGAAGTGGGCCTTGGAGGTAGTTGTATAAGCAATAGCAGCTTTGGCAACTTTCAGCACACAGATGGTAAAGGGGTTGGACAATTGGCCAGGAAGATGTTACAGGAGACCTCTTGCTGGCTCCAGGTTCAGGATACTGTTGTATTGCCCATAGGGAGTGTAAGAGTGTCTTCCCAGGCTGGAGAAGTATGCTAGCACCTGTAACTTCTGAAGAGTAACAGCCTTGGTCACAGTTACTGGGCAGAGAATACAGTTTGCTTTCTACTCACAAGGAAGTAAGGGCCCTAGTCTCACTTCCAAGGCAGAAAAGAGCACTAGTACTTTAAAGTTGAAGAAAAGTAGGGAAGCTGGCCATCTTTCTAGGTTAAACAGAAAAGCTAGAAATTGTAGTTATAAGGGAACAAGTTTCCTTCCTGGGCAAAGACCAGAGTACAAAGCAGGAGAACAGTGAACACACCTCTCTTTAGATCTTATCATTTTGAGAGAACTCAAAACTGCAACACCCTCAGAAGAAGTTGTGAAAAGAGCAGGAAAAAAAGAATCTGAAGATTGGAACAATGTCCTTTCCTGCAGGAGAGAACCCAAGTTTAACATAAAATTGAAATTCAAGAAATAGGCTAAAAAATGAGCAAACAAGAACATAATTAATTTCTTCATCTAAAAATTCCCTTTTCACATCCTTTAACCATTTAACTGTTTGGGAATAAATTTTATTCTTATAATTTGAATCAGTTCTCTATATATTTTAGAAACGAGGCCCTTCTCAGAGACACTGATGTAAAAAAATTGTTTCTTTTGGTTGCATTGGCTTTGTTTGTGGAAAACCTTTTTCGTTTACTGTAATCAAAATTATCAATTTTTCATTTCATAATGTTCTCTAGCTCTTTTTTGGTCATACATTCTTCCATTCTCCACAGATCTGACAGCTAAACTACTCCTTGTTCACATAATCTTTTGTTTCATTATTATGTTCACATAATCCTTGTTTCTAGGATAACTCTTCATTTCTTAATCATTTATCATTTTTTATCTAATTTTGTTATACATTGTAAGAGCTCTAGTTTCTGCCATTTTGTTTTCAAGTTTTCACAGTAGTTTTTGTCAAACAGAGAGTTATTAACTCAGATGCTGGAGTCTCTGGGTTTATCTAACAGTAGATTACTATAGTTATTGAGTACTGTCTTGGTTACCTAACATATTCAACTGATCCACTACCATATTTCTTATCCATTACCTAGTAGCTTGATGATTGCTATTTAAAATTTAGCTTTAGATCCACTAAGACTAAGTCACCATCCCTTGCATTTCTTTTCATTTATTCCCTTGATAATCTGGAACTTTTGTCCTTCCACATGAATTTTGTTATTTGTCTTAGCTTCATAAACAATTTTTGACAGCTTGATTGGTATGGCACGGAATACGTAAATTTATTTAATTATAGTTTTCTTTTTTTTTTTTGTATCATATCAGCTAATATTATTCCAAATATTTAAATCTGATTTTATGTGTGTAAGTGTTTTGTAATCGTTTCCATATAGTTCTTAGGTTTGTCTTGATAGGTGGACTTTCAAAAATGTTGTATTGTCTACAGTTACTTTGAATGGAATTTCTCTTTCTGTCTTTTGCTAATTTTTTTTGTTAGTATATAGAATTGCCAGTCATTTCCATGGGTTTATTTTATATCCTGCAACTTTGTTAAAATTGTTAATTATTTCAAGTAGTTGTTTTTTTTTAATTTATTCTCTAGGTTTCCCTAAAAATATCATGATGTCATCTGGAAAGAATTTTGTTTCTACATTGCCTATTCTAATTCCTTTAATATCTTTTTTCTCCCCTCATTGCTAAAGCTAATATTTTTAGTACAAAATTGAATAATAGTGGTGATGGACATCATTGTTTCACCACTAATTTAATTGGGAATGCTTCTACCTTATTGCCTGAATCAATGGTTCTCAACCTTCCTAATATTGCAACCTTTTAATACAGTTCCTCTTGTTGTGGTGACCCATAAAATTATAAAATTGTATTATAATTAAAATTTTATTATATAATTTAAATATAATTTAATTTTATGTATATTAAATATATATTAAATTATATAATAATATCATTATTTTATAAATTAACTATAATTTAAATTTAAATAAATAGATTTAATAATTTAAATTTAAAATTAATTTAAAATTTTATTATATAATTTATAAAATTATAAAATTATTTTTGTTGCTGCTTCATAACTGTAATTTTGCTACTGTTATGAATCATAATGTAAATATCTGATATGCAGGATGTATTTGAATTGAACATAACCCACAGTTTGAGAACTGCTGGCCTAAATGCCAATGGTTTTAGACATATGCTACTAATCATTTAGTGAGTGATATGATTGTGATTGAATACAAGAATACATCTGTTTCTTAGGGTCTGGGGGGCAGTGACTAGGCAAAGTCAGTAGCTGGGTTCCCATCACATGGACATACCTGCTGTTTTTGTGGAAACTAAGAATTCATGGACACACCTGTTGTTCCAGTAAGCGGTGATGCATATATGAAGAAGTTAGGATATTGACAGGGGGTCAGGGGTTTGGCTGGGTAGGTACACTGGGTCTGCTGTTATATGCTAGACCTATAACAAAGTTGGAATATAACTCAAATCCCTCTGTTACTATCTCCACGTTTACTCTTACCTCATATGATTATGTGACCTTACTGCTTATCAAGAGTATGTCCTTTATCTATTCAAGCAATCTCATTACATCTTGTCTTATCTCACAACTTATTTGCCTTTTTGCCCTCCCAGCTCTATTACTTCTTCCTCATATTTTACCTCCTTCTCTACAAACATGAAGGATGTTTCCTTCATCCTAAAGACATGCACTTGATCTTTCTAACCTCATCTGATATATCTTTAGCTGTTTGTGTCTAAACACCTTGAAAAATCCACATCTGTTATGTCTTTATTTTACCTTTTATCACTCTACTCTATCCCTTATAGTCTTGTATTCCACAAAAAAATGTTCTCTTGAAAGTTGAAGATCATCTCCTAATTGTCAAATCAAATGATGTTTTATTCATGCTTATTCCTCCATAACTCTCTGCAGTCTTTGACACTGTTGATCATCCTTTTCTCCTTTAAACTCTCTTCTCTACAGGTTTTCAAGATACCACCTATTCTGGGTTCTCTTTCTACCTGTCTTAACACTCATTCTCAATCCCCTTTGTTAAATACTTATTCATACAACTCCCTCTAACTAGAGGTATTCCACAGGGTTCTGTCCTGGACCATGTTGTCTTCTCCTTTTATAATACTTCACTTGGAGACTACATTAACTTATATGCATTTAGTCACTTTATCTTGGTTATGGATTCTCAAGTATACCTATCCTTCCCCATCCTCTCTGCCCGATCTCCACTCTTATCTCCAACTTCCTTTCAGACATCTGAAACTGGATGTCTGTTAAACATCTTTAACTAAATATATCTAAGATCAAACTCATTATATTAATTCCCTACACACGTCACTTTTTTTTGTTTGTTTTTATTTTTATTTTTATTTTTTGCTTTTTGGAGGGCAACTGGAGTTAAGTCACTTGTCCAAGGTCACATGGCTAGTTTTTGTGTTAAGTGTCTGAGGTCAGATTTGAACTCAGGTCCTCCTGACTCAAGGGCTGTTGCTCTATTCACTGTGCCACCTTACCACTCCTGGCACATCACCTTCCTTTGTATTACTTTTAAGGCAAACATCATCCTTCTCTCTCTCTTTCCCTCTCTCTCTCTCCCTCTCTCTCTCTCTTTCTCTCTCTATCTAACTTAAGTGTCATTTTTGACTCCTAACTTGTTGTCACTCTCTATATCCAATAAGTTGCCAAGTCTTTTGATTTCATGTTTGCAACATCTCTGCATATACCCCTTTTTCTCCTCTGATACAACCAGCACTCTATTACTTCATACCTGGACTATTAGAGTAGCCTGCTAGTACCTGCCTTCATTACATCTTTCTTCACTGCAATTCATCCTCCATTCAGTCATCAAAGTATTTTCCCTACATGGCATCCCATTGTGTCCAGAATAAAATACAAAATCCTGTCTTTGTTTATCAAAACCCATCATAATGTAGCACCCTACTGTAATAGTAATGAAATTTGAAGATACCTTTGTATTGCCAACCTGACAGTTACTTAGCACCTAGTTTCAAATTAAGCCTCTGTAAAGAAACAGGGTATGAACCCCTGTTGCTGTCATAAAAAGGAAGGGGCTGAAAAGGGAGGAGCACAAACTGTACAATCAGAACTTCTTGGGATAAATATCCTGGAGACAGGGCAGCCTGCCTCCAGAGAGAGAGAGAGGTGGGGGGGGGGGAAGAGAGAAAGAGAGAGAGAGAGAGAGAGAGAGAGAGAGAGAGAGAGAGAGAGAGAGAGAATTTCTCTCAGCAAGCATCTGGAAGCTGGACTGCTACTGCTGGACTGAAGACTGAACTGAGAATTGAGAAGAACTGAGAAGAGAAATGAGAACTAAAAACTGACACAGAACTCAAACTTATGATGGCAAAACTCAAACTTGTGGTGGCTAGACTTCTAAGGGCCAGCTGGAACTCCTGAAGGCTGAGGCATCATGACTATGGTACTGGTATTTTGTAGAAATGTTGTTTTGGCTTTGTTTATGTGTGTGGATGTTATTGTGGCTTTGTTAAGCCTTGTTTTCCAGGAACAGAGACTGTGAAGGATTTGAAATGGATTGGACACTGTGAGCTCCACTGTGGAGCAGGAATTGCATGGAGAGCTGGAGAAGGAACTGGGAACTGTCTGCCTTTGCTAGATTCAGGTAGGAGCTACCTGCCTCAAGGCAAGATGAAAAGACCTCTCCATGGATACTGAGTAGTGACTGATGGAATTATGATTTACTTGTGACCTAGGGATGGATGTCTTTTGTACTTTCCACTACACCTAAGAGAGTAATGAGTAGTGACTGCTGAAATTGTAATTTATTTGTACCCCATGGGTGGAGGGCTTTGACTTTTTTGCCTCCTTAAGGATGATTGAATGAGTTGCTAAATGATTGTACTTTGTTGAAAACTATGTGACAGCTTTGTTGAAAACTATGTGGCCATTTTAGTAATAAATTGTGAATGCTGTACCTTGATTTTTTGTGAATAATTTGCTCTGATTTGTTATTGAATAAATTGAGAGTTCACTTTACTATGTAATCAGAACCTTGAAAGCTGTTCACAGCAGCAGTCCTCTGGAAAGCTGCTCGTGCTTGGCTTTATATCAACTACCTTTCGATTGTACTTATACTTTATTACCTGCCATGTATTCTTCAATCCAATGACATGGCCTCCTTGATATATAAAATCTCAAACAACAGATTCTATCTGTCAGCTCTGGGCATTTTCTTTAGCTGACCCCAGGCCTGGAATGTTCTCCCTCCTCATCTCTGCCTGCTGATTTCTCTTATTTTATTTAAGTCTTATTTAAAATTTCATTTTCCACTGGAATCCTTTCATAATCTCTCTTATTTCTAATGACTTCCCTCTCTTAGTTACTTTCCTCTATCTTGTATATATCTAGTTCGTATGTATTTAATTACTTGTTGTTTCCTGAAGTATATTGTAAGTTCCTTGAAGGAACGTACCATAGTTCTATCCTTTTTATTGCCCCAGCACTTACCACATACAGTGCTTAATGCAAATATTATGACTGCTGTGACTGTATGTAAGCAAATTGGAACCTCATTCTTTTCCTATTTTTTTAAAAGAAATGATTGTTAAGATGATGCATTTCTTTGTTAGATTCTATATTTGTTTATCCATCATTAAGTTAGATTTACTAGTAGTGAGCACATCTCTACCATGTTTGTCAGTTTTAACCTTTATTGGAATTGAAAATAAATGAGGATATTATTATATGAAAGGAATGAAAGAAGCAATTAATACACACTTATTATGTAATAAGCATGTGTTGAACATTATAAACATCTCGTTTTGTCCTTAATCTTGGGTGGTAGGTGCTATTATCATCCCTTATTAAATTTGATGACACTGAAGTAAACAGAGGTTAAGTTACTTGCCCAAAATCACAGAGATGGTAAATGTCTGAGACCAAAATTGAACTCGAGTCTTCCTGACTCCAGGGCCAGCAATCCATCTGCTCTTGGCTGTCAACTAAAAAGAAAATTGTTTGGGGAATGAAGCTCAATGTGACACTCAACCTTTTTGAGAAGGTCAGATGTTTTCTCCTTTTGTAGTAAAAGCATTTTGAACTCCCAAAGCTCAAATGTTCCCATACTTTCGTTAAGAATTTAAAGCACATTAAACCAGAAATATTGGCAATGTTTAAACAAATCTCTAGTCTAATCCCAAGGAGTGAAATGTTTTAAAAGCTGTTAACACTGGTTAGTTAATTTTAAGTATGTTGTTAGTATTTGTTGGCGAGAAGAGTGAAAGGTCAAAAAGTTCTTATATCTGCCAGTAGAAAGTGGGTGGATGTTGTACTTTTACACATTTATAT
Organism: Pseudochirops corinnae; assembly: GCA_028646515.1. Taxonomy (NCBI): domain Eukaryota; kingdom Metazoa; phylum Chordata; class Mammalia; order Diprotodontia; family Pseudocheiridae; genus Pseudochirops; species Pseudochirops corinnae. Next base: position 97,194,032 of record CM053591.1, read on the forward strand.
GACAGTGAATAGTATATTTTTCTAGCTGAAGAAAAAAGTGTTCAATTTTTTTTTCAATGCCTTGAAATGGAATTGAGTGAGGGATTTACTCAATTTAATTCTGTATTTTAAACTAGATATTTACACACCTGGAAGTACAATGCAATTGATGTGAATTCCAAAGGAACAGCTGTATATAGATTTTGTTAGAAACATTTAGGAAAGACAAAATGAAATCATTTATGTTTACTAGAAAAGGTAAAGAAGACACCTGAATGTAAGAGTGCTATTTTGAACAGAGATGGAGAAGGGTGGTCTGTCTAGGAGACAGAGCATTTGAGGGGAAAGATTAGTTTCAGAATCAAATCATGACAAGCACTTACCAGAAAGCTGCTTGAGACACATTGGATCATTATAAGTAACAATCATAATTAACCTTAAGCAGTGTTTTTTTGTTTGTTTGTTTGTTTGAAAATGTACTGTTTCCATAAAAACTCTGTTAGGAAATATTTCCTTTAACTTATCCAAACTCTGCTTTTCTGTAGCCTACATCAATTTTTGATATTTAG
>CM053591.1:97195079-97237885 GCA_028646515.1 Pseudochirops corinnae
TATGGGCCCTTTAAATTGTACTTTCCTTTTTGATATGAAAATCTTTGATAAGCTATTTTTATTCAAAATTTTTTATTCTAAAAGAAATATACTCTTTAGAATAACATTTTACCTAGGACTTGCTTTACAACTTGCTGTATATTCCAGATGTTTCATCAAAGTGTCTGAGTCATATTACTGAGTAAATTTCATTTCCAATAGTGCTTGAAATTGTGCCAACTTAAATTAATATATGCCAGCTTTATTAACATCATCCCAAGGCTCCTCTTAATTAAGCTTTTGATTGTTTCAGTAATATTGATCACTATAGTGAACTGGATAAGCATTTCCTCATCTACTACTTTTGGCTCTGTGTACTACATAATCCATTCCCAAAGTCAGCAAGAGCTTGTGAAATGTCACAAAGCTTTGCTCACTGCTGACAATTTCACTGCTTATACTTGCTTTAGATTTATTTGTTCCTATTTACCTGAAAACCTACTTGTTCCTTTGTTATTTATTTATTTAATTTTAGTTGTCAACATTCACTTCTATAAGATTTTTAGTTCTAATTTTGTCTTCCTTCTTTTCCTCCCTCTCCCACAGATAGCATTTGATCTGATATAGGCTACACATGTGCAATCATATTAAACATGTTCCCATATTAGTCCTGTTGGGAAAGAAAATTTAGGACAAAAAAGAGAAGCCATGAGAAAGAAAAAGAGACAGAAAACAATATGCTTCAATCTGCATTCAGATTTCAGAGTTCTTTCCCTGGATGTGGATATAATTTTCCATTATGAATCTTTTCAAGTTGTCTCAGATCCTTGCATTGCTGAGAAAAGCTAAGTTTATCAAAACTGGTCATCACATGGTGTTGTCACTCTTTATAATCTTCTCCTGGAATTGCTCACTTCTCTCAGTATCAGTTCATGTAAGTCTTTACTTGTTTTCCTGAAATATGCCCACTCATCATTTCCATCAAATTTATATACTACAACTTGTTGAGACATTCTCCAGTTGATGGGTATCTCCTCAATTTCCAGTTCTTCAGCATCACAACAAGTGCTGCTATGAATATTTTCATACCTGTTAGTCCATTTTCCATTTTTATGAGATTTTGGGATACAGCTCTAGCAGCTATTGCTGTATCAATATGCATGCAGTTTTATAGCCCTTTGGGAATTGTTCCAAATTGCTTTCTAGAATGTTTGGATCAGTTCAAAACTCCACCAACAATGTTTTAATGTTCCAATTTTCCCAAATCCTCTCCAATATTGACTATTTTTCTTTTCTGTCATATTATCCAATGTGATAGGTGTGAAACGGTATCCCAGCATTGTTTTAATTTGCATTTTTCTAATCAATAGTGATTTAGAGGTGTTTTTTTCCTCTTATGCCTATAAGATAGTTTTTATTTCTTCATCTGAAAACTTCCTGTTCATCACCTTTGATCATTGACCAAGTGGGGAATGACTTGTGTTCTTATAAATTTGACTCAGTTCTCTATATATTTTAGAAATGAGACCCTTATTATGCTGACTGTAGTTTTTTTTCAGCTTTCTACTTCCCTTCTGATCTTGGTTGCATTGAAAGCCTACCTTTTTCATGGAGCTTTGCCATATTAACCCATCCTATTCTCCAGTCTGCCAACAAAATCTCTTTTTCCTTCAAAGAATTTTTATTTTTCCTTCTTTAACCTTATCTCATGGTCCTTTATAGTACAGCTCATCATGCACTAAGATATCTTTTCCCATAGTTATCATAGTAAAGCACACTGTATTTATTTGCCTACTTGAGCCTCACTGATGAGATAGCTGATACAGGCATTAAAAGTCCCATTTTGATGTTGAGGACACAAAGACTCAGGGACATTTTGTAACTTACCATGGTCAAATGGCCATTAAACATCAGTTGCACTATTTGAAGCTCTATCTTCAGACTCCAAATTCAGCACTACATTATATATGATCTCATCTGGTACATTGCAATGCAATCTGTAATTTTTTTTTTTCCTTAAGTGACTTTATTTTTTTTACAAATATCTTTAAGTCATAAACAAACATCTTTTAAGTCATCATAAAGCATAGATCTAGAGCTGAAAGAGATCTTAGAAGACATCTAGTACCAATCTCTCATTTTATAATGATGAAACTGAAGACAGATTAATTAATTTACCTAAAATTAACCTAGCACATGGCAGAGCAGGGATTTGCACTCAGGTCTCCTGAGTTCCAGTCCCACATATTTCCCCTGTGATCTCATTCTACCTTTTATTCATGTTAAAACCATAGGAGGGAAGAAAAAAAGGATTGAACTGGACAATCTCTAAGCTCTCTTTTAGATTAAATTCACAAAATCTATGAACATTCGTTCACTTTCCTTGAACAAGTTGCTCAAAAAGATTTTAGGATTTTCAGGGAGTTAAGGATGGGGAATGAGGAGACAAATACATTTCAACCAAATAGCTACTGAAAACAATGAAGGTTAGAAGATTCTTTCTAACAAGCAAATTTGTTGTGGACAACTGTAGCTATGATATAAATTAAGTTGACCTGAGCAACACAGGCAGAAAGACAGGGGAAATTTTAAATAATATATCTTTGAAAGAATCTAAGAAATGAAACAGAAAAAAAGAAAACCAAAGGAGTGGCACTTTCAGAGTCAAAAACAAAAATATTGAACAATATGTTCTGAACGTATTTCTTTACTTTTCTTATCCTTTTTCCTGCTGCCCCAAGCAAGACCAATTGCTTAGTGTTATCCTTTGCAATAATGTTACTCTATCTTGCAATAATTTTCCTTTTGGAAAATTGAATTTGAAGGTAATTATGACCTGTGTTCCAAAAAATGGCTCAGGAGATACAGACATGTTAGTACTTATTATAAGATACAAAGAAGAGAGAGAAAGAGAGACAGAGAAAGAGACAGAGAGACAGAGAAAGAGAGAGGGAGGAAGGCAGAGAGAGAGAGAGAGAGAGAGAGAGAGAGAGAGAGAGAGAGAGAGAGAGAGAGATTTTAAGTTTTCCTCAGGGTCATACAGCTAATAAGTCTATAAGGCACAATTTTAATGTTATCACTCTGATATGTCAATATTTAAGTCCAAATGAAAGGTTATGATGTGTTTCCATTAGTCCCTTGAGAGCAATCTATAATTCCTCAATATACATGAGCAGCTTGAGGGGAAAAGACTCTGAGTCAAAAAAGGCAATTCCATTGTAAGGAAAATGGAAGTCATAAAGTATGAATTGTTAATATATTTTTAGTACAAATTATAAATAACAGTATTCACCTATGTATTTATATAGAAAGAAAAGTATATGTATGGCTGTCCTAAAGTTTGATAAACTCTAATATACATGAATTTATTTATCTCTATAGATTTACTGGGCTTATGTGTTGAGTGGAGAGGTAGGCAAATGGCTTGCTTATCCAATTATCTGAGTTCTATAATGGTAAGGGAATTTGAAGATTTTCCTAGCCCCTTAATAGTCCTAGAGAAATTGAAGATCTTCCCTGCCCCTTTATGGGCTTCAAGTGCAACCCAAAAAGAGGGACTTGTTAGGAGGAAGGCTCATACCTTTTATTACTGTGTAAGTAGACAGTAGGTCATGAAGATTGTGATGTCCTCTGACCTTGAAGAAGGTTATATATACTGTGAGGTGAAGTTTTGCTTTGTGGCTCACTTATGGGAAGAGTTGTGGATTTGATCAGATGAGACTCTGGGTTACTGTTGAGTACCCCAATTTTAGGAACCCAGTGCTTCTCTCTCTCTAACTAACTATGTATGTATGTATGTATTTAATGCTCAGACAGCTAGAAGCCCTGTCTGTTGATCTGATAAGAGAGGGGATGATCAAAGGAAGGCCAGATTGGTAGAGAGGGTAGTTAGAAGGACACACTTTTGAAAAGAGAGAGGGCCAAAGTAGAAAATAGAATAAGTGGGCTAATGGATAGGATGGAGGGAAATATAGTTAGTCTTTCACAATATATCTACTATGTAAATGTTTTGTGCAACTACACATTTACAATCTATATTGAATTGCTTATCTTCCCAGCAGGGATAGCTGAAGAGGGAAGAAGGGAAAGAATCTGGAAATCAAAGTTTTAAAAACAAATGTTTATTTTATTTTTTTTTACATACAACTAGGAAATAAGATATACCGGCACTGGGGTATAGAAATCCATCTTGCCCTACTAGAAAGCTAGAGGGGGTGGTAGAGGATATAAAAAATAGCAGATTGGGGGAAGGGGTATTCAGTACGCTTGCTATTTTGGGGGGGGAGGGTAGGGGAGAGACAGAAAGTTTGTAACTCAAAATCTTGTAGAAATGAATGTTGAAAACTAAAAATAAACAAAACAAAACAAAAAAAGATAAAAAAAATCAGATTTTATGTGACCATGAACAATGAGCAACAAACTTAAGCATCAGTAATAGAAGTAGAGAAAAAAATATTTTTATAAATCATGGACATGAAGGTTAAAGAAAAAATGAAGAGTAAACAAAGCTGGAAATCAGGATGACCAAAATTCCAGTTCAGCAGCAGAATTGGAAATCCTATAGAACTTCACTTCTCTCAGATATCATGAGTGTTTACTAGCTTTTAAATAAAAGTGAGTCCTGCTCTACTCATCCTAAGTACTCAAAAGTTAACAACCTACCCTTTTGTTCATTTCAATGGGATTTGAATCAGTTAGGAAAATTTTGGACAGCAAATTTAGTTATTTTCAATTATTCTTTTATGTTAATTTGATACTTGATATTATGATGTGATGTTTTTATGTATTGAATCCATATATATTTGGATATCCTCCCATTTTAATCCTCTACACATAAACACACACAAATATATATATAAAATCATTCTCTTAAAAAGTGATCTTGAGGAAATCATGAATCTTTGAAGCTGAGAATTTGGAAGTATTGGACATAGTTTCATCACTACATATTTTTGGTAAACATAAGCTAAAAACCATTTAAATAATAACAAGCTTAAAGGAAATACTAATTTTCATGTTAATATTGCCATTTGTATTTTTATATTTTTGCCTCTATTAAACCAAATATACACTGCAAGTTCTCTCAGCCCCATTTTGAGTCCATATTTGAGAGACTTGGGTCCTGATTGATATCAAAAACACTTCCATACATATTATAACTTTAAAAGATATATTTTCACTTTATCCATCATACCTAAAGCTAAGGCCCCTAAGCAATATTTTCCCAATTTCAGAAAGAAAGAAAGGGAAAAAAAAAAAAAACATTGTCAGAATGTTTCATCGTGGACGATTTGAAAGTCTCATGTGTTTAGTTATTTGGTGGTAAGATTAAAAAAAAAAGAAACAAAATAAAATGAATAAGGATTGAGCAGTTCTTCTCCAAGATTGTGCTTTATTGCTGTAGAACTCTCTAACTGCACTTCAAATGATGCAACATGAACTTAGAAGAATGAAAGTACATCAGCAATGTACCACAGTGTGCTCCCTTTCCCTTAAACAAACATATGCTTTTTATCTGCTAAATGAGTAATATTTGGGGGAGGGAGGCAAAGGGGTAAGACTATGGGAGGAAATTTGATTTCTTTATATGTGACCCAGTGAATCATTGGGAGATATCAAAAATATCTCAAACCCAAATAACTCTGGCCTATTGTTCTTTAAAGGAAATTATTTTAATTAACATGATATTGAAAGAATAATTCATTTGTACTATAGAGTTTGTATACAGCAGGAATCAAAAATTCAATTTTAGTGACATGAATACTCCTTAGACTAGTTTTACAATTTTTATCAAATGTAAAATCCTACAGTAAACTTAGATTCTAAGTTATAAGTAAAGTTATCAGTAATGTTTAATGGTTTTCAAGGTAAACGGTATTCTTGATGTCTTTCTCAAACTCATCTGCAATTTTCCAAATCATCCCTTCCATGTGATGGTTTGACTAATAGTTATAGATCTGCATCTGTCTTCAATCTATTTGAAGTAAATTCAAAATTATTTTTAGAGACAACAAGGTGTAGTGATCCAAATCCATGTGCTACAAATAAGAGGCTACTCAAAAAGAGAGAGAATGTCTCAAAGGGTGATATGAAGATTTCTCTTTTTGTTGGCTGGCTGAAATAGCTCCTTGATAGCATATTCCTTTTGGGATATTCTCCATGTCTGCATCTCCCAAATTAGTTTAAAGTATATGGTGTCAGAAGACTTAACTAGGAAGAAGCAAGGCAGGATGCAGTCAGGTAAAGTCATAATATTCCAAACAGCAGAGGACAACAAACAGCCAGAAAAGGAACAAAAATGGGAAATTCTACTACAGTACCACACCAATATCTTACTGCTTTGAGGTCTAATACACTTAAATTTTCCTTCTCCCTCAAAGAATGTATCACTCTAATAGACAGAAAAAATATACAACTCTTATTACAACAAAAGAATGAAGAGAAAAAGAAAGGTATTTATTGAGTTTATTTTTCAAGCAGTGTGATATGTGCTAGCAATACAAATATAAAAAAGCAAAATAATACCTTCCCTCAAGGGACTTAAATCAAATTGGGGGAGGGGGAAGCAATACATACAAGGGAGCAGTGGTCCTAAATATATTTTGATAACATAGTCAATACAGGTGTTGGACAGATTAAGGATAGGTAGATGACTCAGTTAATAGAGCACTGGGCCTGGAATCAGAAAGACCAGAGCTAAAATACAGCCTTAGTCACTTATTAGTGGTGTGTCCTTGAGCAAATCACTTAACTTCTTTTTTTACTCTTTTTCCTAATTTGTAAAATGAGGATAATGATAGCACTTTTTGTAAAGTCAAATGAGTTAATATTTGCAAAGCACTTAGTGCAATGCCTGGTGCATATAGTGGGTGCTATATAAATTCTAATTATTATCATCAGAGTCAGTAATAGAGCAATTGGTTGACACATCCTTATATAAATTAGAAGTGTTGATCTGGTTACTATGACCACATATTATTAGAAAGCAGGAGTTTGGGGAAATGGGCCTTGAGACATGCCACAGAGATGAAGATGGCCAAAAGCACCAGCATGATATTTTATCTCAATTGGACTAGAAACTTTGGAGTCTGTTCAGATGATCAGATCACTGGACTCAAAAGCTTGAGTGCCTGCTGGGAGTTAAGAGGCTAGAGAGCAGAAGTATGCACAAAGATGTCCAAGAAGATGAATGCAGGTAACATTAGTTTTGTTGATTGATCCTTGGAATTTAAACACCTGTTTCTATCATAGCTACATTAGTACCTTAGAATTTATTGGTAAAACACCTTAGCCCCATCTTTTTCTCTCGCTTTCATTGACCTGCTTCTCTTTCCTTTCCTTTAATATGAATTATTAATCAAAGGTTATCTTTTTTCAGAGGGAAATTTGAAAACTTTTGGGAGGTTATAGTAAATTATTTACTCTGCACTGTATGATATTGTATAATATTTTCAATATAAGAATCAATATGAAAACTTCAGACATAGTTTGTAGCCAATTTTTTCATGTAAACAATTCCTAGATATTAAATATGCAGCATGCACAAGAAAATGTAATGACTGCCTTCTGTGATAATATAATTTATTCATAGAAGACATACTTTAATAGTAAATAACTGATGTTGCTAAATTTTAAATGGTTTGACTTACTCCACAAGTCTCTTGACCGGTTAAATATCCCACTCTAAATATGAATGAAAGAACATCAGCAATGTGCCACAGTGTGCTCCCTTTCCCTTAAACAAACATATGCTTTTTATCTTTTAAATGAGTAATATTTTTGCAGGGAGAATAAAAGAGGGGGAGACTATGGAGGGAATCATTGGGAGATATCCAAATAATATCTCAAACCTAAATAGTCCTGGCATATTGTTCTTTAAAGGAAATTATTTTAATTAATATAATTAACATGATTATTCATTTGTACTATAGATTTTATTTAAAGCAGGAATCTGGAATGACAAATTATTAGCTGAAAAAATTAAATTGTCTGAAGAATTTGACTAGGAATGTCTCATATCAAAACTTCCAGTGGAGATGATGTGATATCCTACACCCTCTATTAAGAATTCTAATAGAATTCTATAGTCAGTTAAAACCATGAAGGCATAATTGTAATGGATGCTATATTTTTTCTTTAGTTGTGAAGCAACAGTAAGTTTTTGTGAATTGTCTAAAGTTATATTTTAATTAGCATTGACTTTTAGTAGTAAAGCAAGGGTATCTTTTTGGCACTTGTCATTCTGAGGTTTATAAGTGTTGATATATTGCCAACTATAGCTTATTTCTTTGGTTCCTAATATTTTTGGCAGAGAGAAGAAATGCTATATAGAAAACTGAAGTATGTCAAAGCCACACATGTAAGCAATATATGCAACTTTTCTCTAAGGTTTATTTTTAAAATCTTGTCCTTTTTGAGGCTACTGCCTTCCCTGATTACTGGCAATGAAAACATTACTGGAGGCTTTAAGCTATTCATGTTTTTCCGCTAAGAATTAGACTTTCTTAGAAATGATCTTTGAATTCCATTTCATAGTCCACTTTCATAGAACTTCATAATTTGAAAGTGCCATGTAGTCCAATCTATAATTTGAAATGAATTCCTTTTCCTCTCATCCCATAAAAATAGTCATATAACCTTTATTTGAAGAAATCTAATGAATGCAAAAACTACTAATCCTGATAAAGTCCATTTATCTAACTTTTGGATAGCTAGAATTATTAAAATTTATATTTACTATTATCTCTCTTAATTTTTATCTTTATAACTTTCTACCACTACCCCTCATTGTGTACTCTTTCCTCGAAGAAAATAATTTGAATGTCATTTCCACAAGACAAAACTTCATGTATGTGAACATAGTTATGATGTTCCAATGAATTGTCTGTTCTATGAGTCAATTGATCTACATTCTTTCCTGGATACTCAAATGTCATGTACTTGAAACCTTTACCCATTCATGCTCCACACATCTAAATGCTCTTCAGATGAGAAATGCTAACACAAATTATAATGCACAGAATTGACTACTATCCTTCAGATATAGTGTGCTCAGAAACATCTACATTATCACCTTCTTATTTCTGATAGCTTGTAAAGGCAAGCAAGAGCAGCTTTCCAGAGGACTGCTTCTGTGAACTGCTTTCAAGGTTCTGATTACATAGTATATTGAACTCTCCATTTATTCAGTAACAAATTAAGGCAAAACATTCACAGAAAATTAAAAAGCATCATTCACCATGTCTCAGTTCAACAACTTAACAACAAATTGGCCTTGTAGTTTTAAAGTGGTCACATAGTTTTAAATGAAGTGCATTCATTTAGTAACTCAATCATTTAGTAAATCCTTAATTCAATCACAAAGTACAAAGGTTAAAGTTCTCTTTTTTTAAAAGTGAATTCATTTAGTCAATCACAAAGTTCACCCCTAACGTTACACCATCTTAATTTCTTCAATCAAAAAATATTCTTTCTTAAACAAAGTACAGTCATTTAGTCAATCACAATGTACAAAAGTCAAAATATTTCCACCCCTAGGTCACAACCAAATTACAATATCATCAGTCACCACTAAGCACTCTCTCAAGGAGCAGTGGAAAGCATGCAGCCCAATGACTCCTGGGTCACAACTAGGTTACAATTTCATAAGTCAGCTTTAAATACCCAAGGAGAGGTCTTTTCATCCTGGCACATGGCAGGCTTTTAGCTTCCATGGATTTGCCTCCAGCAGTTTCTGTTCATGGGAAGAGAAAGCTTAACAAAGCCACAATAGCATTCATGCACATTGCTAGCATCCTCCTCAATTCACTTTCTGCCTGTGAAATCAACATAGACCCAACAACAAGGTCTGTGGTCTCTATCAACAAATGAATCTGACAAAGTAACATCAAAACTGCACCACAGTAATTCCTCCTCAGTTCTTGGCAGCTCTGACTGGCCCTAAGAAGTTCTAGGCAACTCCAGCTGGCCCTCAGAAGTCCTCAGGACCATGGCATTTCTCTTTTTTTTTTTTCCGAAATTCTCATTCCCTGCAGTTCTCTCTCCCTCCAGCAGTAGCTTCTCTGCCTCCACAATGCTGCTCCCACAAGTTCTGGCCTATCTCAGCTTGGGATTTTCCCTATACACAGCACCAGCTCCTCCCTGTTCAGCCCTTTCCTGTCACATCAACACTTCCAACCCACTGCAGGATTCACAAACTCTGAGTATTAATACTTAACCTGAAACCAAGTGCTATGTACCTATTAGCTTGCCAGTGCAAGGGGATCTTCAAATTCTATTACCACTACATAGCTGTAATGCATGGCGGGGTTTTTGTTTGTTTGTTTTGCTTTTTGGAGGGGGGAAAGGCAGAGCAAGTGGGGTTCATTGACTTGCCTAAGGTCATACAACTAGTAAATGTTAAGTTTCTAAAGACTGATTTTAACTAGGATTTCAACTCATTTCAGCTAAATGAATTAAATGATTTTAACTCTTGACTCCAGGTCTGGTGTTTGATTCACTGAGCCACGCAGTATGCTTTATTAATTTATTCTAACTCAAATACTGAGGATAAGGTGGATAGTTGTGGCTGAATGATAGGTGGTAGATATAATACATAGAAATACTGTTTGTTTTCAGAACTAACTGAATTATATTATCAAAGTCCCACTGGTTAATGACAGTAACACACTGAAAAAAATCTCTATTGTGTTATTTTGGCTCTGTGCTTTTCAATATTTTGAATGATTAAGTATTTCTGTTTCTTCAATGAGTTAGTTTATGAGGCAGAGTGACTGCAAAATGGTGGTGCTCTCAATAATAATAGGGGAATTTAAAGGGAAGCTTTCAGGTATTGGCCTCTTTTTTTCCCAGTACAATAAGAAGCAAAATACATATATGGGAGAATAGGTAAAGGGGGAGTAATGGGATGTTTGAGAAAGGAGGAAAAGGATTGAAAAAAAAAACACTGGTAAGTGTGATAGTATGCTACTTAGGAAGATATAAAAAGAGTACCTCACTAAAGTGAGAACCCATTTAAAGTTGTGTTACCTAAATTGATTAGTCCCAGTCAAAATGGTTTTACAATGTTTTATAATTTTGAAAGTAGGAATTCACTTTTACCTTTCTTGCACTTCCTGAGGCTTATCACAATTCCTGGTACTAATAAATATTTTAAAAATTTACTGGCTAACTGATTACTTCACAAATTTGTGAGCGAAATGAAATTGTAAGGGCTACCTCAAACAATGAATAGTAGAAACTTTTGCAAAAAAAAAAATTCTCAATAAGCCAAAATTATTGTAAAACATCTAAGAAAAGATTTGGTGGAGATAAACTCCTATATTTAGATTAAAATACAATTGTATAGATATGAGTAGAGGTCATAAGACAAGAAATCTATAATCTAGGGGCACATCAGTGGCATAAAATAGCAGTGGTTCTAGATTCAGGAAAAAATTAATTCAAATTCATTCCCAGATAATTGCTAGATATGCCACTCTAGGCAATTACTTAACCTCTGTCTGCCTCATTTTCCTGAACTGTAATGAGGGAATAATAATAGAATCAAACTCTCAGAGTTCATGTAAGGATCAAATAAAGAAATTTCTGTAAATGCTTAGCACAGTGCCTACCACATAAAAGGCACTTAATATATGCTTATATCTTCCTCCTCTCTGAAATGATTATGGGATTTGAAGATCTTCCATGACCCTTGAACTTGCTGATGTAGCAGGAAGGGGTGCGATAAGAGGAAGCCAGAGCCAAGCTAGAGTCAGTGAGGCAACTGGAAGTAGTGGCTATGGCACAAGCTCCTTTTCTTTGAGCCAGCCAGAATTTCTACTAAGAACTACTGCTGAGGACTGCCAGATATAGGAAATGTGGGGAGCCAGAGCTGCTGGGAGCAAGCTGCATGGATGCCAAGCAGTTGCTCTGAGGGAGGAAACAAGGATCTTTGCCTGAGGTAGCCTGTTCAGTTTTGAAGGCTTAAGAATGTGAGTGTTTGCTAGATTAACCAAGTGTTCCAACTTCATAACTACTGTGATGGCTTTGACTTTCTGGTTTGGGGACTCACTTTTCTGATATTTGAATAAATGTTCTAGCTATATTCCCCATTTAGAAAGCCTGTTGCATTTTGTGATTAATAACCATATCAGCATATTTATAGTTATTGTAGGCATTGTGAATACTGCATTGTTCATACATTTGTCAGTGAGGGTTGGATCACAAAATGGCAGGCCTCAATTTGGAAGCAGCTGGGCTTTAGAGGGAGAAATGGCTATACTAGGATGGGAGAATTTGCCTTATTCCTCTCTAGCCAGAGAATGGGCCAAAAGCACAGAGCCCTGTGAAAACTGGGAACCCATAGGGAGAACCTGGAGATTTGGAAAGATGTTTGAAAGGAATACCCATAGAACCAGACAAAGAACTGGCAGGAGGGTGCAGGAGCAGCTGGATCCTGCTAACAAGTTATCACCTTATTTGTAAAAGTAGAGATAAGCTGCTGGAGGAAAAACCTCAGATGGGTAGGAGGTTGGCTGGTTTGCTTGAGGATTTTTCTGTGCCATAGAGCAAACTGGAAGGTCTCAGGTGGTGAAAAACAAGCTACTATTTGTGTAGATAAAAGGAAGCAAAAAACTAGGAGAAGGAAAATGCATGCAGCTTTTGTACAGGCTGGGTAGAGTTGTCCTGACAGCTGCCAGGAGAATCTATGTGAGGAGAATGGAACAAAGTTAGATGAGGAGTCTTCTAATGCAGAAGTTCTCCCCATAAGAAGAAGATAGGAGAACTGCCAGGGCCAAACAGAGTCCAGGGAGTTAATATTCCAGATTTACTCCAGAAGGATGCAAAGATAATGGAGCACATATTAGAGTCTATGATTTTGAGGAGCAGCTGGTCAGCTCAGTGGATAGAGCACCAGACCTGGAGTCAGACAACTTTAGTTCAAATCTATCCTTAGTTACTTGACACCTACTAGCTGTGCGACCCTGCAAAAGTCACTTAAACCAATTGCCTCAAAGAAAAAGAAAAGAGAAAAAAAGAAACAGTGATTTGGGGATCAGTTGAAGAAAAAAAAAATCAGGATATTTAGACTGAAGGAAAAGAGGTATCAGAGGGAAAGGTTATCCAAAAAAAAGGCAAAAAAATAGAAGAGAGTTAATTTGCTTGGACAAGGAGGGAAGAATTAGAAATAATGAATCAAAAATGTAGCAAACTTAGATTCCAGTTTAATGTAATGAAAATTTCTCAGAAATCAGAGTGCTCTCTAAGTCAAATGCTGTAATAATAACAAAAATTCACTAAGGAAGGAGTCAGTTACCCATAAACAGATTCTTCAGGCAGAAGCTAAATTTCCAAATGTTATTAGTGTCTTCAGGAGATTATTATTATGAAAGTGTTTTACTATATTATATCCAAGGTCCTTTTTGACTGAGATATTAAGCTACTATGACTGGAATTTGAAATTTAATGCAGCTTTTGTTTTCTTTTTGCTCCTTTTAATCCTGGCATCTACCAAAATTACTGGTATATGATTATATGATGGGTACTAAATAAAAGCTTGGTGATTAATGGACTAGAACAGTTTTTTTTAAAAGCATTTACACTACTGATACCTAAATTGGAAAGATCTAAAACAGAGAAAGAAATTTATAGACAAATTTCCCTCATTAATATAGATGCAAATTTTTAAACGAAATATTAGAAAAAGACTACAGCAACTTATCATGAGAATAATACATTTTGATCAAGTAGGATTTAAACCAGAATGGAAGGATATTTTGATATTAGGAAAACTATCAGTATAATTGAGCATATCATCAACAAAACTAGTACAAACCATATGATTATCACAATAAATGCAGAAAAACTTCAGTAAAAACATAATATCAATTCCTGTCAAAAACATTAGAAAGTACAAGAATAAATGGAGTCTTGTTGAAAATAACAGGTAACATCAATCTAAAACCATGAGCAAGTATTATATGAAATGGAAATAAGCTAGAAACATTTCTAGTAAGATCAGGAATGAAACAAGGATACCCACTATCACCCCTCTTATTCAATTAGGTACTAGAAATGTTAGCTATAGCAATAAGAGAAGAAAAAGTAATCAAAGGAATTAGATTAGGCAAAGAAGGAACTAAACTATCATTCTTTTCAGCTGATATGATGATATCCCTATAGAATCCTAGACAATTAAGTAAAAAATACTACAGATAATAAATAAATTTAGCAAAGTTGTAGGGTATAAAATAAACCCATATAAATCTTCAGCATTCCCATATATTTCTAATGAAGCCCAACAGAAATAAATAGAAAAAAAAAATCCACGTAAATTTACTGTAGACATTATAAAATATTTTGGAATCTACCTGAAAGAACAAACCCAGGACCTATATGAACAAATTGCAAAACACTTTTCACACAAATAAAGACAGATCTAAGTAATTGGAAAAAATCAGTTGCTCATAGGTAAGTTGAGCTAATATAATTAAAAATGACAATTTTATCTAAGTTAATTTACCCATTCAGTGCCATATTAATCAAACTAACAAAAAATATTTTATAAAACTGGAAAAAATAGTAGCAAAATTCATTTGGAAGAACAAAAGTTTCAAAATATCAAGGGAATTAATGAAAAGAAATGCTAGGGAAGGAGACCTAGCCATACTAGATTTTAAACTGTATTATATAGCAGTAGTCATCAAAAATACTTGGTACTGGCTGAGGAGTAGAGTAGTGGATCTGTGAAAAAGATTATGTATACAGACACAGCAGGCACTGACTATAGTAATCTATTGTTTGATAAACCCCAAAACTCCAGCTTCTAGGTTAAGAACTCACCATTTAACAAAAACTTCTGAGAAAACCGCAAAATAGCATGGCAGAAATTGAGCATAGACCAATATTTTACACTGTATAACGAAATCAAGTCTAAATGGGTGCATGATCTAGATATAAAGTCTGATACTCTATGCAATCCCAGAGAGAAGTAATAGTTTACCTGTCAAACTTATGGAAAGTGGAAGAATATATGTCCAAACAAGAGATAGAGAGATTGTGAAATGCAAAACTGATAACTTGGATTACATTAAACTGAAAAGTTTTCATGCAAATAAAGTCAATGTAACCAAGATTAGGAGGGAAGTGGAAAATTGAGAAAGAATTTTTATAACCAGTGTCTGTGATAAAGATGTCATTTCTAAAGTATACAGAGAACTGAGTCAAATTTATAAGGATATACAGTTTTCCCAATTGATAAATGGTGAAAGGGTATGGAAATTTTCAGAGGAAGAAATTAAAGATATGTATAAGCATATGAAAAAAGTGCTCTAAATCACTATTGATAAGAAAATGCAAATCAAAATGCCCGAGTTACCATATCTCACCAGTCAGATTGACTAAAATGACAAAACAGGAAAATCATAAATGCTGGAGAGGATGTAGAAAAATAGGAACACTAATGCATTGTTGGTGGAGTTTTGAACTGACACAACCATTCTGGAGAGCAATTTGGAACTATGCCCAAAGGGTTATAAAAAAGTGCATACCATTTCACTCAGCAATACCCCTTCTAGGGCTGTATTCCAAAGAGATCATACAACTGGAAAGAAGAATCACATGTACAAAAATATTTAAAGCAGCTCTTTTTGTTGTGGAAAAGAATTGTAAATTAAGGTGCTGCCCATCAATTGGGGAATGGCTAAACAAGTTGTGGTGTATGAATATAATGTAATACTATTGTGGTACAAGAAATGAGGAGCAGATGGACTTCACTATAACCTGGAGAAACTTATATAAACTTATGCTGAGTGGGGAGAGCAGAACCAGGAGAACTTTCTACACAATTACAGACACATACTATCTGTGATGACAAACTTTGATAGACTGGGCTCCTCTCAGAAATACAAGGTTATAAGACAATTCCAAAAGAGTCATGATGAAAAGGGATATCCACATCCAGAGAAAGAGCTACAGAATTTCAATACAGATTGCAGCAAACTACTTGTTCCCTCTCTTTTATATTTCGTTTTGTTTCAGTCCTTCTTTCTCATTGTTCACTTCATTGGTTATAACTCTTCTTTAAAATTTGTCTAATGTTCTATGTAAAAGCACTGGAGAACCTATATCAGATTGCATGCTGCCATGGGGGTGGGGGGTGGGAAGAGATGGATGAGAAGAAAATTTGAAACTCAAGGAATTGTGGAACTGAATGTTTTAAACTAAAAGTAAATAATTTTTTTTTTAAATGAAAAGACATTACCTCAAAATGAGACAAATATAAGGCAGTATACCTTTTCCTAGTTTAAATGAAAAGAAAAGAATAGATTCATAGAATTGTACCCACATCTTTTGTTTGTTTTGTTTTAAACACAGAAATGGGAAATGCTTAAAGCCATGATATAGCCACATATACCTTGCAGACCCAAGGGCCAGCCCTGGGTTGCTCTCGGGAGGGATTGAAGAGACCAGAGACAGGAGATGTTTGCAGCTCATAATTTATTCCAACATGGCCACACACAGTAAGCAGGCAAGCTACTATATTACTATAAGGTTACCATGATTCATGCATGACTGCCTTGTGCACAGGGGGTGAGGGCCAATGAGGAGACTCCAGATCAGTGATGTCAGCAGCTGTCCAACAAGTGAGAGGTTTCTTTTAAAACATCCTTGAGAACAACCACTGCACTGCAGGTCTCAGTGCCCCATTATCTCTAAGGAGTACATGAAGCAGCCTTGGGACTGAGGGGCCCAGAGGCAGCTCCTACATTCCCATGAGGAAGTAGGTGCCTTTTACTCAAACTGGCCTCTGTATCTCCCCCTTTCTGTTCTGGATAAGGGCCAGATAAATATCAGCCTGAATAATTGCTAAGCTACTGTAAAACAATTTAAACATTAAGCCAATCAGAGGTGGGCCACAAAGCAATAATATGCCCACTGATATTGCTAATGCCAGCCAGCTGTGGGGCTGCAGCCACCATGGAGAAGTAGGGTTATCAAACCAGTTTAGTAGGTCCTCCGTGGTTTTGTCTGGGTTAAGGTCAGTTTGAGCTGCTCGATTAATTTCATGAGTCAAATTCCACAAATCGTCAATATCTGAAGTTATAGAACAGTTTAGGAACAAACCATTCAGGTGGTTCCTAATTGTAGTCCAATTATACTTTGCAGTGGCATTGTCCCATTGTAAAGGAGTAACACATATTGTCTGGTACTGATAGTCACACTGCAGTGCAGTTTGTACCCTTATTAAGTCTACTTCATCTCCCAAGGCCACAGTGGCTTTGGTGAGATCCTTTAATATCTTATAAAATTCCTCATCAATACAGGCTTGTTGTTCAAAACCCAATGACACATTCTTTGCCAGGTCCTACAGAAATTGGCCCTGTACAAGTTGTTTTTGTACGGTAGATACTGACATAGCAAGAGAAATAGAGGAGGCTATGACTAACATCATGACTCCAATGATCACACAGGAAATATATCTCTTGGCTCTCCTCACAGTCATTTCATGTTTTTTTTTTTTTCTGAATGATATTATTCAACACATTATCTTCTCGATTCCCAAGCCATCCTTCACTCTTTACTGAGAGGAGCACATATTGTGACTTGATGATGACAAATAAAGACAAAAAAAGAGGTCCTATACATTCATTGACAGTACAATTTTTACAAGTAATATTGGAAACATCTTCAACTTGTGTTACATTGATATCATTTCCCCACATGAAAGCATATCATCCCCCCAAACAGGCTCATGCTTGAAAGGCATATCCAATCTGCGAACCCTTCTTCCAACCCCCTGGCTCAAGAACATGTTGCCACATTCCCTAGGTAGTGTATATCCCCCTGACAGATGATACTAAACATGAGTTAAAATTAGTTGGAAAAGGCAAAAAATATACATTAAGTAAGAACACAAGTAATACAAGTAACATTCCATACACAGGGATAAGTCTAGGCATAATTACATAGGTTTCAAGCTAACATTCTTTGCCAGTTCATTTACAAATTGAACAGTTCATATTTCACTCAGTAAAGAAATAGAAGAAATGGTTGCTGATGTTAAGAGGGAAGCTATGGCAATCAAACCCATGATTAAAAGTCCAGAAATCACTTTTTTTCTAAAAAAGGTGGTTCCACCAAGTAAAAGTTTATTAAACAGGTCCATTGGAGGGTAGTATTTTCTTGTGAAAATGTGAAATTCCGAGGCACTTCTTCTTGGGTTGTCTTTATGCAAGGGATCTCCCAATCCTTTTTCTCTGAATTCTCAGTATCTGCAAGATGGGTCATGGAATTCCATGCTTATATTCCCACAGCAGCATTTGATAAAAGAAAATAAACAAAGCCTTACCCCGCAGTAGTTACTCAGTTCTTGTTTGGGGAATTCTCCACTAGGAGTTTGTACGTTTTTAAATTGTGTTTCTGCTGATGTATACCTATTTTTATTGATGCTTAAAAAATTTAATGTATATAAGGCACTAGTTAATTGCCTCTGTGGTGTATTGGTTTAAGTCCCTCCTTTATGTTTTAGTAAATAGGTTTTACTTGTATAAAAGCTGGAGGTAGGGACAGTGTGTCACGTTTGAGTAATAGCTATGTTGATTTGTGTAGAATGAAAAGGAGTAAGGTCAAAAGGGTGTAAGGGCTCTCCCAATTACCTGCAGGTGTTTTCCACATAACCTTTCTTTGTTTTTATTGTTGTACCATCATCCAGTTTCAAGGGTTCTGATTCTCTTCAAGCTGCCAGGCTCAAATTAGTTGCATCAAATTTCAGATAATTCAAATTGTACAATACTTTGTATCAATAAGTAATTGCAAATGTTTTATCAAATATGTAATTGCCTGATAGGTCCACCTCCCCTTTTCTGTCTTTGGAGAGCAAAAGAAGTATAGACTGGACCATTATCAGTTTTAATGGCTTGAGGTATCTCTAAAGAGTAGAAACAATGGCAAAAGTGATTGAAGACATGCTTTGCAGCTTCTCCAGTCTGTAAGGTATCTAACATTTGTTAAATACAGCATGGTAAACTTTAACTAGAATGGATAAAGTTTTAAAGACTAGACTTAGGATTTTTATACCATCTGGCAAGTATAGCTTGACCAGTGGGATTATAAGGGTTATGACTGTAATTAAGTTTATAAGAAAATGATCACAGAAAGATTGAAATGAATTGCTAGAACACAATGCTAGAACATTGTGAGAACATTATCAGTTTTCCATAGTTTTAGAACATCCATAGAAGCAAAAGACTGTAACATCTGGTTAATAACATATTGTCACTGCTTTCACAGTCTGAAGGGAAGCTGGAAGAGTAATTTAGAGAACACATTAATCTGTCTAGCTTGTTCCATAGTAATATGGAATTGTTTAAATGAGAGTATATGTAGTTTGATAAAAATAAGAATAAGATAATGTAATACTAAGAATATTTGGGGAAAAAGTTGGAAAAACTTATTGCTTAGATATGGAGGCCTACAAAGTGAAAAATAAACTGCAATATAGATAGTGTCCTATATCTTATAAAAGCTTGTAGGTTCTGAAAAAGGGTAAAAAAGATCTGTACTCTGAGCATGTTTAAGTTCAGCAGTATCAAATATTTTAGCATATGTCCACTGAATATCTGCTATCCAATTCAACATTAAAGGGAGAGGAAAAAAAATTTTAGCATAAAAATCTTAGCTAAAAGCTCTATATTATGAGTAGAAGTAAAGTGAGTAATAATAATTTTATAATTATTTGGAATCAATCTAGCAGGCTATATTTCTAGTTTTTAAGAATCCAGATATCTCTGTGAATACTTTAAGAGATGATTAAGACCAAGTTGGTATAAAAATTTTCTTAAGGAACCTCAATTCTTAAAGTATGATAAAAAACTGAATTTCTAGGGAATTGTGGAATTCTTGGATATTAAAAGGTATTTTAGCCAGAAAAGGTATAGAAAACAAATCTGATCACAATACTTTAAAGCTGTTGATATTAGAATCTTCTTAAGGTGAGCCTTGAACAGTTTAAAAAGTTTCTTTCACCAAATCATGGCTCATGGCCAATTACAATTAAAGGAAAAGGTTTTATTCCCATGGAGCTATAATAAACAAATTAGGTTTCTCTTACAAAAAGAATTTCATTTAACATTCTTCTTTCTCAATATTAAACTCAGGAATCTTAGAGCTCCTTTTAAGTATTTTTCAAATTTCTTCAGCAAGTTTTAAATAAGATAAGTTCCCTTCTCAGCCTGAATGACCTCATCTCTGCAGATAGTTTCCATGGGCTTTTGGCAGTTTTACAACATATGAGTAATGGAAAAGGACTTTAGGGAGGGGCTGGTGGAGATGTCCCTGCTTTTTCACAATCTTATATATGTAGGAGAAATGCTCTGAATGGGCAGAATTAATCTGAATAAAGTTTTCAACTAATCTCCTCCATTACATATATAGTAATTAATTAACAACTTTAGATTTTAGCACTAAAATAGTAAAATAAATTTGATAATAATTTGCATAAGTGATAGCCCAATGGTTTTATCTATAACTTCCTTTTTTAACTATAGGTAAAGGTGTAAATACCTGGCTTTTTATAGGGCATATATACATTATAAAGCGTAAGTGACCTAACTATTTTTTTACAAGTTCTTTATCTTTGGTTCCCAAAAATTCAGCTTAAAACTATGCTGATAAAACACCATTTCTGGCTTACAATGATCCCTCAATTTTTACTGCACTTGAATTTTACTATAGTTTAGAAAAAACACGATAACATTAATTTCATTTCCAAATCATCACTTGCAAAAGCTATTTAAAAAAATTGGGCTTTTCTCCTCACAACTGTAGAGCATGATTGTGGATTTAGAGTTTTGCATGGAGAGGTTCATCTTTTTGTATGAAAAATGAATGGGCTTCAGGGTGCCTCAGGGCTATTTCTCGTGGGGTCGTTGATAGATATATTATGCTTTCCCCTATAGTCAGATTGCCAGGGTAACTTAAATTCCATATTATTTCTACAACACTCTCTCTTTTAATCTGATCTAGGACAAGAGACCTTGATAAACTTTTGTAAAACTGTTTTCAGCTAAATTTAACTTGTACTTCAGTGCTATGTTCATTCCTATAATTTCTTAGAGAGTGAAATGCTCTCAACCCACCATTTAAAGGGAGTGGAACTCTGGAAAAATCTCAGAGATGCTGTTTTTTCCACTTTCCCAAAACTGGGGAGCTTGAAGCTTTCACTTTTTACTTGTTTCTTTATCAGTTCTTAGCAAAATTCCAATTTGTCTAAATGCCAATTAGTATAATAAATTCTGACTTATCTAAGCATCAAGTTAGGAGTGATACTACTTTCCCTTTTTCACATTCCCTTAAAATAACCAGAATAAGTTTAAATTGGTTTTTAGTAGCATTCCAATATGCAAACCTTTTTTCTCTAATAGATGAGGCATGACATGGTTAAATGCTTCTTTGTCTTTCTCTTTGATCTTGCGGTGGGGGGGAAAGATTCCCTCCCTCTCTTATCACCTTTTCCTCACTTCACTTGGCCAGAGTTGAATGAAGAGAAGGAGATTTTCAAACCTTTAAAAATCTTAAAACTTCTGTTCACACTTTTACTTAAACTTTATTTCTTTATAATTCTAACCCAACACTTTTACACCTTTGCCATAATCATCATATTTTAAAAATACTTATTCCCTGTCATACTCCCTCATCTCCTGCCAGCCGTTTGTGAATTCTGGCAGGCAATGAGGGAGGGGGGAGGGTACAAGGGTACAAGGTAACATTTCCCTGCAGTCCAGATGCATATGAAATCCTACAGAACGACAACTTGCTCTCACACACTTATTCTCACAAAGGCACATAAACAAAGCAAAGAGGCATAGAAGATAACAGAATGGATCCAAAAGCTTACATAGAAATTGTAGATCTGAAGAAATTATCAGTAGCTGGCTCTCCAGATAGTAACAGAAGTCAGGTAGCATTTACTTGATAATCTTAGAGATATCTGCATCACATTGAAGTGTAGAGCCACCACTGACACTTTCATTTCTGATGTTAAACATATCATTAATATATTCCATAGAAAAAAGGCAGGAACTGGGAAGTACTGGAGTCCCTCTTCTATTAGTCCCTCACTCCTCTCTCTCCTGCCTAGATCCCTGCTTGGGCAACCTTCACTAGGTAGGGATGGACCTGTTTGAGTGTGGGCAGGAAAAGTTCTAACCTCCCTCCTCTCACCTCCAAAAGCATCCTTTACTAAATGGTAAATTGTGAAGTCCATAACACGGATTTCTCCGGGACAAGTCTTATGAAAGGATGTCAGTTGCTCCCCCAAGACCTTCCACTTAATAAGCTCATAACATCCTACTTAAGGGAGCCATGGTAAAACCTTATAGGCTATGTCAATAAATTTCCTAATATCCTTAAGCTGCATGGTTGCTCCTTGATTCCTTATGGACTTATAAATTGCCCTAACATAAGTTTCTCTGTCTCCTGGCCTTAATGTACTCATATTTTGTCTCATGTTTACTCACTGTTCTCTGAGTCCTGCCAGCTCTAGAAACTGCACATTCAGAATCAGGAGAATTACTCACTAATCTCCAAGTGGTGCCAGTACCAGTAAGCTTCGCATCCTCACTTGGGAATCCACTCCCAGATTCTCTTGTAACCAGAAGGTTCGTACCCCGAAAGTTTCAGTCTGGGGCACACTGGAGGGATCTGGGGTCCTTTTTTCCCGTCCCTGTTCATGCACCAGCTGATGTGGCTGCACACACCTTGCAGACCCAAGGGCCAGCCGAGAGAGAGAGAGAGAGAGAGAGAGAGAGAGAGAGAGAGAGAGATTAAAGAGACCAGAGAGAGGAGATGTTTGCAGTTCATAGTTTATTCCAACATGGCCACTCACAGTAAGCAGGCAAGCTACTACATTACTATAAGGCTAGCATGATTCATGCATGACTGCTTCATGCACAGGGGGTGAGGGCTAATGAGGATCCAGACCAGTGTTGTCAGCAGCTATCCAAAAAGCAAGAGGTTTCTTTCAAAACATCCTTGAGAATAGCAACTGCACTGTGGGTCTCAAAGCCCCCTTACCTCTAAGGAGTGCATGGAGTGGCCTTGGAACTGAGGGGCCCAGAGGTAGCTCCCAGATTCCCATGAGAAAGTAGGTGCCTTTTACTCAAACTGGCCTCGGCAAAGCCATAAGCATTTCCAAAATCCTTTGAAAATTTTGGGTAACCACTGAAAATTAAATCAAACAATTGTTTTAATTGCCTGAGCTGTTGTATCAATGACTTACATTAAAGAGGAACAAGGAAACTACAAAAGTGCCCAGTCAAAACTTTACAAGGGGCCCATGAGCAAAAACATGTCACCATCTTAACTGTCCTAAAAGCAGATGTTTGCTTCACTACAAGAAATGAAAGAAACATTTCTGTTGAGAAATATTTGCTAAGGAAACAAACATTTTATTTTGACAGCAGGGCTCTAAATGTTACCAAATACAGCATTTATTTTGATGAAACATATATTTCATTTGGAAATGTGAATTAATATAAACAAGAGTATAGTAATAATGCAGTTATTATTTAGGAGGTATCTACATCAAACTATGTTATTTTAAAATGTTTATATTTAAATGTAAAGATTTTAAAATGCTGTTTTCATAGCATCTCACAGAATTTAAAGGAAAATTATGTTTTTGGAGGGTAACAGTGGTGAACTCTTTAATAAAGTTAATTGCACTGAAATTTAAAGACTGTATAAAATAATTGACTCCAATATCTTTTTTTTTTACTTGCACCATTGTCTAGTTTAGCATTTCATTCTTATATCTCTTTAGATTCTGCCCTCTAGACATCACTCTTTTGCTCACTTACGGCTTTAATTAATTATTGAGCCATTTATATTTTGTGACAAATACCTGTTGTGTCAGACTGTCACATAACTCATTGTTCCCAAATGATTTTTAAAATTTTTATTGTTGTTTTTGTTTTGTGGTATTATAAAAGGATGATCCTCAGTCAATGGACATCTTTTATAGAAAAAAATACTCTTAGTTTGCTTTCCATAAAGACTAATGTTTCAATAAATTGGTTTCCTCTGTATATCTAGCTTGCAATTCCTCTTCAAGGAGATGTCAAATGTAGTCACTTTACTATGAACTTAATACAATAACACAACTACCTTACAGAGGAATCCCTATTTAGCTACTGACTGGATCAAACAAAACAATGAAATCACTTTAATGAAGAGGTCATGCTTCCTCATCACTCCCCTCCATGCCAACTCATTACATTGAAACACATAATCCAGTTTTTTTTTCTATTTCCAAAAATAAATTGTATTTTGTCTTCTACCAACTAGATAAGTAATGATTCTAATCTTCAGAGATCATGGATTATTGACGTTTTTCTGTCCTTGATTACTGCCTGCACATTTTGAAATCTAAGCAAGTATTCATTCTAAAGTCCCTTCAGAGAGGTCACTTATATTTCTCAGTAAATTCACTATACAGTATTATTTTTTTTCTAATGATCCACAATTAAGACTATGGAATGGAATTATTTCCCTGAGCTGATTATGTAGAATGGCACTGTGGATCAATCAGTTTTCAAATATATCCTGAGAATGAGAGACAGAGAATCTTCAAATTGGAAAAGACTTTTTTTTTTAATTTATTCATCCACTTTTAGTATACAACATTCTGTTCCACAATCAATCAAAATTTTCTCCCTTTCCCTCTCCCCATTCCCCCCATGGTGGCATGCAGTCAAATATAGGTTCAGGGAGGTACAGCCAAGATGCTCAAGTAAAAGCAGGAACTTCCTCAAGCTCCTGTACCAACTACCTCCATTTCCTGTAAAATATGACTCTAAACAAATTTTAGAGCTACGGAACCTACAAAAAGAAAAATAAATCTCCATATTTAAAAATAAATGTTCCACTGAAGGAAGCCTGGCAGACCAACAGGGAGGGTAGATTACACCAAGCTGGGAGCCAGGCAGAGTCACATGTGAGCTGTGTGGGCCTAGACCTGGGGCAACCCCAACCAACAGCACAGACTGGGCAGAGCAAACTTCCAGAAAGTGAATCATCAGCAGTTCTGGCAGTTTCCAGATTTCTCTACCCATAAACACCAAAGATAGAGTAAAAGGTCAGCAGGAAACTCTGTTGGAAGCCAGTGACTGAAGAGTGTGGTTCAGCCCCTGCCCCCAGGACTCGAGGTGGCAAAGGTTTGGCAGCTGCAGCTGCTGCCATGTGGCTGCCTCCAAAGTTCCTGTCCTGCAGATCTTTGGGATATGAAAGCAACCATTCAGAGGGAAATTGCTCTTGTTTTAACCTGCTTAGATCTGTGTCACAGTCTTAGGTGGTGGTACAAGGATGAGGAACACCACTGTGCCATAGCTTGTGAGGGCTGTAGAGAGGGTGCCCACCTCATAACTCTGACAACTGCAAAAAACCAAGCAATTTGGGAGTCATTTCTCTCCACCCTGAAGGCAGAGTTCTATTGTGGCAAAGAGCTCAAAAGTCAAGTAATTGGCTGGCAGGATGAGTAAGCAGAGGAAAGGCAATCAAACCATAGAATCCTTTTTTTTTTTGGGGGGGGGGACAAAAAGTATCAAAACATGAAAGCAAAAGAAAATAATAAAGTAAAAAGTCCTGCATCAAAAGCTTCCAAGAAAATTATGAATTGGTTACAGGCTATAGAGAAGCTCAGGAAGGATTTTGAAAAACAAGCAAGTGAAGTGGACAGAAAATTGGGAAAGGAAATGGGAATGATGCCAGAAAAGCATGAAAAGCAAGCCAACAATCTGTTAAAGAAGATGCAAAAAAATACTGAAGAAAATAAAACCTTTAAAAATAGACTAACTCAAATGGGAAAAGAGGCCCAAAAAGCCAATGGGGAGAAGCATGCCTTAAAAAAATCAAATTGGCCAGATGGAAAAGGAATTTCAAAATCTCACTGAAGAGAATAATTCCTTCAAAATTAGATTGGAGCAAATGAAAGCTAATGAAATTATGAGACATCATGATACTGTAATCAAATCCAAATGAATGAAAAAATAGAAACAATATGAAATGTCTCATTGGAAAAACCACTGACATGGAAAATAGAGCCAGGAGAGAGAATTACATTTTTTGGACTACCTCAAAGGCATGATCTAAAAAAGAACCTAGAAATCATCCTTCAAGAAATTATCAAGGAAAATTGCCCTAAAATTCTAGAACCAAAGGGGAAAATAGAACCTGAAAGAATTCACCTCTTCAAAAAGATCACAAAAAAGAAACTCCTAGGAATATCATAGCCAAATTCCAGTGTTTCCAGCTCAACAACAAAATATTGCAAGCAGTCAGAAAGAAACAATTTGAGCATTGTGGAAACACAATCAGGATAACACAGGATCTAGCTTCTACATTAAGAGACTGAGGGGCTTGGAATATGATATTCCAGAGATCAGAGGAGCTCTGATTAAAATAAAAAATTATCTACCCAGCATAACTGAGTATAATGTTTCAGGGGAAAATATGGTCATTCAATGCAATAGAAGACTTTAAAGTATTATGGAAAAAAATAGAGCTGAACAGAAAATTCAACTTTCATATCCAAGAAGCAAGAGAAGCATGAGCAGGTAAACAGGAAAATGAAATCATTAGGAACTTATTAAAGTGGAACTATTTACATTCCTACATAGAAAAATGATCATTGTAACTCATGAGACATTTCTCAGCATGACAAAAGTTAAAGGGAATATATATACATATACATACATCCATATATATGTACATATACATATATGTACATATATGTATACAGATATTTATATGTTTAGATAGGAGGGTGTATATGTGTATAAATACATATGTGAGTTTGTGTATGTTTTTGTACATGTATGCATAGAAAGAGGGCACAGGGTAATTTGAGGAGGAAAGAATGATATCTAAAAATTAAAATTAATATGTGAGAGAGAGAAATATAATGGGGGAAGGAGAAAGGGAAAGATAGAATAGGGTAAATGATCTCACATAAAAGAGGCAAGAGAAACTGTTATAATGTAGGGGAAGATCAGGAAGGTGAAAGGGAATGGCTCAACTTTACTGTCATTGAATTTCTCTTAAAGAAGGAATAGAATAGACACTCAGTTGGGTACCTTACCCTACAGAAATGTAGGAGGGAAGGAAATAAGATGGGGGATGATAGAAGGGAGGGCAGAATGCAGAGAGAGTTGCTAGATGCAAAAACTTTTGAGAGGGGATGAGGTCAAAGTAGAAATCGAATAGGTGGGGGGGCAGGGTAAGATGGAGTGAAATATAGTCTTTCACAATATAACTACTATGAAAATGCTTTGTGTAACTACACATGTACAACATGTATTGAATTGCTTTTCTTCCCAGTGAGTGTGGGTGAGGAGAGAAGAAGGGAAAGAATCTGGAAATCAAAGATTCAAAATAAATGTTAATTTAAAAATTGCTTTTTACATGCAACTGGGAAATAAGATATGTAGTCTCTGCAGTTTAGAAATCCATCTTACCTTAGTAGAAAGTTTGGGGAGAGGGGGATTGATGGGGGAGGATATAAGAGAGAGCAGAATGGGGGAAGGGGTATTCAGTAGGCTGCCTATCTTGGGGTGAGGGGTAGGGGAAAGGTGGGGGGGAAATATGCAACTCAAAATCTTGTGGAATTGAATGTTGAAAACAAAAAATAAATAAACATTAATTTAAAAAAAAATCAAATATAGGTTCTAAAGACACCTTCACATTAAACATTTTAAAGAAGGATTATAACCCACAGAGAGAACAATGAGAAAGAAGGAATGGAACAAAACAAAACACAAAAGAGAGAGAGCAAGCAGTTTGCTTCGGTCTGCATTCAGACTTTGTAGTTCTTTCTCTGAATGTTGATATCCCTTTCCATCATGAGTCTTTTGGAGTTGTCTTCTAACCTTATATTGCTGAAAGGAGCCCAGCCTATCAAAGTTAGTTGTCACAATATGATGTGTCTGCAGTTGTGTACAAAGTTCCCCCGGTTCTGCTCTCCTTACTAAGCATCATAGAAAATATTTTCATGATATCAAACCAAACTGGCAATCTTGATTTTCTGCCCAATAGTAGTGGCCCTTGCCTCTAGATTTCAATAGAATAAGTCTATTCTGTATTTTTTTTTCCATATGAGAGGCTTAACATGAATAAAACAGTTCTCATATTCCTTCTTCAATCTTCTCTTCTCCAGGCCAAACAGTTTGAGTGTCTTCATCTCATCCTAATAGGAGGGACTCAAGACATTCAAAAATCTGGTAATCATCCAATGGCACTCTCTCTCCACCTAATCAATGTCCTTAAACAATGTTGACAGGAACTGAATACACTTTCACAATTAATACTTTGTGTCCAAAGAAGGATGGGAATGTACAGTGATGAAAGCAGGGCAAAGATGTGAGAGAAAAGCCAGGAAATTTCCTATGCTCTCCCCAGTTTCCTTTGCAAACAACTTGAAATCAAGCCATTAAATGGATTATAGAGCAACAGAACCTGAAAAAAAGATGTAGTGATACAATTTCCTAGCTTAAGATAATTTGAGGGAGTTCAGGAAAGACTGATGGAAAATGAGTACAGCCTAGCAGAGCACAGCACATAAACTGTCTAGGCAAGTCAGGGGGAGGGAGGACAGAGGGGTAGTTCTTAACCATAGCACAGATCAGCAACCAAAGCCACAGGATTCTGGTTTAGTAGGGCAACTGTGAGGTCTCCAGTGCCAATATAAAAGGCAAATTACAATCCCAGAACTTGGGACATAACACATATGATTAGACCAGGTCACCACCAGCTCAGTGAGCAAGATGCCAGCACCTGAGGCCACAACAAAGAAGACTATTTCCCAGGCCCCTACCAATAGTACAAGATACTTGGCACAGTGCCTCCTGTACCTGAGGAGCAGAGCTAAACTTTTAAAGTCACAAAATAGTCTCATAATGAGCAAGAAATAGAAAAAACACTCTGACAACATAAAGCTACTATGGCAAACTGGAAGATCAAAACACAAACACAGGAGAGTACAACAATGTCCAAATGCCTAACCATGAAACTTCATAGGGGAATGTGTATTTATCAAAAGTCCCAAAAAGCCTTCTTAGAAGGGCTCTGAACATATTTTTAAAAATCAAATAAGAGAGGTAGAAGAAACAGTGGGAAAACAAATGAGAGGATGCAAGAGAGAGTCAACAGCTTAGCAAGGGAAGGATGAAAATTGACTGAAGAAAACAATTCCATAAAAAATGCAATTGGCCAAATTGGGGGTGAGGGGAGATCTAGAAAGAAAACAAACCTTTAAAAACTACAATTGGGCAAATGGAAAAGGAGGTACAAAATCTAACTGAAGAAGACATGTCCTTAAATGTTACAATTGGACAAGTGGAAGTTTATGACTCTTTGAGAAATCAAGAATCAGTGCAATGACAATTCTGTGATACCATCTCATATCTCTGAAATAGAGTAATGAGACATAAAAAGTAAATGACAAGAGTTGGAGGGAGTGTGGGGAAAATGAGACATTAATGCACTGTTGGTGGAACTGTGATATTATTTAACTATACTACAGACCAATTTAGAACTATGTTTAAAGAGGCATAAAACCATGTATATTCTTTGACTTAGCAAAGCTGCTATTAGGTGTGCATCACAAAACAGATGAAAAACAATACAAAACAAAAAGGAAAAGAACCTATATGTACAAAAATATTTATTTGCAGCTCATTTTGCAGGACAAAGATGTAAACATTGAGGGGATGCCAATCAATTGAGGAATGGCTGAACAAATTCTGTATGTGATTATGATGAAATATTATTTTAGTGTAAGAAATGATATGCAGGATGTTCTCAGAAAAATTTGGAAATGAAAGTACTTATGAAAAGTGAAAGCCCTATGTAAAAAGGTTCAGCAATATCATAACATGATCAGCTGTGAATGATTTGCCTATTCACAGCAATACAATGAACCAAGAAGACTAATCATGAAAAGCATTGATTATCTGCAGAGAAAGAACTGATGGTATCTGAATACAGATTGAAGAAAACTGGTATTTTAATTAATTTTTCATGAGTTCTTTGCTTCTATTTTGGTGTAGGCTTTCTTTCATAGCATGACTATTATGGATGTGTTTTTTACTTTACTACACATGTATAACATATAGAATTGTTTGCCTTCTCAATGAAGCCATATCCTTACTAAACATATATGCACAAAATGATGGAGCATCCATATTCTTAGAGGAGAAGTTAAAATTCACATAAGGCATGAAAAGTTCACAATGAAATGCAGAAAGGCAGAAATATTAAATGCATCTCCTTCAGACCATGATGCAATAAAATTTTATGTAATAAAAGGCCATGGAAAAATAGACTAAAAGTTAACTTGTAACTAAATAATCTACTGCTAAAGAATGATGGATCAAACCACAAATCATAGAAACAATAGTTTTATCAAAGAAAATGGCAGTAATGAGAGAACCTATCAAAATACATGGGATATGATTGATGTAGCACTTAGTGAAAATTTTATATCACTAAATGATCAAATAAATAAAATAGAGAAAGAGATGAATCAATGAATTGGGCAAGCAACTAAAAAAAATGGAAAAAAACACAATAAAAAAAAGACCCAATTAAATAGCTAAGTAGAAATTCTGAAGATAAAAAGAGAGATTAATGAAAATGAAAGTAAGAAAATTATGGAAGTAATATACAAAATTAAGCGATAATTTTATGAAAAAATAATATACGGGGGAAGAGCCAAAATGGCAGAGTTGGAGCAGCAAGGTACCACAGCTGCCACATAGCCACCCCAAATACCCATA
Source organism: Pseudochirops corinnae (assembly GCA_028646515.1). Lineage (NCBI taxonomy): Eukaryota > Metazoa > Chordata > Mammalia > Diprotodontia > Pseudocheiridae > Pseudochirops > Pseudochirops corinnae. Next base: position 97,225,871 of record CM053591.1, read on the forward strand.
AGATGTGACTCTAAACAAAAAAGCCAATGAGGAGAAGAATGCCTTAAAAAAATGAATTTGCCAGATGGAAAAAGAATCTCAAAAGGATTCTGAAGAGAATAATTCCTTCAGAAGTATAGTGGAGAAAATGGAAACAAATGACTTTATGAGAAATCAAAATACTATTAAATAGATCCAAACAAATGAAAAAAATAGAAGGCAACGTGAAATATCTCCTTGAAAAAAATCACTGACCTGGAAAACAGATCAAGGAGAGACAATTTAAAAATTATTGGACCACCTGATAGCCATGATCAAAAAAAGAACTTAGAAAGCATTCTTCAAAAAATTCACAATGAAAATTGCCCTGATATTTTAGAACCAGAGGGCAAAATAGAACTTGAAAGAATTCACCAATCACCTCTTGAAAAAGATCCCCAAAAGAAAACTTTTAGGAATATTATAGCCAGGTTCCAGAGTCCCCAGATCAAGGAGAAAATATTACAAGCTACCAAGAAAAAACAATTTGAATACTGTGGGAACACAATTAGGATAACCCAGGATCTAGTGGCTTCTATATTAAGGGATTAAGTGGCCTGGAATATGATATTCTGGAGATCAAGGGAACTAGGATTAAAATCAAGAATCACCTACCCAGCAAAATTGAGTATAGTGTTCCAGGGGAAAATATTGTCATTCAGAGAGGTGGAGGAATTTCAAACATTCTTGCTGAAAAAACCATAACTGAAAAGAAAGCTTGACACTCAAATACAAGAAGCATGAGAAGGTAAACATTGTAAAGAAATCATAAGGAACTTATCAGAGGTGAACTATTTACATGCCAACATGGAAAAGTGATAATTGTAACTTATGAAACTTATCTCAGTATGAGGATAGGTGAAGGGAATACAAATGTGTATATACATGTACATAAACGTATGTCTATATAGAAAGGTTTTTATATGTGTACAAACACATATCTGAGTATGTTTATATATGAGAACATAGAGGGCACAAGATCAATTGAATAGGAAGGGACAATACTCTAAAAGGTGAAATTCTCAGATGGGAAAGTATTAGAATGAGAGGAAACAGGGAGAGACAGAATGAGGTTAATCAACTCAAAGAGGAGGCAAAGTATAATTGTTACAATGGAGGGGAAGAACAGGAAGGCAAAAGGGAAAGGGTCAAACTTAATCTCATTGAACTAGGCTTAGGGAAGGAATGACATAAACTCTAAATTGGGTATCTTGCCACACAGGAGAGTAGGGTGGATGGGGATGACAGAGGGGAGGGCAGGGTGAGGGAGGAGGGTGATGGAAGTACACACTTGTGTAAAGGGACAGGGTACAAATAGAACAACATGGGGATGAATAGGAAAGAGGGATGTATAATCAGTCCCTCACAATATGCCCAATATGGAGAGGTTCTGTGTAAATACACATGTACAGCCTGTATTTAATTGCTTGTCCTTCCAGTGGGGTTGAGTGATGATGGAAGAAGGGAAAGAATCTAGGATTTCAAGTTCTAGAATCAAATGTTAAAAAAAATATACATTATACATATATGTATATATATTTAATTATTATTATTATTTTATTATTATTATTAACTACATCTAAGTGGGAACTAAGATACACAGGCATTGTGTTAGGGAGATCCATCCTGCCCTACCAGAAAGTGAGAAGGGCAAGGGGGAGGACATAGAAGAGAGCAGATTGGGGGAGGGTTCATACAGTGGGATGGCTGTTTTGAGGTGATGGGTAGGGGAAAAAAGGGGAGAAAATTTGTAACTCAAAATCTCTTGGAAATAAATGATGTAAACAAGAAAATAAATAAATTATTTTAAAATGATATAACTTTGCTTAATTTGATTTTAAAAAGGAAGAAGAAAACCAAATTACAAGTATCAAAAACAAAAACAGTGAATTCACCACCAATGAAACATAAATTAAAATAATAATATTGAACTATGTTGCCCAACTGTATGCCACTAAATTTGACAGTCTCAGTGAAATGGATGAATATTTATGAAAATATAAATTTCTCACATTACAGAAGTGTAAATAAAATAGTTACATAACCTCATTTTAGAAAACAAAATGAATGTCATCAATGAACTCCCTAGGAAAAAATGTCCTGGACCAGATGGATTTACAAGTGAATTACACCAAACATTTGGAGAACAATTAATTTCAATATTATATAAACTATTTGGGAAAATGGGAGATGAAGGAGTCCTACCAAATGCTTTTTATGTTACTAATATATTCTGGTTACCTAAACCCAACAGTTAAAACAGAAAAAGAAAAATATAGATCAATTCTCCTAACAAAGTTTAATTTTAAAAATTAAATAAAATATTAGGAAAAAGATTATGGGGACTTATCACCAGGAAAATATATTATGACCATATGGAATTTCTACAAGGAATGCAGGGAGAGCTGGTTAAATATCAAGAAAACAATCAGTATAATTCACAATATCAATGACAAAACTAAGAGAAATCATATTACAATCTCAATAGATGCAGACAAAAGCTTTTGGAAAAATAGAACTTCCATTCCTTTCAAAAACACAAGAGAAAAGAGGAATAAATGGAGTCTTTAAAATGATTACTAGTGTCTATCAAAAGCTATCAGCAAGCATTATATGCAATGGGAATAAGATAGAAATTTATCAGGAGTAAAACAAGGATATTCATTATCACCACTATTAATCAATATTGTATTGGAGATATTAGATTTATCAATATGAAAATAAAAATAAATTGAAGGAATTACAATAGGCAACAAAGAAACAAAGATATCAATCACTCTTTGCAGATGATATGATGGTATACTTAGAGAATGCTAGCAAATCAATTAAAATACTTGGAGTGATTCATAATTTTAATAAAGCTGCAAAACATAAAGTAAACTCACATATTTAATCAGAATTTCTATATATTAGCAACAAATACCAGCAGCAAGAGAAAGAGAAATTCTATTTAAAATAACCTTAAACAATATAAAATATTTGGGAGTCAACTAACCAAGACAAACCCAGGAACTATACAAACACAATTATAAAACACTTTTCAAGGCAATGAAATCAGAACTCAATCATTGCATAAAGATTACTTGCTCATAGCTAGGTGAAGCTAATATAATAAAAAAAAAAATCTACCTAAATTAATTTGCTTGTTCACTGTGATACCAATAGAATTAACCAAGAATACTTTATAGAGCTAGAAAAAATAACAAATTTCATATGGAAGAACAAAAATCAATAGTATCAAGGAAATTTGTGGAAAAAAAGTATTCCAAGGGAAGTAGGACTAACCATACCAGATCTAAAACCATATTGTAAAGCAGTAATCATCAAAGCTATTTGACCCTGGCCAAGAAATGGAGTGGTGAATCAGTGGAATAGGCTAGATACACAGCACAGAGAAATATATGAATGTAGCAATCTACCAACTGATAAACCCAAAGTCTCCACCTTCTAGGATAAGATATCACTATTGGACTAAAAGTGCTAGAAAAACTTGAAAATAGTAACACAAAAATTAGGCACACACCAACGTCTAACACCATATACCAAAACAAGATTAACATGGGTGTATTATTCTGATATAATATATTTAATATAATAAGCCAATTAGGAGAGCAGGCAGTAGTTTCCTTGTCAGATGTATGGAGAAGGGAAGAATTTATGAACAAACAAGAGACAGAAAACATTATGACATGCACAATGAATAATTCTGATTACATTAAAATGAAAAGGTTTTGCATAAACAAAGCAAATGGAAGCAAGATTAGAAGCAGAAAGGTGAGAAACATAAAGACTTTGCTTCTAAATATATATGAGGAACCGAGTCAAATTTTTAAGAATACAAGATATGAACAGGCAGTTTTCAGATGAAGCAATTAAAGTTATCTATAGTCATATGAAAAAAAAATGCTCTAAATCATTATTGATTAGACAAATGCAAACAAACATCTCTAAGGTACCACTCCAAATCTACCTAATTGGTTAATAAAACAGAAAAAGAAAATGAAAAAATATTGGAGAATGTGGGGAAATTGGAACACCAATGCATTGTTGGTGGAGTAGTGAACTGATCTAACCATTATGGTGAACTATTTGGAATTATGCCTAAAAGACTATGAAACTGTGTATATCCTTTGGTATAACAATATCACTACTATGTTTTTTATCAAAAAGAGATGATAAAAAGTGGCAAAGGACCAATATATAAAAAAATATCCATAGCAGCTCTTTTTATTTTGGTAAAGAATTGGAAACTGAGTAGATACCCATCAATTGGGGAATGATTGAACAAGTTGTGGTGTATGAATGTAATGGAATACTATCGTCTTATAAGAAATGATGAACAGGCAGACCAGATAAACTGGGACAGACTTACATGAAATTATGTTGAGTGAGGTGAGCAAAACCAGAAGAACATTGTACACAGCAACAGCAATATTATATGATGATCAGCTCTGATAGACTCAACTCTTCTCAGCAATGCAACAATCTGAGACAATTCCAAAAGACTCATGATGAAAAATGTTATCCTTGTCCAGAGAAAGAACAATGGGTTCTAAATGAAGATCAAAACATATCATTTTCAATTTTTTGTTTTTTTTCTTTCTTGTAATTTTCCCTTTTGTTCTGATTTTTATTCCACAATAAGACTAATGTGGAAATATATATTAATATGATTGTACATGTATAACCTATATCACATGACTTGCTTTCTTGGAGAAGGGAGGGAGGAAAAAATGTTTGGAATTCAAAAATCATATGAAAGTGAATGCTGAAAATTATATTTATGTTTTTGGAAAAAAATACTATTAATTGGGAAAACAAAAGCACAATTTTTTTTCTGGCTTCTGGGAAAAATTTGTGCATAAATGTTGCCCAAACAATTCACAACAAGGTCTCATTTACTTAAGACCCTTATAATTGGAAGCTGAAACAAGCATCAAGGGAGGTGAAGTCAGAAACATTTATAAGAGCTTGAGAAATTGTCTACACCTGAAGACCTAAATGTTTTGTATTTAAACCAACAATTACAGAAATAACCAGAGTATTTGGAGCTCCTCTCTCATATTTTAATTGCTATTTTGAACTTTTAAACCATTCTCATGAAAATCTCTAAGGTTTGTAGGAATAATACATTTTTTTTTCACTTCTGGAATTTTAGATCAGCAAAAGTAACATGCACCCCAGAACTCCAGAGTTCAATCAATATAGAAATATTCTGACAGCTTTGCAGTTAGAAGACTTCAACTGATTTAGTTCCAAAAGAATTCATCCTTATGGACTTTCTGTGTTTGTAGCATTTAATTCAATTTGCTTAATTAGTAGTTTGACTGAAATTTAGAGTGCACTGTAATATGAAACTAATCTAGAGGCAAAGGCTAGACTGAGTCAGTTTAGGTTGCTGCTGTATTGTGAAGGTTCAGATTCGGCCAGATAATGACTTGGTATTCAATCTTTCAGTTATTAGGGAATCAGCAAAGGTTCTGGAACTATGAAAAAAAATATTTTGAAGGTTGTAGTGATGGTGCATTGGAGAGAAAAGAAGATGGAAGCAGGGATAATAATCAGTAGAATGTTATAATACCCCAGGATAGATGTGATTTGGACCTAAACTAAAGTGATGGCTCTAAGGATGAAGAGAAGCAGTTGAATACATGAGGTTTTATAGAGGCAGAATTGGTAAGATTTGTCAAATTAATAGATATTGTATTTTAAAAAGTAAGAGGAATTAAATATATCATATCTGTGATATGGTGAAGCTGACCTTTCCCCTTGTTATTGGTTCTTATGGGTTGATAATTCTGGAAACTGCCACAGCGGCCGATGATCCATTCTCCTGAGTGCTCCAGACACAGCTTGTCCTGTCCACCCCTAGGCCAAGGCAAGGTTTCAGAGTCAGCTGGTTTCAGTTCCCAGTACTCTGTGATGTGCCCTTCCCAACTGCCTGCCATGGTGCCTTCATTGTGAGATGTGGTTTTCTGTAATTTTGTGGGTTCTGGAGCTCTAAAATTTGTTTAGAGTCATATTTTATAGGTATTTGAGGTGATTATGGGGGGAACTGTGGAGTTCTCCTGCTTCTATGCTTCCATCTTGACTCCTCCCTCAAAATTATAATTTGTTACATAAAGAAACAGCTGTAGTAATTGTGATCTCAGACAAATTTAAAGATAAAATAGATTTAATTAAAATAGAAAAAAAAAGGTAAACTACATGGGGCCAGCAATATTATTGAATATTTTAGACCATTTAAAATAACTGGAGAGTATACAGTGCCTGAGAGTATACCTGTGAATCATATGCACCAACTATATAAACATAAAAAGTTTTTTTATTATCATTTATCTTATTTTTAAAATTTTTAATTTTTTAAAAATAAATGTGTTTATTTTTTAGTTTTCAACATTCATTTTGACAAGATTTTGAGTTACATATTCTCTCTATTACCTCCAACTCCAAGATAGCAAGCATGCTGAATAATCCTTCCCCCACTCTGTTCTCTATTATGTTCTGATTCCTCTTGCCCACCCCCCCCTTTACTTCCTTGCAGTGCAAGATGGATTTCTATACCCCAGTGCCTGTATATCTTATTTCCTGGTTGCACATAAAAACCAATTTTTAACATTTGTTTTAAAATTTTAATTACCACATTCTTTCTCTTCTTCCCTCCTCACTCACTCCCTCTGGGAAGACAAGCAATTCAATATAGTTTGCACATGTGTAGTCAATGCCAAACATATTCATAATAGTTATATTGTGAAAGACTCACTATATTTCCCTCCATACTATCCTGCCCCCACATTTACTCTATTTTCTCCTTTGACCTTACCCTTTTCAGAAGTGTTTGCTTCTAACTCCCCTGTCCCCTAATTTTCCTTCCATTCTATCCTCTCCTCTCTTTTCCCCTTCCCCCTAATTTTCCATAAGGCAAAATACCAAGTTGAGTGTGCATGTTATTCCCTCCTTAAGCCAAATTCACTGAGAGTAAGCTCGATTCATTCCCTTTCACCTTTCTGCTCTTCCCCTCCATTGTAATAGTATTCTCTTGCCTCTTTTATGTGAGATAATTTACCCTATTCTATTTCTCCCTTCTTCCTTTTCCAATACATTCCTCTCTTACTTCTCAATTTTGTTTTTCAGATATCATCCCTTCACATTCAACTCATCTTGTATCCTTTTTGTATATACATATGTACACACACACTCACACACACACATGTACACACATATACACATATACACACATATACACTATACATACATAAATACATACATACATATTTATTTTTTAATTTATAAAATAAAAAAAGTCAGGGAAAAAAAAAGAGTAGTACTGGTTGTCACCCCCAAATGTTAGTCAGCTCCAGGAAGATGTAGATTGATGAGAAAATTCAACAGACAGCCTTATGAAGTTACTGGTAATATCCTTATAACTCATTTTCAACATTGGGATGTTTCTCCTTTGAATTAAGAAGTTTCCTGTCTATTAGACCTCAGTTCTGGCCATAATATCACTTAAAAAATTTTGAGTTCTGGGTCATAAATTGGATGATCTCAATACATATAACACTTTTACTTAAAAACAATACATCTAAAAATTATTGTACCATCATACCTATCAGAGGTGAGGCCATGTCTTCCATGGTCAAACTTTACAGAAGAGCCTTATATTGTATTAATCACATCCCTGTGCCTCCTTTCACAGCAAATTCCTCTAATTGTGGAAGGAGAAATGCTAATGGTTCATGATCAATCATTATGTCACTACCATCATGCAATTTTGAATATGTAGAAGCAGGATACAATGGTGGGGGGAAAAATCAACCCTTGTATTTTTTATGCTTTACATTTGTAGATGTGATTTTAATATCCTGCCAATGTATCCCATGGAAATAATAAAACAAATTAAAACTCTTTCTTTGAAGAATATTAATTTATAATGAACAACAAAGCTTGGTAGTTTGTTTGCATTAAAATTAATTACATAAAATCTTTCTTACTTTCATATAGTAACCTCTGACTTCACCTAACTATGAGAATCCTGTTATTTTTCAGTCAATCAAAAAACATTAATAAAGCACTTGCCTATGTCAATCATTATGCTAGGCAGAAGGGATGCAAAGGAAAAAAAATATGATAGTTCCTGTCCTTGAGATGTTTCCCCTCTAATAGTACAGATAACATGGAATTAATGATGTAGAAGCAAGTTATACACTGGCTAAATAGCAAATGGTCAACAGAGGGATAGAATTAGAGGTGTCAAAAAAGGATTCTTGTTGAGGGTGGGATTTTAGTGGGCCCTTGAAGAAAGGCAGAATGCCAAAAGGCAGAGATAAGGAGGTAAAGCCCACCAGGCATTGTGAACCACAAGTGAAATGTCCAGAGTAAGAAAATGGAGTATTTTTTCTGTGGAAAAGCAAGGAGGCCAGCATACCTACACATTTTACAACACTAAGGTGCCACAACAGAGTATAATAATTATTCAAAATCAAAATATTGAGTAAGTTCTCTGACAGTTATTTTTTCACAGTTCCCTACAATCTCTAATCTTAGACCATACAAGTTTAACAAATATGCAAAAGAATAATGAGGATAAAAAATATCTGAAACTCTTTTTTAAAGTTGGATTTTATCTGCTGTGTTTTAATTACTTTATTTTATGTGTACTTACACTAACCCTGTTAACAGTAATCGTTTTATATGTTTTAAAATTAAAAAGAGCAAAAAAGGCAACAAAAGATCAGTTCAAGGAAAACAAAAACAAAGTGATACTACAAGATGAAGAACTAAGTTAGACATATGTTGGTTTGTTTGTTTCCTTAAATGCCTTGTTTTCATGGCTATGGTGCTTTTTAAAGAAAGAGAAAGCCATATCTAACACAACAACAACTTAAAATAATGCATTTTAACTATCTGCTTCCATGGGTTGATTAGATTCCCTTGTGTCTCATGTGTAAAGTGAACATTGTTAGAAGATTCCTAGTGTAATTATAAGGCAAGAAACAGATTGCTGATATTACCTCTCTGTGATAGAGCTCCCCACTCTTGAAATTGCAAAGAGTTACTTTAAAAAAAGTTAATTGAAAACATGGCTTGATGTCCCACATTGTTTCAAAACAGAATTTCAATGTAGAGAGGCATAATCAAAATAATATAGAATACTAAGATGATTTTTAAATTAAGACAAGTAGAAAGAAAGGAGGGTATTTTGAGCTGCAATTCTAGTTTAACTCATTCTATTTTTTTTATTATAACAACTTATATAAGCTTATTTATGTAAGAAAGGGGAAAATTCTACTCATTTAGAAACCCAGTTCAGAAAGTAAAAGCAAACAAATAAATCAGAATTTACTAGATGACAAAGGACAGAGTATATAAAAAGTTTTCTCAGAGGTATATAATCTCTAAATATTATGTGAAAGAAAAGGTAACACCAAAGAATTACACTTACATTTTTGTGGGTCATTACATTCCACTGGTAGGAGAAATATGATCTTGGTTTCTAAATTATACATAAATATAAAACATAAAAAAGTATTGCAAATGTTATAAAGCAAAAAAAATATTTTATCTGCCTTATGTCTTCATTCCTCCTATAACTGCATTCACTATATTTTCTTCTCTAACCTCTTTCTTAATGAGTTCCAAGTTAAACTTCCCTGGTCTTTTTGTATATCATGCCTTGTTAATTCCTAACTTTGGATTACTACCCGTATTGATCATCTAAACCATAACTTAGTGCCTTGTGGATATGGATTCAAAAAAAAGACAAAACAATGCTGTCTACTAAAAGTTACTATTTGTTAATATTTATAGAGTGTTTTAATGTTTGCAAAGGGCATTACATGTGTTATTTCATTTTATCATCACAACAACTTTGTGAAATAGATGCTATTTATATCCCATTTTAAATATTAGGAAGCAACAACGGAGAAGTTGAACTTCCCAAGGGTTACACATCTCTAAAGTGTATGAAATGGGATTTAAACTCAAACCTTTCTGAACCCAAGCAAAAATACATTCATTGTACTATCTTTTTAGGTATGTATGTTATATTTTCCAACTGGGTCCTCACTGCAGGAAGGTAAACTTTTCAATTACCTGATCTAGAACCATAGTAGCTATTCCAAATTTTTGCATAACTCCTCAAATCACTGATGACAGTCTCATAGTTCATTGACTTGTACTTTGACTAATAATTCACATACACACACACATGCACACACATACACAAACACAGAGACCATTCACCAGTTTCTCCCTTCTTGTTCATACCATATCATTCAAATATCTTCCCTCATTATCTCCCTTTTCAACCTTGTTTCACATGAGAAAGTGGCTCTTCTCTTTGGCAAAGTAAATTCCTCTATATGCATGATCAGTTCCATTCAATTCCATTTTTTCCCCAATAGATTGCCCTATTATAATTTCATTTCTCACCATCTCTTGGCTGCATTCCTCCTGCCTACAGACATGCTAATATTGCCTCTATCATTAATGAAAAATAACTATTTGATCCAATCATCCTCTCTAGCTTTTCTATCTCTCCTCCCTTTTGAAGCTAAACTTTTAAGATCTTTATATCAAGTACATCTATGTTTTTTCCTCTTACTTGCTTGCAGCTCTCCTTTAATATATTTTGACAAAATCGTTCAATTGAAACTTTTCTTTCCAAAGTCACAAATTATCTCTTACTTGTCAACTCTAATAATCTGCATCCTTCTTGCCCTCTAAATAGCCAGCAACCACATTTCTGTCCTGCATATTCCTTCCCCTACAGATTTCTCAAGTCATTGTCCTCTCATTCTGGTCTTCCTTTATCTGATAACTCCTTTTCAGTCAGTTTCTTTTTTCTTGATTCTCTTCCAGGTCATATCTTTTTACTGCCAAAACTCTATGCCAGGCAGTCTGTCTTCACATTTTAAATCACTTGATGGTCTCGTCAGGTCCCATGGGTTCATGATCTCTGTAGAAATGGTTCTCAAATTATTACATTCAAAACTGAGATCTCTCCTATGCTCTGTGCCTTGCATCAACTTACTGTTTATTATTCATCTAAAATCAGATTGCCCATAAAATTTCAAATTCAAACTGACACATAAAACAATATATTTTGCTCAAAACTCCCTCCTCTTTCAAAACCCATTTGTAACCCACCCTCTCTCACTATGTACCTTTGTTCATGCAATCATCTATTTCTGAATCATTTTTATGCCCTATCTATATTATATATGTATTTATATTTGATATATTTGATATATGTTCTTCACCTCCCTCTCCCCATTGTAAGAGTCCAAATGCAAGTTCAGTTCTTTTTACTCTACATTCCACAAGAAAATTATGTTTCCTTCCTAAATATTTGATAGGTCTTTCCTTGACTTTTTTTTTGATCATTTTTATGCTGTCCCTATTTTATAGTTATTTTTCTACAAATCTTTTCAAAATATATGTATAACAATAAAGGCACATATATAGAATGCATGTTTTCTTTCCACATGAAAAAAACTGAGGAACCTGCTTTTGAGAGAATCATTATGATGTTTGTGGGTAATAATAAAATATATGCAGATGTTAGCACATGAGTACACATTCCATAACTCCTGTCAAAATACATAGGACAAGCATTTTCCATTGACTATATAGCCAACACTGCTAAATGACTTTTAAAAGGCTTTGACATTCTTCTCTTCTCTTCTTTTTTAATTCTGTTTGAGTGCACAATATTGGTGGATCTCTTTGACTCTTTAATTCATGGAATCTATTGGGACAAAATGTTGCAAAAATAATGGAATTGTACTTTCTTGCTGTTATGGGAATCTGAAGATCTTCCCTGCCCCTAGGCCCTTTGCTAAAGTGTCTATGTGACTCTGAGGACCCTTGGATATTTGAAAGTATACTCTGTTCCCTAATAGGCTGAATGTGGTCACGTGGAGCCATTGGCACCGGCTTGTTTTCCAGGAATGCCCGTGCCTTATAGCTTTGTGATTGGGCAGTGGGTCTAGA
>CM053591.1:97237985-97264384 GCA_028646515.1 Pseudochirops corinnae
ATGTTTGATTGATTAAAGTGAAACCGTTAACCCATTTTGAGTTGCTTTCCTTTAGAAAAGCAGATCTAAGAACCTGTGCTAGTAGCCGCCCTAGGTATGGTAGGGTGCTTGCTGTTACACTTGCCAAAGAGGTTACTTGACCCTGTTAAAGGAGGTTTGTATTATTTGATTGATTTGATATAAATTCTTTTGTTTTCAGTGAAGAAGATTCAAATTTTACAAACTTCAAAAATGATAGGAGAGATAAGGATGGAATCAAGATGGCAGAGTAAATGCAGGAACATAGCCAAATCCTCCCAGCATTACCCTTCCAAAGCCTTTAAAGAAACACCTCAAATTTAATGCTAGAGTGGCAAAGTCAACAAAAAGGTAAGGTGAGACATGTTTCCAGCCGAAAACAGTTTAGGAAACCAATCTGTGACACCATCTTGAAAGCACTGAAAACAGTAGCACTGAATATTGGGTCAGTGCCTCCTTACCCACAATGAGCAGAACCCAACTTTAAATAAAGTTTAAGCACAATAAATAAGCCAGAGAAGTGAGCAAACACACACACACACACGCACACACACACACACACACACACACACACACACACACAAAGTGATCATAAAAATCTACTACAATGCTGGGAAAAACCAAAACCCAAACTCAGAAGAAAACAACATGAAAATAGTTAAAAAAGTGAAAAGGGGATACTATGGACAATGAAGTAATACCAAAACATTTTACAAAGTTTCTTGATAAAAATCTCTTTTCTCAAATATATAAGGAACTGAGTCAATTTTTTTTTTAATATTCGTCCATTGATAAATGGAAAAGATGAAATGCCTAGGCAGTTTTCAAATGAAGAAAACAAAGCCTTCTGGAGTCATTTGAAATGTTGCTCTAGGGAATGCTTATCAAAGATTCTTTTTCTTTATTTTTTTTTGGGGGGAGCATGATTGTCTGTGTTTTCTTTCACAAAAGAACTTACATTGAAATGTGTTTTACATGACAATGCATTTATAGCCTATGGCAAATTGCTTGTCTTCTTGATAGGAAGTGTTCTGGAGGAAAAGAGGGAGAGAATTTGGAACTGAAAATTTGGGGAAAAAAAGAATTTTAAAATTTGTTTATGCATTTAATTGGGAAAAACAAAATATTAAATAAAATTTTGAAAATGAAAAGATTCTCTAAATCTTTATTTATTAGAGAAATGTAAATTAATGCAGTTCTGAAATACCACATCACACTTATCTTGTTAACTAATGTGAAAGCAAAGGGAGATAACAAATATTGGAGGGGATGTGAACAAATAAGGACACTAATTTATTGTTGGTGGTTTTGTGGAGTGATATATCCATTCTCTAGAACAGTTGAGAACTATTTCCAAAGGTCTATAAAACTGTTCAATCCGTTGTCCCAGCAATAACACTAATACATCTGTACCCTCCCCCCCAAAAAAGATAGGATAGGAACTATGTGAACAAATAAAGATTTATAACAGCTATTTTTATGATGGCAAAGCATCAGAAATTAACCTAATCAATTGGATAATTGCTGAACAAGTTGTGCTATATGATTGTGATGGAATATTATTGTGTTATAAGAAATTATGAGGATAGTTTCATTAAAAAGGTGGAAGGTATTGTGTGAACTATTATGAAATGACATGAGTAGAACAAAACATTATTGTATATATTAATACCATTATTGGAATGAGGATCAAGTGTGAAAGACTTAATTCCTCTGATCAATAAAATGAACCAAGACAATTCTGAAAGACTCATGATGAAAAGTATATTCGTCTAATGAGAGAAAACTGATGAACTCTGACAAAAATCGAAGCATACTTTTTCTTTTAGTTTTTTTTTTCATATTTTATAATATGGCTAATATGCAAACAGGCTTTATATTATTAACATGTATAATTGGTATCATAGTATTTGCTATTTCGCTGAGTGGTGGAAGCACTGAAGAGCAAGAAAACATATGAAATTCACATTTTTAAGAAAGAATTTCAAAAAGAATATTTTTTAAAGAATGTCAGGAGACCAAGTACCTGGGCTTCCTCGTATCCTCACACATCAATGTATGAATGTTCTTGTGTCCCAAAATCAACAGTATACAAGTTTTGAAACTACTTGAGCATCAGGTCCCAGATGAGCAAGGAAAAAACTTTTGAAATTCTGAAACCACATCATAATATCTGAAACAAGAACTTTTTTCCAATAGTCATTCCTCATCTGGACATACATTTATTTGATCATGCTTCATTGGCATCAATATTATATAAGGGTCAGGGTAATTTGAGCCTACTCACTTCAGAGACCAAAGTGAGGAAAGAATATATGCTTGGCTAATTGAATGTAGCTATTTTTGTTTGCTTGTTCTACTATTCCATATCTTTTAAATGAATACTTCTTTGAAAATGCTATCTGATGTTATGTTGATAGTTGGAACTGGTGTGTTAGTCACAGCTAACTGACACTGGGGGTAGGATGAATAGACAAAAATGGGATCAAGATAATGGCAATAGCAAGGAAATTATTGAAATATGCTGGGGTGGTGCTAGAAACCTGTCTGGAACATACATTAAGGCCTCAGATCTGATTATATAGTCCAACCTTTACCTGATGAAGAATACCTATCTTGGATAAACCTGTATGTAGCCTAGTATCAAGAGGAGGTCATCTGGCCTATGCAGGAAGGTTTCTAATGATGAGTATACTAATTTCCAAAGTATCCCATGCCACTCCAATTACTAAAAAGTTTTCCTTTAATTAAATCTAAATGTGATTTTCTCTAACTTCCATCCATTATGCTTGAAACCAAGAAGAATCAGTCCAACACTTCTTCCATTTTATATTCCTTTAAATAATTGAAAATATCTACCTTTCTTACTGGCTATTCTTTTTACAATTTATTCAAAATGTCAGAAAATATACTTTTTATTAAAGAGTTTCTTGTCACCCTAATAACTAGTAAAATTCTTCTATATGCATTTGAACTCACCAACACAAAAAAGAATCAATGTTTTCCTTATCATTGTTTCCTTAGTGTATGGAATAGTAAACTGAATGCAGAATGTACTACTTGTATAACTGCTACATAGTAGTTAATAAAATATTTTTCAATTAAATTCAAAGAAGAATTATGAAGATTATACATCTGAAAAGAGATATAGCCTCTCTCACCTGTAAACTCATGATTATGAAAACATTAATTCTAGTACAGATTAGTTTTTAATATTATATTTGAACAAAAATATCATCACCACTAAAAAATTGAATAATTATGAATCTGAAGAAATAATTTCACATGCAAATATGATGATGATGATGATGATTTGTATGTATACAGAAACCTCTCACTGTAAGAGGTTCCAAGTGAGCACTTTTATTCCCCAAATCTTTTGTTTTTTCCTTTTACATGCCTAACACTAGTCATGAATCCATTGTTTCCCTTACTTATCATACTGTACCACAAAATTCTTCAATAATATTAGTTTTTCATCTCTTTCTTAAATCCTTGGCTTCCATTAGTACAATTACCATCTCCATGAGTATGATTCCTAAATCTCTTCTCTCCTCTGATACTTCTACCATTCTTTATCAGTCTCCTATTTCCCCACACCTGGACTAATGTAATAGATTGCCAGTTGATCTTTCTGCCCTGCCACAAATCTCTCCCCATTCATCTTTCACTCAGATATCAGTGTGATATTCCTAAAACTCAAGTCTGACCACAAAAGTTCCTTATCCCTCAAGTAGGTGCCTATTGCTGTGGGGATCAAAAACAAAATCTTGTGGCATTCAAAGCCTTTTACTCTATGCTCCAATCCTTTCTATAAAACTTATACCCTCCCAATCCCCCTTGTGTTCTGTGATCCACTACCACTTGCTATTCTTTGAACAAGAAACTTCATCAATTCAATGTGAGCATGTTCACAGCTTGTCTCCATGAATGTAATTCTCTCCCTCTCCACCTCCTGCTCCTAGCTTCCTTGACTTCTTTCAGATTTTATAAAAAGTATTACCTTCTATAAGATGTTCCAGACTTAATTCTAGTGTTTTTCTTCTTTTATTTCCAATGTATCTTCTGCATATCTTGTTTTCGCACTGTTTTATGCTGTCTTTGAGATTAGATGAACAATTCTTGGGAAAGGGATTTCTTTTTTTCCTATCTTTGCATCCCCAACACAGCACAGGGCTTGGAAGACAAAAACACCTAATGAAAGTTAACTGACTGACTGGCTATCTATATATACAGTTCAAGTAAAATGCTTGAGTTACCTTCATATATCACCAAATTATTCTTTCAGTTAAAAAGTACCATATATGAATCCATGTGCATCTACATTATGAAATATGCAGCAAATCTAGTTGTTATCAGAAAATAGTCTTTAGGTATTTTCAAGTATCTAGAGTACAGAAGCAAAGTAGGAAACTCAGAGGAGACAAGAATATCTTCAGAGAATATACTTTTGTAAAGGGGTAAAAGGACCTAAAGAGAGGAGGAGACTCAAATATTGTACTAAAAATTAAATGTGATTTTTTTTTCTCCTACTCACAAGCATGGAAGGAATGCTCTAGTTCAGAATATATTCATACCAGGTCACTTTTGATACATGTTTTTAAATATATGGGAGAAATGATAGGTTTAGTTAAAAAAAATTTAAAAAGAAGAAATTGAAATGCACAAATGGAAAGACTGGAAGAATTGAAGAAAATTCAAAGCACCTTTCTGGTAGTAGTGACAATTGTCAAAAGTAGTTTAAATGGCAATGCAGGAGACAGTCAACAAGTATTTACTATCTAACTTTACTCATTGACAGACACTACACTATGAACTAGGGATACAAAGGCTGAACAATGAATAAGCAATATATGTCCTCAAAGACCTCACATTTTATTGGGGGAGGCAACATAAAAATAATTAGTTATATAAATCATATGTGCAAAGTAGAAGGATGTAATCTCAGAGAGGAAAGCACTAGCAGATTGGAGGATCATAAAAAGCCTCCATTTCTTCAGATAGTGATATTTGGACTGTGACTTGAAAAAAAAGACAAAGAAACTGAGACACAATTAAGGAACGAGAATATTTCAGGAATGGTAGTCATTGAAAAAAATACGGTCAGAAAATGAGTGTTATGTGTAAAGAATAGCAAGTAGGGCAGTTTAGTAGGATAGTAGAGTATGGATATGGTAGTAAAGTATAAAAGAACTGAAAAGTAGGAAGGTGCCAGGTTGACTAGGAATTTATGTATTAGACAGAGAATTTGATATTTGATCATAAATGTTGTCAATTGATTAGGGTATGAGTTGATCAGACATATGCTTTACAAAAATCACTTTGTCAACTGAGTGAAATACAGACTGAAGTGAGGAGAAGCGATGAAAAGGGAACACATTAGATAATTTGAATACAGAAAAAAATATCAATTATAAAGGACAAAAAGTGAATCAATCTTTAGCTATCTTGTCAGCCAACTATGGGACAAGAACAGCAAACTTCTGGGGACATTATCTGTCCCTCAGGAGTCCTTGAAGGTCCAGTTGGCTCAGTAATCTTTTGTCTCCTAATGATGCTATGTACTTAGGGCTTACTCTATTTGTATTTTTCAAAGAACCAGAGAAGTTTTAATGAATTTTAAAGTTAAAAAAGTAATATTAAAATCACCATGTATTTCCTGAAACAGAGTAATCATTTAACAAATATGTATTACTAGTTAAAACATGGAAAATGACATTATCGCGCCTTATGCATCATATGACAAAAATGTCATATTCATGTGCATGCTAGATACGTGTGCGCTGTGTGTATATGTATCTATATTGCATATATACCCACACATAAAATAAGTGTGAAATCTTGACCACATAAATAGATATGTACCTAAAATGCTATTTTTCTATTTCCATTCAAATGTAAGGTTATGATCATTTTGCATGTATATAAATACATAAATATACTAATATGGATATATCTCAAGTGCAAGTTCACAATTATATTTTCTACATTTATAGAGACTCTCAATATAAAACATCAAAATATAAGAGAGTTCAGATTTCTTATAATTTCAAAAGGTGCTGATTTCTTACAATTGTGTGTGTATGTGTGTGTGTGACATTGCCAGGGATTTTATAAAACCTCTGCATAATAATCTTCTGACATATGCCAGCTGTAAAGATTGTACTTCCATCTAACAAATTTGGTCCCATTTTAGCTTGCAGACAAATACAGGCACTGTATAAAAAATAAATTTAAGTTTCTTTAATATTTTTATATGGGAAGGCATAATCACTACATGCATATTTACACAAAAGAATTATCCATTCTTAATTCTTTCCCTCTAAAAATAGAATTCGCTTTTACATGTCATTTTCTTTCGTTTGTGTATTTCTTTGTGCATGTATGCATGTACATATACATATATTTGCATAGGTATGTGTATGTATATTTATGGGTATATATTACTCTTATATCAACATCAGTCATTTCATCTCCTCTACAGTATCTTTTCTTGTGACAAAGAATAATTAAGTAAAAATATTTGATACAGAGACCATAGCTAACATTATATTCCTCCTCAAAAGTCTGTTTTGCTTTGGACAATTGTCTCCTTTAAACCATCCTCCCTTTTATCATGCATTTCTTTCTCTTCTCTTCATCCCATTATTTTCCCCTAATGGGTAAGATAGATTTATATACCTTAGGGCATGAACATTTGTTTCTTTCTTTCTTTCTTTCTTTCTTTTTTTCTTTCTTTCTTTCTTTCTTTCTCTCTTTCTCTTTCTTTCTTTCTTTCTTGCTTGCTTGCTTGCTTGCTTCCTTGCTTTCTTTCTTGCTGTCTTTTTTTCTTTCACCTATCTAACCTCTTTATTTATTTATTTCCCTCTTTGTATCACTTCAAATAAAAGTAAGATTCAAGTGTTGCCTGCCCCTCTATCCTGCTATTATTCCTTCCACTTTCTCCCCCTGGATCTCTCTCTCCACACAGACACTTACATTTACATATATAACACATGCACATCATATAGGCATATACATATATACATGTACATCCATATACACAAATATACTTGCATACATATCTATGTATACATACATACATATACACAATACACATACATACATGCATACATGCTCCTGTCCCTTGCAACAACAAGTTCTTTCAGACCTGAAATTAGGTCGAGGAACTGATAAGAGACAATGGAGTTGCCAGGTGGCACTAAGTCCAGGGTTCAGTGACCATGCAGAAGTCTTTGTATTATCTTTCTGACCACTTGTTCAATTCTCTTACTTTCTTTCAGCACTGAGAATTCTCAGACATATTCTTACTGCTGCTGCTGCTGTCCCCATAATCTCTGAGACCCACAGTTGATGTTACTGCTGCATTGAGCTCTGGGCCAGCTTTTGCCCCAGTGTTATAGACCTCTCCTCCTTACTTCTTAAAGTATATTGAACTGGAAACATTCTCATCCCAACCTTATGTTAGCTGTGCTACTCCAGGAATTGACATGACATTATGTTAAAATTATTTGGAAGGGAATGTTGGGTGAGTGTAGATGAAAAGCTGCTCTATTCAACCATTTTGGCTTTGTCTCCCCTAAAGTTTTTTTTTTCTATCCATTTAAGTGTTATACATAGATGTGTAACAAAAATAATCATTTATAGATCCAAACGTATCATGAAGAATCAAGTGATATGTTGATGTTCTCAGGATTGAATTAAAAAACTTCTCAAGAAATTACTGTTTAATTGATTTGGCTTATACATGTAGACTAAAAAAAAAGAACTACCAAAAGACAAGCTAGAACCCAAAGAAAATGATCAATATGAATTTTCAAAACTATGCGCTCGGATGTAAAACGCATTGACTATCATTACCTGTCCTAACATATAATGATTTTGGCTAAGGTAAAGGACTTTATAAAGGTGTGATATATTGTTAGGATCTGTACTTCTAAATCCTCTTCCAACTCTGGATGTGTGACAGCCTCACAGGTACACATTTCTGTGTGACATTCATACAGATCAGACAGGGCATATTCCATTTGTGACCAAGGTATCCTTTTAGAAGAAGAATATTTTATTGGTAAAGTCTGAGGTAGTCTAATGTCATGTTGTCCTTGAAGTTTAGAAATCTTTAATGCTTCCCTTTTAGAGGAAAACATTATTTTAACATTCTATGAAATTGTAGAAAAAAATTTTTTTAGGTTTTAGTTTAATTCCATCTATGAGGAAAGATATATTTCCCAACCCTCTATTTTTATAGGTTAAGCATATATGTGAAAGCCTAGGATTTCAATCTTCCATTAATTTCTATAATTTGTATCTTGTTTTAAAAATCCTATTGGCTTTTTCTGATTTATTCTTTGAAAATGTCAATGCTTCCTTGAACACATAATCTTATTGGATGTCTATCAATTCATCCTTTATTCCTTTGTAGACTATTGTTATATTCAGATATTTAATTGCCTTCATATTTACTAACACTTCTATTTTTTAAAATTTACATATATTAGAAAGTTATTATTATGTGTATGCATATGTCTTTAAATGAACCTCTTATGTCATATTAAGGAGGAAAAATACCATTTTACAGGCTTTCTTTATTTTAATGGGAAGGAAATATCATTTTAAAACCTTACGGATTTTGTTTAGTTCCTCTTTTGTCTTCCAGAAATGCTTTTTCCAGCAACTCAGGTACGGTATTACATTTAGAGAAGAAAAGATTTGAAAAACCCGGGAGGGGAGGGACGTATCATAGACAAGACTAAATACATAATATCAATCTTTTTCTTTTCAACTTTGTTATTTCCTTGGACAAGGAATATGCAGTTTTGCCAGTAACCTAGGACTGTAATTTTTGCCTTTCTTCATCTTTATATAACTGAGATAAACACACACACAGCCCCTTGCACACACACACACACACACAATCATTGGGACCAACTTTGTGTGTGTGAACAGGTCCTCTCATGCTTTTCTTTTTTCTTTTAGATGTATTTTACATATATATATTTATTCATTAGTTTATCTACATATACATTATATATGGATTTATCTATTCTCTGACTGCCCTCCCAGTTGAACAATGAGAAAATAAAATCTTTATTGTAATATGTCTATAGCCATATATCTTTATATTTATCATGATTTTAACCATATATGTATTTATAGTATGTGTGTGTGTGTGTGTGTGTGTGAAATATAAGACAAATTCCCACATTGGCCATATCCAAAAATATGTCTTATTCTGAATTTTAAATCTGTTATCTTTCTGCCAGTAGATAAACTACAAGTTTCACCTTTAATCCTTCTTACTTATTGCTCATCTTTTCATTCATCAGATTACTCAAGTCTTATAAAGATGTTTTTCATTGCAATGTAATTTTCACAATATGAATTATTCTCTGTATTATGTACTTAACTTGTATCATTTTATTGTTACCACTGAAAATGTGCATTTAATTTTAAATTTCTTCTTTTTGCTGCCATTGTAGCTCATGAAGTGCCTTGTACTCTGTGAAACATAAAGAAATGTGACATATTTTCTATGAGAAATCACTTACAGAGGAAATCATGAATCAAGCTTGGGAAATTGCTAAAGTAATTAGAATATGTGTGTGAAACATGAAATGTTACTTTAAATGAAGTATTATGGTGGGGGCAATTGTTAAGGATAGACTGAATAATTGATACGTTGACAGACTCACTATATTTTCCAATATTTTTAATTGCTTCAACAGATATCAGGTGAAATACTTTTATATGATGTAGTTACATGGAATGTATGGTATAAAAGAGTGATGGAGAAAATGATGTTACATTAAGGTAAAACAGTTTTAATACTTTAGTTTGAGTTAAAATCGTATGATAAATGTTAACGTAAAAGAATATTTGGTGGTATAATCTTGTTTGGGATTTCAAAAAATGTATTAACTGACATGTATGCTGGTGCTAATTCTGAGACTTGGGGTTTTAAAACCTTCTTTATTTAAGGTTTTCTCTATCCTTTGGAAATTAAAAAAAGAAGGCATTCTCATGGTCTGTATCATATAATGAAGAATATGTCTAAACTGTAAGTTTTTAGGAATTTTGTTGTTTTCTTCAATTAGGATGAGCAGTATATAAACTGGCACTACAGAAGTGCTGAGCCTATTCTCTTATAGAGACAAAGTCTAGAGAAGTGGAATCAAGAGTCTTGACAAGCGAAAGAAGAATGGATATCATCCATAGTGCAAGCACATTTAAGAATTCAAAAAATAAAAGAAAATGTGAAAGATCTCATTAGAAAAAAACAACTGACCAGAAAAAAAGATTAGGAGAGATAAATTTTAAAAACATTGAACAACCTGAAAGCCATGATTAAAAAATAAAATGAGTCAAGATATCATATATCAAGAAATCATGTAGGATAACTACATTAATATCCCTGAACCAGAGACTAAAATTGAAATTGAAAGAATCCACTGATTACCACTGGAAGGAGATCCCAAATTATAAGTTTCCAGGAATACTATAGCCAAATTCCAGAGAACTGAAGTCAAAGAAAAATTGATAGAAACAATTAAATTGTTTGAACCACAATCAGGATCACAAAATATTTGTCAATTTCCACATTAAAGGAAAAGAAGACTTTAAATATAATATTCCAGAAGGCAAAAGAGCTGAAATTTAAACAAGAATAACCTAACAAGTAAAACTGAATATAATCCTCCCAGGGAAAATGATTGTTTAAGGAGATAGAAGATGTTTCAATTGTTCTTGATGAAAATACCAAACCTAAAGAGAAAATTTGATTTTCAATTACAAAAATCAAGAGAAGCAAAGGAAGGTAAATAAGAAAGAGAAATCATAAGAAACTCAATAAAGTTAAACTGTTTGCCCTTCTATGTAGGGAGATGATAAGTCTATATTTTAAAACTTTGTAATTATTAGAGAAGTTAAAAGAACTCTACATTGAAGGTGCAGGAGTGAATTGATTGTGTTGGGATGACTTTTGAAAAATAGATTATGGAGAAAGAGGGATACCCTGGTATAAAAAGGAAGAGAGAGGAAGAATGGGTAAAATTATCTTACATAACAGAAGCACACAAGGAAGAAAAGATTGGAATGGGAGTGGGGGCAAGAAACACTTGAATGTCATTCACATCTAAATAAGTTCAAAGAGGGAAAAATATATCTAGCTACTTATGTGACACCAGAAAGCCATTGATACCAGCAGGGGGCAGTAGATAATTGAATAATATCAATACAAAACATATGTATCAACATATAGCACTCAAATTTTTAAAGGAAAAGATAAAAGAATGACAAAAAACAAAATACAGGGTAAAACAGTTTTAGTGAGGGAAGCTCAATTTTCCCCTTTCAGTCCTACATAAATCAAAGCATAAAACAAATAACAAAGAAGCCAAGAAAAAGAAAAGAATCTTAGAAAAGTTAGATATGATAGGTCCCTTGAGAAAATTGAAAAAGAATAAAATTACATATATATATGTACATACATACATATACATATATGTGTGTGTGTTTTCAGTTGTACATGACTTGTTCCAAAAAATTTGACCATTAATTCGAGTATTAACAACTGTAAACAAAATTTAGAAAAGCAGATATATTTCATGAAGACTTTTCAAAAAAAAATTCAAAAATGTGTTTATTTTATCAAGGACCAAGGAAGCATATATAAAAATAATCCAAAACTAAATAATTTCATCATAGAAAATGAATGAGAAAAAAATTAGATAACCTATAAATAATTTCATTAAAGAGATAAACAACAAAGAGATTACCTTCAGAGATGCACCCAAAGCAATACTTACTGGAAATGTATATGTCTAATTGTGCATATCAAGAAAAGGGGAAAACAGCAAATCAATTAATTAGACATGCAACTTTAAAAAAAAAGTTAGGAAAAACTGCAAATTAAAAATTCCCAAACACCAAAATGGAAATCCTGAAAATAAAAGAAGAGATCAACAAAATTGAAAGTTAAAAAATGAACTAATAAATCCAACTAAAAGTTGTTTATCTAAAAAAAAAAAACAGTTAAATCAATGATCCATTGTTTTATTTAAGTTTTTAAAAAGACAGAAGGAAACAATTATTTTTATCAAAATGGAAAAGGTTAAGATATGACCAATATATGTGAAATTAAAACAATTATTAGTAGCAATTTTGCCCAAATATAATCCAGTAAAACTAGCAATCTAAGTGAAATGATTATATTTACAAAAATACAAACTGTTCAGATCAACTGAAGTGGAAATAGAATGCTAAAATAATCCAATATCAGTAAAAAGAAATTAAAATATACAGGAACTCTTTAAAAAAATAATCTCTTGACTTAGGTAGATTTGTAAGTGAATTCTACCAAACTTTGAAGGAACACTTAGTCCCAATACTACATAAACTTTTCTTTGGAAAAAAAATATAGGTAGAGAAAGACTCCTATCAAATCATTCTGATGGCACAATTATTGTTCTGATACCTAAACCAGGGAGGGTGGAAACAATGAAAGAAACTGTAGACCATTTACCTTAAGGAATATCAATGCAATAATTTAAAAATAAAATACTAGCAATGAAATGACATCATTATATCCCAATGATCACACACTATGACCAGGTTGGGTTTTTCCAAGGAATGCAGGGCTGGTTCAATGTTAAAAAAACTATCAGTGTATTTGACCATATCAATTATAATAACAACAAAAAGAATAAGATTATATCAATAGATAGAAAACAAAAACTTTGACCCTAAGTAGCACCCATTAATATAAAACTACTAGAATGCATAGGAAGAAATGGAGTCTTTAAAATAACAAGTTATACTTATCCAAAATTAAAAGCAAGCAATACCTTGAAAGGGAATACATATAACACCATTTGAAAAATATCAGGAGTAATTCAAGGATTCCATTTTCAATAATTTTAATGAATAGTATACAAGAAATGCTACTAATAACAATAAGACAGGACAGAGAAATTGAAGGAATAAAAATAGGCAAGGAGTAAATCAAGCCAAAACTATTTGCAGATGATATGATAGTATATGTAGAGAATCCATGAAAGTCAACTAAAACAGAGAAACAAACAAACATGTTGTGACTAATAATATCAGAAAACTTGCAGGATGCAAAGAAAATTCATTTAAGTCATCAGCATTTCCACATACTACAAATAAAATCCCGAAGGAAGAGACAGAGAGAGAAATTCCAATAAAATTCACAGCATAAAATATAAACCACTTCTACCTGCCAAGACAAACCCATAGATTACATACACACAGTTAGAAATTTTGTTTTGTTTTGTTTTGTTTTGTTTCTTTGTTTGTTTTTGCTTTTTGGCAGGGGGAAGGCTGGGCAAATGTTGTTAAGTGACTTGCCCAAGGTCACATGGCTATTAAGTGTTAAATATCTGAGGTAGGATTAGAACTCAGGTTCTCCTGACTCCAGAGTCCATGCTGTATTCACTGCTCCACCTAGCCACCCCTACAATTTTTTTTTCATAAAAATAAAGACAGTTCGAAAAGACAGGAGGAATATTCGTTGTTCTTGGGTAGGCCAAGATAATATAATAAAAATCACAATTGTGCAAAAACTAATTTACATGTTCAATGATATACTAATCAAATTAGCAAATAATTAATTTATAGATCTAGAAAAATTTAATAAAATTCATCCGGAAAAATTTAAGGTCAAGAACATTAAGTGAATAATTTTAAAAAAAATAAGAAAGGTACCCTAATGATTTTTTAATTGGAATTATTTTACAAAGCAGTAGTCATTAAAACAATCTTCTATTGGCAAGGAAACAGAATGGTGGAAGGTGAAATATATTAGGGAGAAATCCTGAGTAGGAAATTACCACAGTCATTGAGTGTTTCATCAACCCTAAGATCCAAGTTTTGGGGGGTAAGAATTCAGCATCTAAAAAAAATGGTGGGAAAACTAAAAGCTAGTTTGGAAGAAACTAGGCACAGATGAACACACATATACTGAGATAAAAATAAAAATGAATAAATGATTTAGTAAACAAGGTTGATATGAATAAGTAAAGGAAACATGGAAAAATATACTTTTCAGATTTATGAAAACAGGAAGAATTTATTGCCAAAGAAAAGATAGAGGGAATTGTGGGAAGTAAAAAAGATAATTTTGATTTAATTGAGTTTACTCAAACAAAATTTAAGCAAATAAGATTGAGAGGAAAATAAGAAAATGGAAAAAAAGATGTTACAAAAAGTTTCTCTGATAAAGTCCTCATTTCTCAAATACACTAGAAACTGCATCAAATTGATCAAAATGAGAGTCATTCCCCACTTGATAAATGGTCAAAGTATATGAATAGGATATTTTCTGAAAAAGAAATCACAATTATCAATACTCAAATAATGTAAATCCCTATTGATTAGAGAAATGTAAATGAAAACATCTTTGCAATACCATGGCACAGCTATCCCCCTGGCTAACATGGCAATAAAGGAAAATGAAAAATGCTAGAGAGAATGGGGGAAGAAATGAGACACTAATTCACTGCTAGGAAATACATGAACTATTCCAATCATTCTAGAAAACAATTTGTAAATTTTCCCAATGGACTATAAAATTCTGCATACCTTTTTTGCCCATAAATACCACTGCTATGTCTGTGTCCCAAAGTGATCAATTAATAAATGGAAAAACATATATTATTCAAAACTATTTACAGCAACTCTTTTTCTGCTGTCAAAGCTATGCAAAGTCATCAGCCTCACTTTTTCTTGAGTCATCAGAGTCCAGTGGCAAAATAAAAGTTCAGAAAACTGACAATGATTTGAGATGTAGAGGATGACCATGGCATATTCAATGTCTAACAAATATCTAAGGACTTCACAGTGCACTCTTCAGGCACCTTCATATTCATTGGGAAGGTTTTTTGGAGAGGATTCTGGGAAAAGGTTAGAGTAAAAATCCAAGTAAAACAAGATAATGAAAAGAAAGTTAATGAACTGGAAAAATAGATGCAGAATCTTAAGGAAAATAATGACTCCTTGACAATTAGAATTTGTCAATGGGAATCCAATGAAGTTTAAAAAGACCAATCAGTAATGAAACAAAATGTAAAGAATGAAATAAAAATAGAAGAGAATATGAAACATCTCATAAGAAAAAAAAAAATAACTGATCTGAACAACAAATCAAAAAAAGAAAACATAAGAATAATGGGAATGCCTGAAAGGTATAATAAAAAGTAAAATCTTGATGCAATATAAGAGATACTTTTAAAAATTGTCCTGAAGCATTAGAATAAGAGTGGAAAGCAGAAATAAAGAAAACCCACCACTCACCACCTGAAAGAGATACTACAAAGAAAACCTATAGGAATATCATAGATACATTGTACAAACCTCCAGCTTGAGGAGAAAATAATATGATTAACAAGAAAAAAAATGGTTCCAATATTCAGAATCCACAATTAAAATCACACAACGTCTAGTAGCAACAAGCCTAAATGATGACAGATCTTGCAACACTATATATCAAAGAGCAAAGGAACTGGGATTGTGCCCAAAAGAATATAATACCCAGTAAAACTGAACATAATTCTGAATGAACTTACAGACTTTCAAGATTTTATTGCAAAAACCACTGAACTCAATAGAAAATTTGACATGCAAAATGCAAAAGAAATATAAGGCATACATCAAAGACTAATTGCAAGAGATTCAATGAGGACAAACTGTTTACTTTTTATGTGAGGAAACATAAAACATATGTTTAATATTGTTAGTAGTGATTGGGTAGTTTGAAATAAAGATTGTGGTACACCTGAATAAGATGGGATTTTAAAAAGTAACTATTTAGAAAAAATAAAAAGAATAATGATATGAATAAGGTGCAAAAGGAAGAACTGAGACAGTAGAATTAGATGGAGCAGGAACATAGGCAGTTCTGGAATCCTACTGTCATTAGAAATGGGTTAAAGAGAGAACAATACATAATACATACATATATACATATACATATATATATATATATATATAGGCATAAATTTCTTCTAAATTCAGGAAGACATGAAAG
Source organism: Pseudochirops corinnae (assembly GCA_028646515.1). Lineage (NCBI taxonomy): Eukaryota > Metazoa > Chordata > Mammalia > Diprotodontia > Pseudocheiridae > Pseudochirops > Pseudochirops corinnae. Next base: position 97,254,049 of record CM053591.1, read on the forward strand.
ACTAAAGGGATAAGGAAGGTCGAGAGAATAAAGGAGGAATTTTTAGAGGGAATTCTCCTCACATAAGATCTGGGTTAAAGAGAGAGCAGTACATACATTTAGAAGGGAATAAAAGTCTCTTAAATTTATAAAGAAATAAGAATGTGAGGGAATAGGATAAGGGGAGTATATAAGGGTGTTTTGATGAATGGCAATGGAAGGATAAGGGAGAGATCTTTGGAAATGAAAGGTTAAGAAATAGGAGAGGAAGACAGCAAGTAGAAGTAAAGCAAAGAAGTCAGGAGGGATAGGAAATAAGAGGCAAACAAAAGTGGGCAGCTAGGAGGTGCAGGGAATAGATCACTGGCCCTGGAGTCAGCAGGATCTGAGTTTAAATCCTGCCTCAGACACTTGACACACTTAATAGCCATGTAACCTTAGGCAAGTCACTTAATCCCAACGGCCCTTCCTCTCCCTCTAAAAAGCAAAAAAAAAAAAAGAGAGAGAGAGACACACACACACATAAATATAAACTAAAGATCAGAAGTAGAATATATCAGGGGAAAAGCAGGGGTAGTAATCATGATCTCAGAATAAGTTAAAAATAAAATAGATTTAATAAAAAACATAAAAGAAGGAAATAACACTATATCTACCATATTAATCAATATTATTTTAGACTGTTTAAAATAACTAGACAGCATAAGGTAGAAATATTGCTGTGGTATAGAAAATGATGAGTTGGTGGTCATAGAAAAATATAGAAAGACTTGGACTGATGAAGGAAGATGCTTTCCACCCTCAGAGAATCAGAGGACAAACAAGAAAAGTAGGGTCTTACATTAATTTATATAAATCTATATGTCTATATATGAGCATGATTATAGATATCTAAATCTGCATAAGTGTATGTAAGTGTGTGTGTGTGTGTGTGTGTGTGTGTGTTTAAAGGGAATGGGGAAAGGGAAAAAAGAACAAAGTAAAGTACCCAACAACAGAGAGCAAAAGAAAACTTAAAAGCAAGGAAAGAAAAGATGGAAGCTCTGAACATAATTTTGAGTATTTAATAGATATACTTTCTAGAAATGGAAATTTTTTGCTGTATATTTCGAATCCTCTTTTATGTTCTGTTGTGCTTATGAAAATTTTTTTTATTATTTTGGTTTTAAGTTTATATGTTTCTTTTTTTCTTATTTTGTATTTAAGTTTAAAATAAATTAATGAAAATATTTATTTTTTCTTTTCTGGCCATTTCAACAAGGAAAGTCTTGGGATGGTTATCACCCCTTAACTCACCAATGAGTTGTAGTCCCATTGGTTACTGTCAATCTGATTTAGCCTATCAGCTGAAATGTTTTACCACATTGTGGCTACTATAAGTCCTACAGTTTCTGGGAGTCACAGGTGAGAGATAAGTGACCAGTTGGACATAAAAGGTTGAAAGCACACTTGAAATGGGCTTGTGAGTGCTTGGACCAGAGTTTTTAATCTTCCCTGAATATCCACATGTATTAGATGTTTAATTGATGCCTCCTTCCTTCTTCCCTCCCTCTCTTCCATTCTTTCCTTCTGAAAAAATTTCCTCTAACAATTCAGGCTTATACCTGTTTTCCTGCTTACAGTATTAAAGAATTTTATGTAGTCCTGAGAGGTTAAATGACTTGTCTAGGATGTCACATAGATAGTATTTTCAGAATTTGAACCCAAGTCTTCTCACAATAATATCATGCATGGATTCCATTAAGCTTTAGTCAAATTTTAAGCTATTAATGTATATTAGATCTTAAAACTGTACTAAGATTTTTGAGATGCATTTACATATCAAATTTACAAAGTTGTAATTATGATGTGTGTTCTACACACATCATTCCAATTCAGAAGTTAGTCATAGGAAAATGATTCTCTTTCCTTTACTGTACATCTCTATCTCAGTCATACAAAAAAAAATAACAAAAGTAAATAATGAAAGAAAGACATAAGTCCTTTTTTACTGTCACATTGGAGATAGTGAACTTGGATTATTGTCTGTGGACAGCTCTTTAAAAAAATGATAATACAATATTATAAATAATATGGATTTTTTAAAAATGTAAGTGAGAACAATTTTGAAAGGATTTTTTTTAAGTGGAGTAGGGCAAATAATAAGGTCTTCGACCAAAAAAAAAAGTTACCTGGGTTTATGAACAGTTAACATCAAAGTGAAACTTAAAGGGAGGTAAAAAAGAAAAAAAAAACTGATACTCTTTGAACATGTTAAAAAAATGTGTCTGTGCTTTCATTATTGCCTCCCCCCCAATCCTGCTAAGGGGTTCATGGAGAAGGGCAGTTTATACTACTGTTGTGTTGGACAGATTCATTTTCATCTCCTTCAGCATCTCTGCATGTATCTTCTGTTGATGGTGATTTCACTGACTTTAAAGGCAGAATCACATGTTACAGAAAACCCACAGGGCTTCAGAGGGTAATGTGAAGGAGATTCAGTAAGAAGAAGCTTTGAAGTTGGTGGAGAAAATTACAGGGAGGAGACTAAGGCTAGGACTCTCATTTTGTCCATTGATTTGAGAAAGTATCCAGTTATTTGTAAAAGGAAAGAAATGTTTTAAAATATTTACAATGGGAAATCACTTTAAATACCTTAATATACAGTATATATATATATATATATATATATATATATATATATTTGTACAGTACTTGATGAAAGCCTAAATTCACCAAAATCTAGAAAAATCCCTAGACAATAGACACGTATGGAGATTACAGAATATTAACTAGACTGTATTTCAGTTTTGAAGTTTAAAGTACAGTGTAAGAAAACAATAATGAATTTGTATACTATATAATCTTTCTACTGAAGCAAGCTCTGTATGATCATTTGTAAAGTTTCTAGGAGGAGAGACGATGGTTACTTGGAGGATGCAAGTGTAGGAACAAAGATAAAAAGACTGGTGTATTTCTAAAGGACAATAGAATTATGTGAGACTGCTTAAATAATATGCTGTCCTTTCTTCTCTTGAAGAAGACAATGCCTATTATATTGCTTCATGTGATCATAAATTTAGAATCCATGGTGACTTTTGAGGTTATGTAGTCCAAGTACAACATCTAACAGATGGGAAAACTAAGTATCAGAGAAATTAAGTGAATTGTTCAAGGTTGACAAGAAGTAAATTATAGGCAGGGTTTCCACTCAATTGTATATTCACTTTCTTGTATATACCTTTATTTTTTCCTGGTAAGAAAAGAGAGGAATGGGAATCCATCCTCAGCTCATGTCCCTTTATTTCTTCCATTTCATAGGTGTAAGTAGAAAGGAGGAATTCTTTATATAACTCATTATATCAAAGACACATATTCTGCAACCTTCAGATACTTATATATAAAGGAATAATACATAATCATTAAATGTCTCTATTGTAAGAACATTCTTCAAATTAAGAAAATCATTATAATTGAGTCACTTGACTCATTAGCTTCACCCATCTTTATGGCTCTTCTTCCTTTTGACTTTTAGGTCAGTGATGATATATTGTGGTCACAAATTACTACTTAGGCACTGTACCTGGTACTTTTTGGTTTGGTGAGTTCCTGAGTTTTGTTCACCATAGCTTAGACATGAATGTTTCCTTTAACTATATTATAAACTGAAAACAACAGATTAGCTGAGGCTCATTCATCCAGAATAGGAAGATGGTCCTTTTTCTTCTGTCCATAAGCATTCATGAACAGAAAACTGATTTACCATGTATTCCTGCACTTTAACTTGAAACCATCTTTAGCACAGCCTCTTTCTTACCATAATAAATGGTTCTACTAAACCTGGCCCATATTTTTGGCTCCTGTATCCCTATGTTTTGAGAAGTTCCCTGATCTTTGTTATGGCTCATGTTTGCTAATTTGATTCCATCTCTTATCTCTGCCCACTTGGCTCCGAAATTCACTTCTTTAGCAATTGACCTGTGACTATGTATGCACATGTAACCTCATGCTTCTAGATGCTGCCTGAGCTTTTGACCTAACTCCTTGGCTTAAGAAACTATAACTTATGTCATGAGATTTTGCTCAGAATTATCCTTATATGAAGAAAGAGAGAAAAGGATGATAAATTTGAACTTTCTGCTCTGTTTTCCCATTTTAATACCTCAATTATTTGAGGTGTTAAATAATTGGATTAATACTTAAATGATATTTTTCTTTGTACTTCCCTTTAAATTGGTTAAATTTGTTAGATGACATAAAAATGTGCCCGCACTGAGAGACAGTCTGCTAAGTGAAAAGCTGATATGATGAAATGAGTTCTAAACTTGTAGTCATGAGAGAAGCAGATTTGAATCCTGATTTTATACTTATTAGGCCTATGATCATGAGGAAGTCACTTAGTTTTATTAAACTTCAGTTTCCTCACAAGTAAAACATAAATAAATAGTGTCAGGTAGCTTTAGTAGCTATCTCAAGAGCTGTCATGAGGATCAAATGAAAAGATATTTTAAAATGACAATTAGATTTCCTAAACACAAATTGCTATGTAAATGTCTATTAATACAAATTGCATTCTAATGTGAACCAGTTTAATTAGAAATATTATGGTGCAACTATACTGGTTGATAAATTGAATGATTTTCATACAGTTTACCTAGAGTGTAACAAACTATTTGACAGAGTTTCTTATGTTATTCTCTTAGAAAATGAGAAATTTGGTGTATAAAGCTTTAGAATTATGTAGATTTAGAGCTACTAAAATCCCAGACCCAAAGAGCAGATGTTAATGCTTCTAAGAAGGTTTCAGTGAAGAACCCCAGACAACTATGTCTCTCAATGTTTGCATCAAATACTGAGAAACATGCACAACAGATATGCTTACTAAGTTTATGGAAGGCATGCATATAGCAACTAAAAGTGGAACATATTGTAAGAATTTTTAAAATGAGCTTGATGTCTAGAACACTGGTGTGAGTTGATTGCAATGAAAGTAAAGAGGAATAAATTTAAAATTTTATATTTGGGCTAAAAAAATCAACCTAGAAAATATCAGGTATGCAAGTCTTTGCCTGAAAACAATTCATCTAAAAATGATTTAAGTTTTAGGGCTACATCCTCAGAAAGAGTCAAAACTGAAATATAAGAAATCAAATTCAGTATCACACTCCATGAATTGAGGTATAGTGTCCAAGTCTAAATATACAATTTTTCTCTTGTAATTCATTTTTGTCAGACCACATTTGAAGTGTTTTGTTCAATTCAATCCACCTCATTTGAGGAAAGAAAGACATCCATAATTTGGAGAGCATTCATAGGTGGGCAATCAGGATAGAACTGACATCTTATAAATGAATTATAGTTATTGAATTGTGGAGAAAGGAAGAATCAAGTGATAAATAAAAACAGAAATCAATTATTTGAAGGGAAGTCATATGGAGGAGGCGTTATATTTGCTTTGTATAACTCACTTCAAGTGGCAAAACCAACAGCAACATTTGGAAGTTTCAGAGAGGTAACTTTTGGCATTCTAAAAGATTACAGAGACAGCTGATATGGATAGTGCAATGTATAGAGCACTAGACCTGAAATGAAGAAGAAGTGAATTCAAATCCAGCTTCAGACACTTACTAGCTATGTATCCTTAGGTAAGTCACTTAACTTTTGTTTACCACAGTTTCCTCAACTATGAAATGGGGATAACAACAGCACCTACTTTCCAGGATAATGAAGAACAAATGAGATAATGTAAGCAAAGCACTTAGTGTAATTCCTGACACATGGTAGGTTCTATATAAATGTATATTCCTTTTCCATTCCCTTCCCTATATCAAGTGAAACTCTTAAACATATTCATCAGATAAATACCTACAGTGCAAAGTTAACTTCTGAGATAAATATATAGTTTAAGGTAGACATGATGCCTTTCTAATGACACCTCATACCTGGCAAAGTAAAGGAAATCATATTTTTAAAAATATGATTATGAAGTGGAAATGGCAGATATCTTCAAGGATTAGAAGGGTGGTTGTGTAGCAGAATCATTATCTGTTTGTCTACAAAGAATAGACCTTGGATTGAGGGATGGAACTTTCAAAGATGAAAATTTAGACTTGATAAAAAAAAATTCTTAACAATTAAAGCTATTTAAACAGAAAATGAATTGTCATGGCAGAAAGTGTTGTTGAATTGAATAGAATGAAAGGATGATCTTTAATTTAAAATCTTTAAGCAATGCCTAGATTACTTGGAAGATATCTTGAAAAGCAATTGATTATTTAGTGTGTTATAGTATAATTATATATGTGTGTGTGCATGCGTGTGTATGTGTGTTTGTGTATATATATGTGTGTGTGTGTGTGTATATATATATATATATATATATATATATATATAGAGAGAGAGAGAGAGAGAGAGAGAGAGACAGAGACAGAGACACAGAGACAGAGAGAGAGACAGAGATAGAAACAGAGAGAGACAGAGAGAGAGAGATGGCCTCTGTAATCACACCTAAACTCTAAGATTCTATGGTTCCTTGAGTCTGGGACAATTTGACAAATATAGCTTTAATTGGAATTGGAATTTGACAAGAAACTCAGGCAAACAAAAGATACCAAAAGGAAAATATCTGCTACCATAAGCTAAAGCTAGGAAGTACTAAATGTAAGAAATGCTGGAGTCAGAGGAATTCCGTGAAAATGCAATTTATTGCTGGAAGTATAACTCAGGAGATTTCTTTTTAAAGATAGGAAAATAAGGGAAGGAAACAAAGTGGAAATAAAGATGCAAAGATGAAGGGAAAATGAAAACTGACTAAAATATTCTTTTTGTTGCTGTTTCTGTTGTTGTTGTTGTTCATTCTCTGTTTTCAAAGAGGACCAATAAAATCATGAAGTGAAGTATTAACCTATGGATGAATGGGATTTAAGTGAGGCAGAGTTGCACAAAGTTGTCATCCCCAGTCTCTGTTCCAGTCATCCAATTCCAGTGTCAAGACAAAAGTCAGGATGAATGTCAACTGGCCCAGGATGCAGTCAATGACTTTGGTATATCCAATGTCTGACCAAGGTCTAAGAGTTTCAAAGAGTCTGCTTCAGTCACCATCATGGTAATTCAAACAAATTTTTATTGCCTGTCATTTCATGGGAGAAGTCTTCAATGCTTGGGGTAGATATACCCTCCCCCTGCCCCCCAACACTTTAAAAGTTTTAGGACTATTGTTTATTCTCAACTTGGTTTAGGCTATATATGGAGATGGCTAACCCAGTGTGATGGCTGTGCATACTACTGCTTTTTGGAGCCATAGGTGAGAATTGGACCTCAAGGGTGGATAAGCAACCCTGAAAAGGGCTCAGTAAGTCCTCACAGCAGAGGTGCTAGTTACCCTTGAACAACCCATGCATCCCAATAATCTGATAACTACTAACAAAGTTAAAAAAAAAAAAGAAATTATTTTGCTACAGTAAACCTGTTGAAATGGCAATGAGCACTTTTCCTTTTGGAGTTTAATGTTAAGATTAACCAAGAAAGGTTTCGGTTTTTTGTTGTTGTTGTTGTTGTCTAAAGATTTAAAATGAAGAAAATAAAATTGGACACACAAAATATATGTGTATGTATGTGTGGGTGTGTGTATATATGCATGTATATATATATGTATAGTTAAATACACACACTAACACACTAATACACATGTGTTTATTTGCGTGTATACATATATGTATTTGAATATATATGCATGTTTATATGCATATATGTGTGTATATATATCATAATATTATATAAATATATATATATATATATATATTTTGCTAATTTTGTGAAGAAATTTCACAATGTTCATTGTCCATGGATTAATATTGCACCATTTTTCATGTTTCCTGTTATTTATTTTTGTAATTTATTTTAGATTTTAGTATTGACCTAAATGTGTGTAAAGGTTTGTAAAATAAAATACATGTCTTGATGACCTGGCATCAGTAATAGCTTTTTACTGTAATGGATTTTCTGGTGCCAACTACATCAATAGCTTGTCAGAGCCTACTTATGACATCAAAAGATTTTCCATTTTCTCTTCTAAAAGTAATTTGCTATACAATTATGCCAACCATAGCAAAATATTACAGCATTTTCCTCTATTTTTAAGATGGAAAGAGGGTGAGAGTATGACACACAAATATATATACATCTATACACGTATCTATATGTTGTACACACATATGTATATATGTGTGTTCATATATTTATATGTGTGTGCTTGTGTGTATATATGTATACTTATAAAATAATATCCTAAAATGTATTTTTAAATATCCTGTGATTAGAAGAGTGAATTGACAATATATAGTAGGTACTTAAGAAATATCTGTTGAATTGAATAAAATAGTATATAGTTCCTGGTTTGCTATGATAAAAAAAAAAATACTTCAATGGAATTTCCCTACAACAATTAAATTGCAAGTACAGATCCCCCAAAATGTGTTTCTTCCATTTCAACCTTGGATTTGTAGATAAAATAATAGGACTATTTGCTGTCTTCAATATATACTGATGTATTTAATGTGGTTATAATAATTTTATGAAAATAACAGATTTAGAGAGAAGCGTTCCTACTTTTTCAATGGTTACATGCTGCATTGAGAACTATATCCCACAAGCAGCTCAAGAGGGATGGGGGCAATAAGAAATTACTTTTAATAACCTTTCTCCGAAAGTCTCTCCTTCAGAATGACCAAAAATGACACAGAACAATAAGTGTGGAAAGTCAATAAAAATTCACAATGTCATATTTGTCGATCCCATTAACACTTAGGAAAATAGTAGAAGAAATTTGCAGACATGAGATTTTGAGTTGGCTGGAAATGAGACAGAAGATCTGGTGGCTATGGACTGTGAGGATGCATTAGCACCCAGGGATAGTAAAAACAAAAAAAAAAGATGGAATGCCTTGAAAAAAAACAGATTCCAAGAGACCCCTTTACTATTGCTGGATGTAACCAAGAGCATATGATAGCTCCATCACCAATTAACAATTATGCATCTGTCTCCAGATGGAAATAGTAACAAGGGAGCATCAGAGCTCTACCATTTTAAAAATTAGAGAGAAAATAAAGAAGAGAGTGACAAGATCTGTCAATATATTATACCACATTGGAAACACAATGTATACAGAGTTTTAGATCAAACTATAAAAGCCAGAGGAAAAAATAAAAAATAAAAAAAAGGAATAACATTACCATTTAATTGTACTGCAATGAAAAGGAAACTCAATGCACCAATTCATAAATGACAATGAATGACTTTAAAATATCTATAAATAGAGATGCAAAAATAAAGTATAGGGGGGCAGAGCCAAGATGGCAGCGTAGCAGCAGCAACATATTGTAGCTCTCACATAGCCACCCCAAAACACCTATAAAATATGACTCTAAAATAATCCTAGAACTCCAAAACGCACACAAATATACCTTCCACTAAAGTCAGCTTGGCTATGAGGAACCATATCAGCCCTGCAAACCGAAACCAGCCTGGCCTGAAGCCACGGCTGTGCCCTGGGGTGGCTGGATGGGAGGAGTGGAGGAGCCTCTCTGTTGAGAGGATTAGCAGCAGCTGCAAGCAGCATTCAAAACTAGGTCAGTGCACCTTGCGAAATGAGGGGACAAAAGTGCCTGGCCAAAACGCCTCCAAGGTGGGAAAGCGAAAGGCAGAGGTTTTGCACCCACCTCTGCTTTGCAGCTTCCGTGCCCACGGCCTGCAGGCAGCAGGGGGACTAAGCGATTTTTCAGAGGCCTAGTGCTCTTGCATTGAGACGTCTTGATCCGGATCGCGGTCTTGGGCCTTTGGTTCTGGAGTCTTCATTATCCAGTGAGCTGGAAGTAAGTAGGAAGGGACCCAGCACCTTCCTGAGAGCTACGGCAGCTGGATGGACCCCAGTGATTTGGGACAGAGCTTTCACTTCTGGAAGCAGAGCCCCATAGAGATTAAAAAAAAAATTCACAGACTAACGAAACATGAGTAAGAATAAGCATAAGAAGCAAAGTAGAAATAGCACCCAAACCCTAGATTCCTTCTTTGGGGAAAAGAAGGATCATGGCAAAGAGAGGGTGGAGGAGAGTGCAGCAAGAACACCCCCACCAGGGGCCTCCAATAAACATGAAGAATGCTTTAAAGCTAGAGATGAGCTCAAGAAGGATTTTCAAAACGAAATAAGAGAAGTGGAAGAAAAATTGGGAAGAGAAATAAGAATGTTGCAAGAAAATCATGAAAAGAGAGTCAGCAATCTGACTGAAGAAATCAACACCCTAAAAAATAGTTTAACTCAAATGACAAAAGAGGCCCAAAGAGCCAATTAGGAGAAGAATGCCTTAAAAAGTCGACTTTACCA
>CM053591.1:97264884-97288858 GCA_028646515.1 Pseudochirops corinnae
ATATATATATATATATATATATATATATATATATATATATATATAATGACATACTCAAGGTGTATATTTGATAATGCTTATTACCAGGAAGCAAGGAGGTACAGTGAAAAGAGCAGCAGTTCTGGAGTCAGGAAGACTTGAATTCAAATCTGGGCTCAGATATTACTAACTCTATGGTAATGAGAAAGCATTTAAGACTGTATGCCTTAGTTTCTTTCTCTGTAAAGTGAGCTAGAGAAGGGAATAGAAAGTACACAAGTCTCTTTGCAAATAAATCCCCAAATAGTATGACAGTCACACATTACTGGAACAACTGAACAATGCTTATAATAAAGCATATTTCTGTAGATAATTATTCTTAAATTCAATTGTTTTATCGATCACTTGGGCAATCTGGTGAAATACATGCACAATCTCTTCACAAAATAATCTTTATAAATATTAAAAATGCATAAGATTACAGGGAAATAAATTGCATTTAAGTTACATTATGCATATACAGGCATGTCTCACTATATATCTATAGGCACACACACATATGTAAATATGAGTGTATGCTATATAATATAATTATATAGGATAGCACAAGATAACATAGCATAGATAATATAACATAGTAATAGAATAACATAGCATAGCATAGTTTGATGTTCCACAAAATCAGATTCTTTGGAAAAGTTAATCAAAAAATCTCTTTGCTTAACTCTGGTTACTGACTTTCATATGTTCAATGTCTTTATCTACTATATTAATTTTAGTCATTAATTTCAGCAAAGTTTGAGGGTGAGATTATTAGTGTACATACAAGTATTTTTTCAGTATCATGTAGCACAGGGAGACTATGAGAATATCACATTTCAGATGATGTCCCTTGAAGCTTTCCAAGATTTATCATGTCACATATTGTTTCTCTTAAAAAAACACAAACATAATATTTCTATAGAATACATGAAAGGGGCTAAAAATTGACTTTCAAGAAATTAGTGACTTCTTCTGTAAGATATTTAATTCAATGTGTTTTTTTTTCTTGTTCTACAATATTCAGAGGCATTTGTTTCTAAACAGTAATATCCCTTTTTAAGCCTCTCTACTCAAAGGATTTAAAAAAACATTTTGCTACATGCAAATTTTGGTTTAATTCCAAGCATTCAAAATTTCTGAAGGATATATTTGAGAAATCTCTCTAAATTTGGGGGGATGATCATTCATAACTCTTTTTCACAGCTGCACTTACCAAATTCTTTATATGGTTTTGGATATTACGCTGATTCACATTTAAAAATTTTGTGAGTTTTATCATTCAACAATTTAAGCACTTTCCAGGGCTTATTATTATGGATGCATTATTATGAATGTTTTTCCTTAATGGGAAGAACACAATGTAATTGAGGGAAGAATTATTACTGCATTTAGAGAATACAATTAAGTCATGCTCTGATGAGAAAATGTCAAAAATTTAAGGGACCTTAGAGATCTTCTAGTATAACATGCTTACCTTACAGAAATTAAGGTTAGAGATTCAAAGTGTCTTACCCAAGCTGTAAAACTGGAACTAGTATTTAGGACTTCAGATTCTATGTCAATATTCATTCCATTATACTTCCACATTGAAGCTGTCTCCACAATAATATGAATTGTGTAACAAAACAGTTTCGATGGTTTCAATGTATTCTGTCTAATTAAAAAAGTTTTTGCCATGAGAGCTTTCTGTTTGCTGATACATGAATGCTATATATTTAGTGATTCAATATTACTGGGTTATTAATGGATGCATGAGTGGGGATATATGTCTCAATGGAGTCAGCAATAGGAAGAAAAACAAAAATTCTGATTTTTAAGAATGTCATGCATTCTCATTAAAGAGAAATTATATTAGTGGGCATAATTTCCTCTGGTTGCTGAACATTGAATGCTTAAATCAGATCATCCTATATTTGCAAAGGAGAATAAAGTCTACTGTGAACATTGTATGTCATGAAAATAAATTTATATGACAGAAAAAAGTTTGGAATTCCAATTTGAATGGTTTAGGGTAGTTGCAAGCAAAAGTAGGCTTATCGATTTCCTCATGTGATGAGTTCTGTGGAAGAGTAAATTATTGGCTAATCAATATTTCCTTTTGCAAATTAACTACTGATCCAGACACTGCCAGGTAATTTTGAAAATAAGAATTAAATGATCACTTTGGGAAATATGTTGTCTGATTGAGGCCACTGGGGAACTGTTTAGTAGAGACTGAATCAGTGTACCATAATGCACAATAATGATTCAAAGTGATACTAACATCATTGTGGTAAAACCAGGGAATAATGTGGTTGCTGATAGAATGAGGATCAACCAATACTTAAACTAAAAATCTTTGCTTTAGCCCTCAAAAAGCTCACATTCTAGGAAAATATTTATGGCAGATGAATGATATTGTAAAATATCATTACACAGGGAGAGCCAAGATTAAAGGCAGGGACTCCCATGACCTGTCCCTCAAACCCCACAAAATACTTTTAAATAATGACTATAAATAAATTCAAGAAAAACAGAACCCACAGAAAGATGGAGTGAAACAATTTTCCAGACTAAGGCAACTTAGAAGACTGGCAGGAAAGGTCTGTTGCACTAGGGTGAGAGAGAAGCATAGTCCAACAAAGGCCACATCAGTGCAGACTGGCCCACAGCAAACAAGGAGCAGGCCTTGGGGACACTGAATCAGTGGCAACAGTGGCAGTTTCCAGATTTCTCAGCCCACAGACACCAAAAGAAACTTAGAAGTTAAACAGGAAATGTCTGTCACACCAGACTGAATATTCAGCACAGTGCAGCATAGGCCAAGCTAGTTCAGCCCAGGCCCCAGCAAACCAAGAGCAGGACTTGAGAGGCACTGAACAAGCAGCAGCAGAGACTTCTTTTGGAGTGCTCAGCCCACAGACAAGGGTGTGAAAAAATTGATCAGAAGGAAATCAAAGGGATCTCTTTTCTAGCACTGAGGAAGAATTCTGTTTCATTGTCCATACTTAGATCCATGTCACTGCTCAGGGTGTCAGTGCTAGATAGAGGAGAAACACTAGGACACCAGAGCTTGTAGTTATAATGGAGAAGGGACCCTCCTCAAAATTCCAGGGCAAAAAAAGAATGATTGTGGTTACTCCGAGATGGAAGCACAGTCCAGAAGAATAGAAAACACCTATCCTTAGAAGAACTAAAAGTATCTCTGAAAACAGTGACAAAAAAACCCCTTGAAATTTGGGACAGTGGGCCCCTTCCCTGGAAACAGAACATTACTTTAACAAAGAGTCAAAAATCTAGTTAGTGGGGGTGGCTAGGTGGCATAGTGAATAGAGCACCAGTCCAGGAGTCAGGAGGACCTAAGTCCAAATCCAACCCAAGACACTTAGCACTTACTAGCTGTGTGACCTTGGGCAAGTCACTTAACCCCAAATCCCTTGCCCTCCTCCCTAAAAAAAAAGAAAAAAAATTAAAAATCTAGTAAAAAACTGAGATTACAAGCAGAAAACAGAAAAAAAAACTCAAGAAACATCAAAATACACATTGAGAAGAAGATAATGAAGTCAAAGTTCTTACATCCAAAGACTCCAACAACAACAACTACATACACACACACACACACACACACACACACACACACACACACACATGAATTTTTCTCATTGGAAAACAATTTGAAAAAAGGTTTTGAAAATCACATTAGAAAGGCAGTAGAAAATTTGGGGAGGAAAATTAGAAGGATGCAAGAAAATAATGAAAAATGAGTGAACAGCTTGGTAAAGAAGACTAAAAAATACTGAAGAAAATAACAGCTTAAAAAACAAACTAATACAAATGGTAAAAGAGGCACAAAAAATAAATGATGTGAAGAATGCCTTAAAAAGCACAATTACTCAAATGGGAAAAAAAGAAGCACAAAAATCCACCAAAAAAAATCTTAAAAAGTAGAATTGGCCAAATTGAAAAAGTGGTACAACAACTTATGAAAGAAAATAATTCCTTCAAAATTAGAATGGAGCTAATACAAGCTAATGACTTTATGAGAAATGAAGAAACTATAATACAGAAACAAAGTATTGAAACAAAAGAAGATAATACAAAGTATCTTATTTTAAAAAATTACAGACCGGGAAAATTGTTCAAAAAGAGATAATTTAAAAATTATTAGATAACCTACCAAGTTGTGATTAAAAAAAAAGAAGCATAGAAATCACCTTTCAAGAAATTATCAAGGGAAACTGCACTGAAATTCTAGAACCAGAGAGCAAAATAGAAATTCAAATAATCCACAAAGGCATCCCAAAATGAAAACTTCCAGGAATATTATAGTCAAATTCCAGAGCTCACAGGTCAAGGTAAAATTATTGCAAACAGTCAGGGGGGAAAAATCAATGGAAATATCATGGAGCTACACTCAGGATAAAACAAGATTTTGCAGCTTCTACATTAAAAGATCAGCTGACTTTGAATATGATATTGCAAAGGACAAAGGATTACAAGCATGATTCATTTACCTAGAAAAACTGAGTATAATTCTTAAGGGAAAAAATGTATATTTAATGAAATAGAGAACTTCCAAGGATTCTTGATGAAAAGACCAGGTCTGAATAGAAAAATTCACATTCAAAAATAAAACTGAAGAGAAGCATAAAAAGGTAAGCAGGAAAGGGAATCATAAAGAAATTAATAAGATTAAACTGATTGTATTCCTACATGGAAAGATGATACTTGAAACTCTTAAGACCTTCCTGATTATTAGGTTAGATAAAAGGAGTATATACAGACAGAGGTCATCTGTGACCTCTCTGAGTTGATTATGAAGTAATGGTATCAAAAAAAAATGTAAAATTAAGAGGTGAGAAAAGAATATACTGGAAGAAAAGGAAGGGGAGAGGTAGAATGGGGTAAATTATCTCATAAATAAGGCAAGAAAAAGCTTTTATGGTAGAGGCTAAAAGGGGAAAGCTGAGAGAGAGTCAGTGAACCTTACTCTCACCAGAATTGGCTCAAACAGGAAATAACATACAAACTCATTTTGGTTTTGAAATCTATCTTATCCTATAATAAAGTAGTAGAGGAAGTAGTTAAGATAAAGGCAGGTGATAGAAGGGAGGGCAGATTGAGAGAGGGGATTGTCAGAAGCAAAACACATTTGAAGAGGGACACTGTGAAAAGAAAAAGACAATAGAATAAATGAAGGGATAGGGTGGAGGGATGTTATGGGAATATGAAGATCTTTCTTGCCCCTATGCCCTTTGATAGGCTTAAGTGACTCTGAGAACATTTCTTGATTAGAAAATATACTCTGCCCCCAATAGGCTGAATGTGGTCACATTGAGCTTGTGCCAGGAAGCTTGTTTTTCAGGAATGCCTGCACCTTATTACTTTGTGATTGGGCAGTTGGTCAAGAGTGTGACATTCTCTGATCTAGGAGAAAGCTATATATAACCGTATGTGAGTTTTTGCTTTGGGGCTCACTTTGGAAAGAGTTGTATGATTCGGCCAGATGATATTCTGGGCAGCCATTGAGGATGCACCTTTGAAAACCCAGATGTTGGTGCTTCCTTCTTTGGTAAATAACTAGGTATGGATGGTCAGAAGGCTGGAAGCCCCTCTGCTAATCTGTTTCTTTGTCTTCTTGTAACTTCTGTTTGTATTCTTAGAGTGCAGTGTGTTGACTTTCCCCCCTGACCTAAGTAAATGATATGTGTTTGATTGATTAAAGTAAGATTGTTGACCCATTTTGAATTGTTTTCCTTTAGAAAAGTAGATCTAAGAACTTGTGCTAGCAGCCACCCTAGGTATGCTAGGGTGTTTGCTGATACAAGGGAAATACAATTAGCAATAGACATTGTGAAAAAAAAAATGAAGCAAGTTTCTTTGATAAAGAACTAATTCCTCAAGCATGTAGACAACTAAATCAAATTTATAAAAGTAAGACATTCCCCAATATGTAAATGACTAAAATGTATGAAAAGTTTGCTGATGAAATAACCAAAGATATCAATAGCTGTATAAAAATGTTCTAAATAACTATTTTTTGAAAAAATGCAAATTAAAACATATCCAGGGAACTACCTCATTCTTAGCAAATTAACTAATAGGACAGAAGAGCAAAATGACAAATGGTGAAAGGGATGTGGGCAAAACAAGGCACTAATGCATTGTTGGTGGAGGTGAGAACTCATTCAACCATTCTTTAAAGCCATTTCGAACTATGCCCACAGGTCTATAAAACCAAATCTCCCTTTTAACCTAGCAATACCAACACTAAATCCACATCCCAAAAGAGATTTTAAAAAGGAAAAGGACATATGTATACAAAAAAACAAAAATATTTATAGCAATTCTTTTCTCACAGCAAAGTATTAGAAACTGAAGGAATGCCCATCAATTGGGAAATGGCTAAACAAACTGTGGTATGTGATTGTGATGCAATACTACTGTGCTATGGGCAATGATGAATGGCATGCTTTCAGAAAGGCCTAGAGAGACTTGCATTAAATGATGCAAAATGAGTTTTATTGTGTACAAAGTAACAGAAATATTGTGGGATGATGACTTCTGAATTATATAGCTATTCTTAGCAATAGAGCTATCCAAGATAACTCTGAAGGACTTATGATGAAAAAATCCTATATTCATCCTCAAAGAAAGTATTGATGTTGTTTGAATACAGATTGTTTTTTTTTTCATTTTTTCTTGACATTTTTGTTTGTTATTGTTTGTTTGGTCTTTGTTTTCTTCCACTACATGACCATTATGGAAATGTTTTGCATGGCTACACATGTATAATAAATATTGTATTACTTGCCTTCTCAAGGGGTAGAAGGGGGAAGAAGAGAGAGAATTTGGAGTCAAAGTTTTAAAAAATGAATTTTAAAAATTATTTTACATGTAACTAGAAAAAATACTAAATAAAATAAGACCCCATTCTAAAATAAACAAAATACCATGACAATTTCAAATATATCATCATATTAAGCAGAAAACTATAGGGAGGTGGCACAATATAGTGAGAAAGCAAAAGTTCTGAAATCAGAGAAGCTGGTATCTTTGACTTCTTCAACCAATCTACCATGGCATAGAGTTATGATTTGACCT
Source organism: Pseudochirops corinnae (assembly GCA_028646515.1). Lineage (NCBI taxonomy): Eukaryota > Metazoa > Chordata > Mammalia > Diprotodontia > Pseudocheiridae > Pseudochirops > Pseudochirops corinnae. Next base: position 97,271,989 of record CM053591.1, read on the forward strand.
TTATCATCTTGTTATTGTATCTTATAGTGCCTTGTTTAACACTATAATCTCCAAAGTTCTTAATATGTACTTCCTTTCTACTTCTGATTCTCTAACAGATCCGGTATTATGAAATACTTATGAACGTGATCCATAAAAAACTATTTTGTGTTCAGCATGCTGCCGGATATTGTACAGATGGCAGTGAGCAGCTGTTCTCTATTTCCTCTGAGGACAGGACTAGATAACATGATTTTCAATTGTATCAAGCAGAATTTAAGACATACATTACAGATTAAGATGTTGGAATATGTTTTTGGGAAAAGTTGTGCAGCTTGTCTCTGCAGTTACTCTCCTTGAAGTTTTTATCTGATTCTCTGGTGCCTATTTGCATAGTTTTCAGGAAAAAAATGTAGATGGAAATATATTTATTTTCTGTTTTCTTTTATTCTAAGATAGAGAAACTTAGAGTTGTGAAAAACCTCTGAAATCCTTTAATCCAAGCAGTAACTGTAGAGGGATTTTATTTTTCTATAATACCCTTAATAAGTGACTATTCACACTCTACCTTTAGTCAACAAGAATTTTTAAATACTGTTAAGCCATGCACAAGCAACTTTCCAGAGGACTGCTTCTGTGAACAGCTTTCAAGGTTCTGATTATATAGTATAGTGAATGCCCTATTCAATAACAAATAAGAGCAAAACATTCACAAAAAATCAAAATACAGCATTCACAATGTTACAACTTATCACAGAAAATCAAAATACAGCATTCGCCATGTCACAACTCAGCAACTTATCACTAAAATGGCCACATAGTTTTCACCAAAGTGGTCACACAATTTTCAATTTAGTCAATTACAAAATCCTTAATTCAATTACAAAGTACAAAAGTCAAAGTTCTCCACCCCAGTAAATCATAATCTTCTCAGTCAGTACACAGTATCCAAGTAAATTCTTCTTTCAGCCTGACTTGAGGCTAGCTCTCAATTTCCATGATTCCTCTTCCATGGTCCCAGCCCCAACTGTCACCTGGGTTCAAAGGCAGGCAGCTCCCAGTTTGTTGTCCAACTTCTTGTCCAGTTCTTTGTCCAGGTTGCATTCCATATTGAAATTCACAGTATCCAGTCCACCTCAAGTCCTTCACAGTTCCTGTTTCTGGAAGACAAAGTTTGACCAATTCACAATAATATTCAAACACATTGCTGGCACTATCATCCATTTCCTACCTGCCTGTGAAATCAACTCAGACCTACCAACAAGGTCTGAGAACTTCAACACAAATCATTAGCATATAAATCAGCACTGACCCACAAACAAGGTCTAAGAGGTCAATACAAATCATCAGTAAAGTCCCAGGGCCTCCAAAACTCTCCTTCAGGATGTCTGTAAGCATACAACTGGAAAATCCTCTTTCTTGGTTGCCAGCAAGGTCTCAGGGCTTCTGTGCAAAGTATCACAAACAAACATCAACACAGACAGAGTAGACAAATAGAGTGCTGGGATGTCACAAGTTTTCTCCTTGACTCTGTCATCACAAGAGTCCTCTTCTCAGTTCTGCTGTCTCTAGCCTGGGCTCTCCTTATATATGGTCAATAGCTCCTCCCCTTCTTGTTTCAGGAGTTCAAGAGTTCTAGGTTTCACAAATTGTGGGGCTCCCAGGTTCTGTTTCTTAACAGACTTGACACAACCTCAAAAGAAATTTGAACTGAAACCAGGTGTTAATTCAATAGCTGAAACAAGGTGTGAACTACTTCTATGCTTGCCATTACAGCTACCTACTATGTGACAACCACTGCTAACCTCTGGATATGCAAAGAAAAATAAAAATAAAGCCTTTAATATCAAGGAGTTTAAACTCTTATATAAGGGACAAGATGAAACCAACTAGGAAGGTACTAGCATCAATGTGGATATGGAAATGTGTCTTGAAGAGGATGATTTTGACTGGACTTGAAGGGAACCAGGGAAACCAGGAGACTATATGAGGAAGGAGAGAATTTAAGCCAGAGAAAATGCCTGAGTTAGGATATGCAACGTCATTTGTAAGAAGCAAAAAAGTGACCTAGGACACGTCACTGCAGATTAATAAGGCATAATAAGATTAGAAAGGAAAGATAGGACCAGACTAGGAAGGGCTTTAAGAGCCAAAAGGAGGATTTTCTATTGTATTCTTTAGATAAAAAGGGGAAGAGTTGAAGATGAATAAGAAGGATAGTGATATGGTAAGATCTGTACTTTAGACAAATAATTTTGCCATTGGAGTGGACGTGAACTGGAATGGCCAGAGACCTGAGGCACAAAGAATAGAAAAGACTACTGAAATAGTCTAAGAGTAAGGTATTGTGGTCCTTCACCAGGAAAATGGCAATGTTAGAGAAAAGAAAGAAGAAAGAATCTACAGCACTAGATTGTGAGCCAAGAATAAGTATTCAATATCTACCACAGAAAAATATTCCACATTTACATAGATGTAACTATTAGAGCATTTTATTAGATCATAGATTTTTTTTTCTATCAGTTCTAACTATGGCTCTGTCATATGTAAATTTATTTTTCTTGTTAATTGGATTATTTTGTCCTTCAACTGGTGGTTTTGGAATTTGACTATAATATCCCTATGAGTTTTCCTCATAGGATCTCTTTCAAGCAGTGATTGGTGGATTTTTTTCTATTTCTACTTTCCCCTCAGTATATTTTTTTAATTACTTCCTGTATTGTTATATCAAGATACTTTCTTTTGATCATAACTTTCAGCTAGTCTTATTATTCTTATGTTTTCTCTTCTTTATCTGTTCTTCAGATCTGATCTTGTTTTTCTTATGAGATATTCCACATTCTCGTCTACTTTTTTCATTCCATGTATTTAATTTTTTTACTTCATAACTTTGCTGAGTTCCCCTTTCCCCATTCTGATTTTCAAGGCATCATTTTCTTCTTTAAGATTCTGGAACTCCTTTTCTTACTGGTTGGTTTCTTTTCAAAATTTTCTTGATTTCTTGGATTATCATTTCCCTTTTCTAGTTTGTCCTCAATTTCTCTCATTTAATTTTAAAAGTCTTTTTTAAAGTTTTTTTTAATTAATTATTTTTGGATAGGTGACAATTTGGCATTACTTTTTGGCAAAGAAGGGGGTTTCTTTTCTTCAGTATCCTCCTCTGAATACAACCACTGGTCTTCTCTTTTCTCATAATAACCTCATGGGTAAATTCTCCTTTGCTCGTGTGTTGTGTTTTTTTGTTTGTAATAGTTTAATTTTTATAATCACCTCTGGTACTGGTGTAAAGGGTATGGTGCCTCTATCCTTACATCCACCTACAATTCGCCCTTCTGACCTGCCACTGGAACAAAGACCTTTAACTTCCTGTAAGTGCCTACATTCAGTGGCATCTTGCCCTACTGCTTCTGCACTCACCCAGCATGTGCTGGTTCCTTCTCACTTCCAGCATGTCTCCACAGCATAGCTGAATATGGCATTCCTTGTCAGTATAGGTTCTCTAGTTCTTCCCCAACTCAGACACTACAATTCCCTTCATTCTGCATTGGGTAAAAGTTTCTGTGGCTGGGGAATCTCCCAATGTAGCTAACCTCAGGGCATGCACTTATGATTTAAGCTGTCCCTACCCTGGAGGTGTTTACTCTTCACAGGGATAAAACCTTATATTAAGATTTTTCAATTCTTCACCAATTATTCCATTATGACACCTGTTCTGCCCCTACTTTTATTTATTTTCACTACTCTATGTTCACCCTCAGATTCCATCTTATCTTTCTTATGGAAGAAAAGCTTGAGAGCTTTAAATTTTCTGACCTTCCCAGAATCCTCCCTTTGACTTATTACATGAAAATATTAGCACACTTTCTTTCCACGTGGAAAGAAAGGATCAGCTGATGCATTGCTTTAAATTACTCATCATCACTTTTTTATATCTCTAGAAATAGGATATGTTGTTTGTAAGGTGGCAGTTAACTGGTAGTTAAGGGATGCACACACACACACACACACACACACACACACACATACACACACACATACGCAAGCTGTGATAGAAGCAACACTAGTCCCAAGGAAAACACTTCAAGATCAAGGAAAAGAGTATTTCTGTCACATCCATTTCCTTTTAAAACTTTTTTTTCAGATGAAGTTCCTTCTCTCTTTCCCACTTTTCTGAAATTCTCATTTAGAAAGCAAGGAAACAGAACCCATGTGAAACATATATAAATTCAAGAAAAATTAATTTCCACATTGGCCATGTCCCAAGCTATGTCTCAGTCTACAATATAAGTCCATCATTTCTCCATCTGGATGTAAGTAATGTGTCTCAACTAATGTCCTCTGAAATCACCATTGGTCATTGTGATATATAGGTATCATAAGCATTTTATGTCAAATTCATCTTCTCTCCTCTGTATTTGTCTCCAAAGAAGGCAAACTGTTGTTGTTGACATAGAACCTGGCAACTTTCTCCTTGCTACGTAGATGATGGTGAGAGGGAAGGATTAAACTGAGAAGGAGAGAGTATTGACTCCACCCCCGCAGCAGAAGCCTTAAAAGTGTCTCCCACCTGGTCTCAGGCACAGAAAGCATTCCTAGATGAGCTCAAAAAGAACCTCGAAATCAGCCTTAGAGAGGTGGAAGATAAAAATCAACATTTACAAAATCAACTCTTAAAAAAACAAAATTGCAAAATTAGAAAAATATTACAATGAAGAAAACAGCTTCTTAAAAAGTAAAATGAATGAGCTAAAAATTAAATCTGAGCATATGGAAAAGAAGTTTCAAAAACTAACTGAGTAGAATTATTTGCTAAAAACCAGAATCAACCAAATTGAAGCCAATGACTCTATGAGGAACCAAGAATCTGTCAAACAAAACATCAAGATTGAAAAATTAGAAAAAAAGGTAAAATACCTCAATGGAAAAATAACTAACCTGGAAAACAGATCCAGGAGAGACAATATGAGAATCATTTGTCTACCAGAATATCACGATGAAAAAATGCATCTGGAGAACATCTTCTAAGAATTCATCAAGGAAAACTGCCCTGAGATCCTAGAACTAGAGGGCAAAATAGAAATTGAGAGAATCCACCAGACACCTTCTGAAAGAGATCCCAAATTGAAAAGTACCTGAAATGTTGTGGCCAAACTCTAGAAGTATCAGATAAAGGAGAAAATACTACAAGTGGCCAGAAAGGAACAATTTAGATATGACAGAACAACAGTGAGGATTGCACAGGATCTGGCAGCCTCAACGTTGAAAGATTGGAGGAACTGGAATATAATCTTTCTCAAGGCAAAAGAGCTTGGGCTACAACCAAGGATCACCTATCCAGTGAGAGTGAGCACAATCTACCAGGCAAGGAAATGGATATTCAGTGACATGACAGAATTCCAGACCTTCCTGAAGGAAAAGACAGAGCTCAATGGAAAATTCAACCTCCAACTAAAAGACCGAGGAGAGACATAGAAAGGTAAATAAGGAAACACACACACACACACACACACACACACACAACTTGTTATTTAACAAGAGCAAACTGTTTACATCCCAATATGGGAAGCTGATATCTTTTAACATTGTGAGCTCTGTACCTACAGCAATATCTAAAGGGGCATACATAAATAGAGGGTTTGGGTATAAATTATGCAAAATGATGAAAAAAATCCTTTTTAAGGGACTGCAATGGAAAAAGAGAAAAGAATGAAGCAGAAAAGGGTAAATTGTGCTGCACAAAGATGCACAAAAACAATATAGTAAAGGGAAAGAAGGGAGGAAGTGGACCATTGTATGAGCTACTCCCTCACTGAATCTGGTGCAAGGAGGGAATAACACAACCAGTTAAAGATAGTGATGAGGTATAGGCTCTGAGATGCTCCTTGAGTGGGACCCACCTTGAGCTCTCCTTGAATGTTTGAGGTACAGGCTCTGGGAAACCCCCTGAAGTCTGATTGAATCTTCCCACTTGATGAGGCATTTGCAGAGGCCAGAAGTATTTCATTGTGGCTGGGCCCAAACCTCTGTTACTAGCCTGGCCCTCCATTGTTCATCTGCTTCCCACCCTTGAGCCTATCAAAATATCAATCTACTCTTGCATTGACCTTTTTAACTCCTCCTGAAGACCCTCCCCAAAATCCTCCTCTAGACCACCCCTAGATTCCTCTGTATATAAGAATCCCATCTCCCTTCTAAATGGCACGCGAGTGCCACAGAATGCCCCAGCACAGACTTATTCTGTGACAGACTTACTCTGTCCTGCTTGGCAAATGCAAGCATCACCAATACCTAAGCTCCTTAAGAGTCTACCCAATATGGTGAACTATTAATAAACTTTACTTTTCTTTGGCTGAGAAGAATTGAGTTGTTTTCTTTCGGCAGGATGTGGCATGTTGGTATTTTGGGGTCTTAGTCACCCCTAACCCTCTTAGTGGGTAAACCTTTTCAACAGGACTCTATCGAGAATAGACATAAAACTTATCATAATAGAGGAAAAGAGGGGAGGGAGAAGAGCATTACATGAGATTGATTTTCATCAGTCTTTGTTCTAGGAAAAAATAACATACAACATGGAGTATAAAAATCGATCATATCCTACAGGCAGTAGAAGGGTGGAAGGGCCAAGAAAGGGGGGGAGAGTTTAGAAGGGAGGGAAGAGTTAGTAAAGGAGAAGCATAGGAAAAGGGAGGGGGATGGATAAGAAGGGAATACTGAGGGAGGCAGCAGTCAAAAGGAAAACTCTAAAGAAGAGGAAGGGAGAAGGGGAAAAACAAAAGCATATACAGGGGAGAGAATAGGATGAAGGGAAAGACACAGATAGTAATCATAACTGTGAATGTGAATGGGATGAACTCTCCCATTAAACTGAGGCAGATAGCAGAATGGATTAAAATCCATAATCCTATAATATGCTGTTTACAAGAAACACATCTGAAACAGGGGGATAAACACAGAGTAAAAGTAAAAGGCTGGAGTAAAATATATCAGGCCTCAGCTAAAGCAAATAAAAGCAGGAGTAGAAATCTTTATCTCAGACAAAGCAAAAGCGAAAATAGATCTAATTCAAAGAGATAAGGGAGGAAACTATAGCCTACTAAAAGGCAACATTGAAAATGAGGGCATATCATTACTAAACATTTATGCACCTAGTGGTACAGCATCTACATTCCTAAATGATAAATTAAGGCAAAAATATTTATTGCAACTTGTGGCAGCAAAAAAACAGAAAATAAGGGGATGTCCATCAATTAAGGAATGGCTAAACAAGTTGTGGTATATGAATGCAATGGAATATTACTGTGCTATAAGAAATGGAGAGGAGATGGACTGGAGAGGCTTTTACAAACTGATGCTAAGTGAGAAGATCAGAACCAGGAAAAACTTGTACACAATCACAGACACATCTTATGTGTGACGACCAACCTTGGTAAACTGGACTCTTCTCAGCAACACGCCGTTATAAGACAACCCTACAAGTATCAGGATGGAAAGAGATATGTATATATATTCAGAGAGAGATCTAGAAAGAACAGAGTTTAAATGGAGACTGAAGCAACCTACATGCTATCATTCTTTTCCATGTTTGGTTTTGTTTCTTTTTTCCCACTGTTCACTCCATTGGTAACAGCCCTTCTATACAACCAGACTAATGTTCAATATGAAAGTATTTGTAGATCCTATACTTGATCGCATGCCGGCATAGGTTGGGGGACTGGGGAGAGGGCAGGAGAAAGATTTGAAATTCAAAGGACTTTGGAACTGAATCATGTAAACTAAAAGTAAATAAACAAATAAAATGGGGGGGGGAGAAAAGAGAGTGCTTTGGCAACTGGCTGGCAACCACTTTCAAAAGAAAGTCTTTAGGGACTGAGGATATGTAGGGACTCTGCAGGTAATAGAGTCTAGAAGTGAAGTTATCAACAAAGCATATTGAGTTGTCATAATGGCATTACCAGGCCCTCAGATGTAAAAAGAATTTTAATTTGTTCATGACCCCACATGCATTTCAATTTTTAAAAAGACTTTTCTACCCTAACCTATATTCTAGCCCACACCTCAATACACTATATCACAATGATAGCTTTGATGTTGGCTTGACTTCTGTGCTTTATCACTTCTAGTTCTTCTTGCTTGTTGCCTAAACTTAGTGCAATTTTGAAAATATTGTAAGGTACGTTGATATTAATACTGAATCCTTTCTTAGATGTTGCTTTCCCAAAATTTCTAGCTTTCTCAGCTCACATTCTTCTTCTTCATACACTGCAACTACACTCTATGACAGGTAGTCTGGCACATAAAAGTATTAGTTACTTATCTTATACCTTTATCATTTTTAATCCAAAGACTTTTGATTAGACTTATCAGATGCCAGGTATCTGCCTTCCTTGGGTACACTGCATGAAAGGCTAAAAGTCTATTTTTTCCTAAACTATAGTCCCAAATCCCTCTGATATCATTTTATTTGTTAGCTGTTTACTGACAAATCTGGTTCTTATTCCTTTGCTGATATTTGGAAGCAGTGATTCAAATACCTCCTGTGCTCCTACTGAAGTCTTCAGGTTTTATCCAAAGATTTATCATTGGTAACGTCTTCTGTCTTGTGGCAGTATCATTTTTGTCTGCTTGATTTGTTAAAAATGGTCAAGTGAAGCTTTTCTAAGTCTGTAGAACATGCTAGAACTTTGTTCTGTTAACACAGGCTTCAAGAGAAGAAGATCAATTCCATGCCACAATGATGTACCATAACTTCTTGGAGCCAAGATGCTGACGTAAGCAGTAGATCACTGTCCCCCTCTGATTCCCATCCCCAAACACCCATAAAACAGAGTCTTAGAAAAGATCCTAGAATAGCAACGCCAGAAGAAATATGGGGTAGACCAGCCTTTGGATTCAGGACACTTAGAATATCAACAAATAAGGTTCATTTCATTGTGGTAAAAGGTGAACCCAACCGAGGAAATGATATGTCCCAGTAAGCTAGTTGCAGACTCCACCTCAAAAGAACAAGCAGGATATACTGAGCCCCAGAGAGGTGGAGCAGATGAATGACAACACACAGAGTAAAGGTAAAATGCTAGAGCAGAATATATTTTGCATAAAGTGAAGTTAAAACAAAAACGGGGTAGCAATTCTGATTTCAGACAAAGCAAAATAAAAAAATAATAAGTTGTATAAAAGAGATAAAGAGAAAAATGACACAATGTTAAAAAGTACCACAGAAAATGAAGTGATATCAATACTAAACATATATTCATCAACTGATATATCATCCAAATTCTTAGAGAAGTTAAAGGATTTACAAGAAGAAATAGATAGCAAAACCATATAAGTAAGGGGACTCAAACTCCTCCTCTTGGAACTTGGTAATTCTAAACTAAAAATAAAGAAGAAAAAATTTGAGGTGAATAGAATTATAGAAAAGGTAGATATGTTGGACCTCTAGATAAAACTGAATAGGGATAGAAAGAAACATATCTTTTTCTCAGTGACACATGGCACCTATGCAAAAAATAGCTATATATTAGGGCATAACCACCTCACAACCCAACGCAGAATGGCAGAAATATTAAATGTATCCTTTTCGGATCATGATGCAATTAGAAGTTTTATGTAATAAAGGGCCATGAAAAGATAGACTAAAAGTTAATTGGAAACTAAATAATATAATCCTAAAGAATAAATGTGGGACAAGACCACAATGTTGAATTCCAGATCAGACATGATAGCTGAATTGCCCCACAGAATTATTAAGGACAGCCAGAGTTTGCTGGCGGAACCAATTTCTGGGATAAAAAGTAAAACCAAATGGAAGCAATGCATGTTATTTTCACATGGTCTTTGAAGGTTCACAGGTTACCTTCTTTGAGGGAGGGACTTTTAAACTTGAACTATTTCAGGGGTGCAGCCAAGATGGTAGAGTAAAAGCAGGAAATTGCTCAAGATCTCTCCCAAACCCCTCCAAATACCTCTAAAAATGACTCTAAACAAATTCTAGAGTAGTGGAAAACACAAAATTGGAAGACGGAAACAAATTTCCAGTCCCTGGCAACCTGAGAGGTCAACAGGAAAAGTGTGTTGAACTAGTCTGAGAGAAGAGAAATATCCAATAAAAATTGCATCCACACAGATGGGGCCCTGAAGCAGGCTTCATGGGACTGAATCACTGGCAGCTGAGGCACTTTCCAGACTTCTCAACCCATAGTTGTCTAAGACAGCTTAGAATATCACTAGGAGAGGTCTGTCAGACCTGGGTGAGAGAGGAGCATGGTACATACCCAATCTCAGGGTGCAGCAGCAGCAGCAGCTGCAGAGACTACTTCAAGAGCTCTCAGCACACAGACAGCAGGGGATTGAGTGGCTGATCAGAGGGGTATTGCAGGAATCCCTTTGATGGCACCAAGGCAAGATTCTTATGCTTTGCCCATACTGGATCTGGGTGGCAGTCCTAAGTGGTGGTACCGAAGAGAGGAGGTGTGCTGGTTTGGTGATTCTTGTGACAGAGGTGGAGAAGAAATGTTCCTTACAGTTCCAAGGCAGAAAACAGTGCTTATAATTACTCACAGAGCAGAGTACAGAGAAGGAGAGGAGTAACACCTCTCCTTTGATCATACTACCTTGGAAAAAGTAAAGATTTACAGGTCCCTGGAGATATCTTTGAAAATAGTTGCACAAATCCCCTGAAGTTAGGCATAGTACACCCTCTACTTTGGCAGCAGGGTTCTACATTAACAAAGAATAAAAAAAGTCAAGTAATTGACTGGGAAAATCAGCAAACAAAGGGAAAAAAAACCCTGAGACTACAGAATATTACTTTGGTGAGAAGAGAGATCAAAAATATACACTCAGAAGAAAAAAACAAAGTCAAAGATCCTACATCCTAAAGCCTCCAAGAAAAAGTATTAATGGGTCTCAGGCCAGGGAAGAGCTCAAAAAGGATTTTGAAAATCAAATAAGAGAAGGAGAGGGAAAATTGGTAAGAGAAATGAAAGTGATGAAGAAAAAAAAATCATGAAAAATTAGTTAATAGCTTGCTAAAGGAGACCTAAAATAACTGCTGAGGAAAATAACACCTCAGAAAATAGACTAACACAAATGGCAAAAGAGTTCCAATGAGAAGAATACCTTAAAAAGCAGAATCAGCCAAATGCAAAAGAAGACCCAAAAGTTCACTGAAGAAAATAATTTCTTAAATATTAGAATGGAGCAAATGGAAGCTAAAGACTCTATGAGAAATCAAGAAATTATAAAAGAAAACCAAAAAATGGAAAAAAAAAATAGAAGTCAATGTGAAATATCTCCTTGGAAAAACAACCAACCTGGAGTGATCATTTAAAAATTATTGGACTATTAGACATGATCAAAAGGGATCCTGAACATCATCTTTCAACTAATTATCAAAGAAAACTGTCCTGACATTCTAGAAACAGGGTAAAATAGATATCGAAAGAATTCACCCTTCACTGCCTGAAAGAGATCCCAAAGGGAAATGTCCTAGGAATATTATGGCCAAATTCCAGAGTTTTCAGGTCAAGAAAATATTGGAAGCAGCAAAAAAGAAAAAAAAAGTACTGTGGAAACACAGTCTAGATAACACAAGATTTACTATCTTCTACATTAAGGGATATGAGGACTTGGAATATGATATTCTGGAGCTCAAGGGAGCTAGGATTAAAACCTAGAATCAACTACCCACGTTCCATTATGTTCCATTATATTACAATATATTTGTTCTCTTCTCTTTTCTTCTCTTTTATATTGTTATATTATATTATGTTATGTTATATTTATTGCATTGTATTGTATTGTGTTAAGTTATTGTGTGTTATGTTATGGTGTGTTATACTGTGTTTAATTATGTTGTGTTATGTTATGTTGTATTACATTATGTTTGTTATGTTGTATTGTATTCATATCATATGATATCATGTCATGTCATGTCATGCCATGTCATAATATATTATATTACACTGTATTATATCATATATCATATCATATATATTATATCACAATGCATCAGATCACATCACATCACATTACATTATATTTTATTTCATTTCATTTCATTACATTGAATTATATTTTTTGTTATTTTATTTTATTATATATAGAGAGGGTACAGGGTGAGTTGAATATGAAGAAATTATATTTAAAAAAATAAAATCAAGGGGTAAGAGAGGAATACATTGGGAAAAGGAGAAAGGGAGAGTTTGCATGGGGTGAATTACCTCATATATGAGAGGCAAGAGACAATGGAGGTGAAGAGCAGGGAGGTGAAAGGGAAAGAGTCAACCTTCCTCTCATTGTATTTGGCTTAAGGAGGGACTAACATACATACTCAATTGGGTATCTTACCCTACAGGAAAGTAGAGGGGAAGAAAATAAGGGAGGAGGGGTATGAGAGAAGGGAGAGCAGATTGAAGGAGGGGCTAATCAGAAGCAAACACTTTTGAGGAGGGCCAGGATAAAGGTGAGTGAGAGAGAGAATAAAATAAATGGTGGGCAAGACAGGATGGAGGGAAATGGTGTTAGTCTTTCACAACATGACTATTATGGAACTGTTTTGCACAACTACACAAGTAACCTATATCAAATTGCTTGTCTTCTCAATGGGGGTGGGTGGGGAGGTAGGAATGAGGTTGGAGGAGGGAAGAGAGATGGAAAGAAAATTTAGAACTCAAAATTTTGTGCAAAAGACTGTTGAAAACTAAAAATCATACATTAATAAAAATTTGGAGAAAATTTGAACTATTTCTTCTAGGAGAATACCCAATGGCAGCTCCTAAAGTATTTTTCTTGACCAAAACTTATCACCCTCATGCAGACAAGTTCAGAAGACTATAATTAGATATTTTGAAAGATAAGTGGTCTCCAGCATTTAAGATCTAAGCACTGTTGCTTTCAATCTGAGCTTTGTTAAGTGCTCCCAATCTAGACAATCCATTAGCATATGATGTAGCCCCAAATGGAAGACTAATGAAGCTCAAGTCATAGAAATAGATACTCTACTTATGTAAAAAAGACATAGTTATCAAGGATAATCTGAATTGATATTGAAATCATTCAATTCAATCATTTTTCCTTTTTGAATACAACTTTTATTAATAATAATTTAGACCTATTCATCTAATATGTATTCTGACTTTTGATATTACTGATTCTGCTGGCCATGTTTCCTGAATGAAGAAATAAGTGAACAAAGTATTTTAAGCACTTACTATATACAAAATATTGTACTAAGCAATGTTGATACAAACAGAAAAAAAGACAATGACTTACCTCAATGAGCTCATATTCCAATGGGGCAAAAACAGATATAGAAGGTTTTAGCTGCAAATTAGGCACAAAGGTTCCATGTCCTTTAAGGTCCCAGTACAAAGTAGATAGTAATCATGCTTCTTTAATATCCCTTGCATTGATAAAATCATGTTGGTTTCTGATGTTGACCATTTGACAGTGCCAAGTATGTTTCTGGTGAGAAGTGTCTTTTCTAGATCCTCAGTGGCTGAGAATGTAACACCTGCAGGGTACCTTGATGCTTCACTTAGACTGGATGGCATTCCCTGTATGTAGTAGTTGTTGTGGAAGGTTGGCCCATTCAACACATAAATTGCCTCCCTGGATGATGACTATTAGGGATTGGAGATCTATTACAATAACTTTGTTGACTTTCTGCCTTTAATTTAGGGTACTTTCCCTGAGATGATGCTAGTGGCTTAGTAGTGATTAAAAGAAAAAAAATAGATGAGCTTTTCATAAAAAAAAATGTTATAATCTTTCTTAAAATGGCAGGATCATGAGCAGTTATCAAATAATTATATGAAAAGTAACAAACCAAATAAAATAGTTTAAAGCAATAATTAAAAACAAAATAGTTTTGAATTACTGTGAAAAAGTGTTCAAAGATAACTGTCATCAACTTCATTATAACAGTATTTAAAATGTAGCAGAGGATAAAAGAGTTGAATTAAAAGTGCTAGGCTTCCAGGGTGGGGAACCTGTGGCCTCAGGGCCACATATGGTCCCCTCAGTCCTCAAGTGTGGCCCTTTGACTGAATCCAAATTTCTCAGAACAAATCCCCTTAATAAAAGAATTGGTTCCATAAAATTGGGCTCAGTCAAAAAGCTGGATCCAAGAACCTAGAAGACCATATGTGACCTCAATGCAACAGGGTCCCCAACAAAGTGCTAAAGTATGAGGTGATAAAATAAACAATTAAGACAATTATTTTGATTTATAAAATCAAGTCATTATAATAAATTACTTTGAAACGTGCTCATAAATGATTCAATGTCTACCTGGAAGGAGCTTTCCTTTATAATAGCCCAGCAATCTATTCTTGCCCACATTTTACACTTTTATTAGTACTTAAATAAAGGTATACATGCCATATTCATTAGATCTGCAGATGATACAAAGCTAGGAAAGATAAATAATGCAGTATGAAAGAGTCATGAAGATACAAACCAGACAGAATTTTGAACTAAGTTAATAGGATTAAATTCCACAAGGGTTATGATGAAATAAATATTCTAACAACCCTTTACACACCAACCCTCCACATGTGTACTCCCATGAAAGTTAGGTCAGATTTTTTTTTCCTTTTATCTAGTAAAACATTTTTTAATACAAATGTGAGACTTAATTGACTTAATGAACTAAATTATGCCATAGACATTATTTCCTGGTTTCCTGAGTAAAAATGAGTCAGTTGGAGATCCAATTGCTTTCTGATACTTAGCTAACAAATCATTATGAGTAATTAGGAATCAAGGGAGCCTTGCTCTGTTGAAGTAACATATGATGTTCTTGATGTGTTCTTGAATATTTTTTTCATAATTTGGCAAAGTAAATCTTTTGTTAACTACTGGATGACCTAAAGCTATCCAATTTCATTCTGGCATTGAACCCAAACTATCACAGAACTGGCCTCACTTAGGCCAGGTCTCTTAAAGTAAATTAATATAAGATCTTATATTTAGCACATAAAAAATCGACTTGACATATATAGGATTAGAAGTTAGGGTTACAGTGAAATTACACAGATATTGGGGCTATCTAACCATATTGATGTAAGTCTCTAAATCAGTGGTTCTCAAGCTTCCTAATGCTGAGACCCTTTAATACTCATATGTTGGCCTATCTGCATGTGGGCAGACACACTTGGAGACCTATGGAAGAGTGTTGTCTTGGTTCCTAAGACTATCAGAAATATGTGTTTTCCAATGGTCTTAGGCGACCCCTGTGAAAGAGTCATTCAACCCCAAAGGGGTTGCTACCCACAGGTTGACAACCACTGCTCTAAATACATAATAACTCAACAATATTAGTATTACAGTAATAACCTAAAGACATCAAGGAAAAAGAAAAAAATATACAAAAGCAAAACTTGTAATGGTTCTTTTTGTAGTAAAAAGGTCTTGAAATTATGGGAGTACTCATCAGTTGTGGAATGACTCAAAAGTTATGGTATATAGATGTAATGAAATACTATTTTCATAAGAAATGAGGTATCAAGAAACCTGGAAAGACTTGTATGAACTTATGATGAATGTAGTAAAAAGAATAAGGCATATAATTTATATAACAACAATTCAGAAAAAAAAATAATCAAATCAGTAACCATGATTCCAGTGCATTATAATGGACTCAGGGTACAGGAGAAGACAAACATAAATGCATACATATATACATGCATACATAAATGCATACACACCTATGCACAAAAAGTTTATACATACATTTTTACATAATGTGTCCAATGCAGAAATTCATTTCACTTGCCATTATATGTGGTACCAAGACCTTGATTTCTTTATTCTTTTTCTGAATATGTGGGGATCGGGAGAGAAAATAATGTTTTTTGTTAATTAAAAGTATAAAACTTAATTAAATGGATCTGAAAAGCTCAAATGTTTAAGGAAAAACATTAAAGTTAGAGTAATCTTATGCTGATTAAGGAAGTGATAGCTTCCAAAAGTGCAGAACTGATCATTTTTCTATTTTCTGCCCCAGTGGAACACCTGAAGTATCGGTTTCCTGTCTCAATAGAGAAGTTAACAAACAACAGCGGTGATCTAAAGCATACATGGAAAGGTTACCAAGATCATAAAGAACAATGAATATATGTTGAGTGAAGCTCTTTTGAAACAAATAAGGAGCCTGGAGTGGTGAATGTTCAGAAGAGACATGACTACTGTCACTACATGTGTAAAGATTTATCACGTTGAACATGTTTTATACTTGTAATATTTAGTCTCAAAATCAGACTAGGAAGAGTAAGTGGAAAATGCCATTTGGGTGAAGATAAATAGAGGGGAAAATGTAGGACATCTGGACAGAAAAAGCAAATTGATAAATTTTTAGGGAAATGGATCATATTCTGGGAACAGGGGCATCATGGAAGGTTTCAGTTATCTAAGAATCCAGAGTTCTCTTTCTGACAAAAGTAAATCAGCTAATAACTTTTCTGTTAGTAGTCTACAGTGAAAAGAGAAATAAAATTGCACTAGAAGACTTGGGATTTCAAAATTAGGCTTCATGTTGTGTGGGGAAACAACAATTAGAGCTATCCAAAAATAGAATTTACAACCTTGGTGAATAATGTTTCCCTTAATCAGAGTTCTTCAAGCAAAGTGGAGTACTTCTCGTGGGGTATATTATAATGGAGACTGCTTTTTATTATAGATTGAACAGGATTGCTGCTGAGGTTTTTTGCAATAATGTCACTCAGTGATTCTATAGGGTCACAGCTTAATGGACTTTTAGACTTGAAGCAATCTTTTTTTTTTTTTTTAATTTTATTATAGTTTGCATCATTCATTTCCACAAGATTTTGAGTTACATATTTTCTCCCCCTCTTCCCCCTACCCACCGCCCCAAAACAGCCAACCC
>CM053591.1:97289358-97318469 GCA_028646515.1 Pseudochirops corinnae
CTCGTAGCCGAGCTGACTTTAGTGGGAAGTATCTGTGTGCGTTTTTGAAGTTCTAGGTTGGTCCAGAGTCCTATTCCATGGGTATTTGGGGGTGGCTATGTGAGAGCTGCGATATATTGCTGCTGCTACGCCGCCATCTTGGCTCCCAACTTGAAGCAATCTTAAAAGCCATCTCTTCTAAGGAATTCATTCAAGTTGATGAGAAAAGTAAGACAGAGTGGTAAAGTGTCATGTGAACCTTAATTGTCAATCTTCTAATCACAAAGCTAGGGCTCTTTCCACCATAATTCATTTTCTCCCATCTCAGAATTTGCATAATTTCAGATTAAGGGAGTTTCCCTTCACCTGAAGTTACTAGTTATTTATTGTACTTCTTTCCTTACTCAACTTTTGAACTCATTTTAAATAAAATAAATTCCCAAATAGTCATCTTTACTCCTGACTTGAGAACACAGAAGCTAAGTTAGCACCATCTCATGTAAGTTAACAACTTGGTATCAACTTGAAAACTCAGCCCTCAGGCCCGTGTTACTATCCTTCTGTCAGAAGGTCGTAATTAGCTACTTCACATTGTCTGGTTTAGGCAACAGACTTCATATTTCATTTAATGACTTATCAGTGTAGCACCAGGTTTCCTTTTCCAGAATAAAACCTCTGCTACAACTTATGAATTTTTTTTCCTCTGTAAAGGTCTTTAATTATTCTAAAACTTCAAAAATTAATTTTAAAAAAAAAATATTGTTTTCTCTAGTGATATCTTTCCTGATAATATAACTCTCTCAGTGATGGAGGAAACCAAGTACTATTTCCTGCTTTCATAAACTTGTCCTTTTACTTTCCTTTAGTTAACTGGTCAACTACTTAACATATCAATTTATTTACCTCAGTCCTGCCATTTGTTTTGTATTTTAAAGTAACTAATTTTTTTTTCCTTTGAATATTCTTTGAACATAACATTTTCAACAGTTAAATAATTTAATCCTTCACATGTGCCTTTTCTTCAACATAATTATCCACTTGGTTCTCTTCTTTCATCTTCCTGTTCCCTATATTTGGGTCCATTGATTCTGCCTTTAGGCACATCTCCATTCTGTATTATGTGATCATTTTAACTCTTCAGCAAACACTTATATGAGGTGTTTGGTTGTCAGTCATGATACTGATTCCATTATTATATATCTTTGATCCATTGGATGGATTCTTTTCTTGTATCTTATGACCTAGTACTTATTTCATATCTCAGCTCTAGTAATCAGTCCCTGCCAAAATCAATGTAAAAACCTAGCTTCAGATTCCTCAAGATCCGTAGCACATATGATTAAGTGTTTCAAATAGGCACTTAAGAGATAATGAGGTGGGGCAGGGGAGAAGAGACAGAGAAATAGGAACTCATCATCGAAGTCAGTTTACACCAGAATATTTGTCAGTTTTTTCAGACTCCTATATCCTACACATATTCCCCAACTCATGGATTTGTTGCCCTTGATTTTTCTATTTTCATTTGGACTGGCCTACTATTTTCCTAGATGGATTTACACTTGAATGCTAGTTTTCGTATTTTCCATTTTAACCAAATAATATACTTGACCAGTGACAAGTTATTGATCCTCAGTAGGCTGTATATCTCACAGTATTATTCATCTGGTCTCTAACTCTCAAATTGATTCACTATGAGGACATCTATATGTTTCCAGATTATTTCGATATATCTACTATTCTGCTTCAGGGATATCCTCTGATTGCTACTGGTACCTTCCTTCATATTCTTCTTCCATTTTGTTTGCCTAGTCTCAGAGATTTTGTTACAGTCAATCTGATGCATCCTACCAGACTAAGCCCAGAATCCATACTCATAAAACAACCATACCAGATCATCCAAGGTTATTTCAATCCCAAAATAAAAAAAAAAGTAGGCCAGTAATAAGAAAAAAGAAATGAACAATACAAAGCCAGAATTTTGAACCAGCAGAGTAAAAGCTGTATTTTGCAAACCCCTTGACCTTAATTTGCATTTATATTTCATAATTATTTCATGGATTATTGAGACCACATTATTCGTTTTGGAGTGATAAGCTATTTTTCAATTAACAAAGTCATTAAAATATATTTCTGCATGAAAATACTATGCATGAAAGTTTTATGATTGCCAAAACATTTTAAAAGTAGCTCAACAGGATTAAATTAATGCAAATTATGAACTAAATCTTTTTTAAATAAAATTTCTTTGAAACAAATGTCATAAATTCTTAGAAGCTTTACTAATTTTAAAAGGTGAAGAGTAGACCACCAATACCTTAGAAACAATCTTTTTCTAAGAGTATTTTACTGAAATTGTAGGAGACAAGAAAAATACAAGAAGGAAAATAGGGCATATATCTCATGAGAAAAGGCTTTCTCATAAAATCTCTAGATTTTAACTAGGTGTGAAATGCTGTGAAAATAGCTCTGTTCACACTGCTTCCATTTTCATCCTCACCAAATGTCAGCTGAGAGATTTATCTGAAAGGCACATGGCTTAAAAATTATTCCAAAAGTAAAAATGATTCAAGATTTTTCACTTACAGCTTTAGAGTCAGCCTTTTTTCTTACTGTAGATGAACAAAAGTTTTATACTTCCCCTCACCCCTTTCAACATGCTCTTCTAAAAAAAAAAATTCAAGATGAAGTGATTTTGGTTCTTTTAAATTTCCAAGCATTGCTAAGCAAGACAATTTGAATTGTTTTCTGACATACTTTCTATTGATAGAAATGACTTTTGTTTATTTTTTTACTTAACATCTAGTTAAATTATTCATACTGATTGAATATTCAGAAACTGCCTGGAAGAGTGTAGAAAATACTTGATTTTCAGTTAAAGACACTAGGTTGAAGTTCTAATTCTGCCCTTATTCACTGTATGTCTATTTAAGCTAGATATCAAGTCTCTCTTGAATAGGGCTATGATAAAAAAAATAGATTCACAACTTTATACTACTTTTGCAATAAAACAAATATACACTGACTGGAAATACATAGAGCTATAGACCCATCTTAATTCTGTTTCCACTTTTGGGATAACAGACATAAGTTATAGCTGCTATATCTTTACCAGGAGATACTACAAAGTAAGGACAAGTGAAAGATATATAATGGCTCTATGCATCAGACTTCTGAGATAGAATCCTTGTTTGCCTAGAGTTCTGGAGTGGATGCTGAAGCCTGAGTGTCATATGAATGACTGGGGTAGTATGTAGGCCTCATTTTGTCTATCAGAGATAAATTAAAATGCCTTGGAATTCAATTCAAGTGAGACTTGAACGAAACAAACAATTTGGGTCTTTAAAATTGTTCAAGTTTACATTTTTAAAATTTAAATGTCCATCTCAAATAGCATTCCTAAAATGGTATATTTATTTTTAACTAATCACAGAAAAAAAATTAAGGCTATACATGATTTTTTTCAGCTGTTTTCTATCTGCAGGGGAAAGATTTGTTATGCTTGATGTCCTTAGTGTTCAAAAAGAACCAAAATTACATCACTATGTCAGGGTAAACGTACAACTGTGGCAAATTAAAACCATATGCACTTGGAAAGTTTTACCTTGGGTAAGGCACTAACAGTTCCCAGGAATATTTAGAAGGGAGATGTCTCTAAATTTGCCTGTATTATTTTTCTTTTCAGCTACTGCAATTCTGCTTTGCTGTTAGAGCACAACAACTTCTTTGATGCAGCCATGTCATGATGGAAAGTCCTGTACCACTGTCTCCAATGTATCAAAATATATTCCAAAGTTTTGCAGAGAGACCTTGAGAATATCTTTGTATCACTTCAGCTGACCTCCCTGGGAGCACATGCCTTGTGTGAGCGTGTGAGTTCTCCATAAAACTAGTTGTTTAGTCAAACTAAAGTTTGGCATCCAAACAATATGACCTGTCATTGCAGTTATACTTGCTGCAGTAGAGTTTGAATCTTTGGCAGTTCAGCTCAAGAAATAAGCTCAATGTGCAGTATCTCATCATGCTAGGTGATCTTCAGAATCTTCCTAAGAAAATCCAAATTTAAGCAACTAACTTTCATGATGAAAAACTGGTATACACTGTAGGATTTATAGACATACAAAAAAGAAATCAGCACAATGGTTCTGTAGACTTTTAATCTGGTAGGCAGCCTAATATCTCTTCTCTCCCACACTTTCTCTTCAGAGTCTACCAAACACTGAGCTGTCTCTGGCAATGTATGCCTCAACTTCATTATCTGTGGGTACATCTCTCAAAAATATACTGTTGGGGCAAAGTCAAAATGGTGGTGAATAGGCAGCAACTTGTTAGAGTTCCCCCTCTAAATCCCTCCAAACATCTTTAAATAATACCATAAAAGAATTCCTAGAACAGCAGAACCCACAAAAGGATAGGATGAAGTAATGTTCCCAACAAAGGTGACTTAGAAAATCCACAGGAAAGCTCTGTAACACATGGGTGATAGTGGAGCACAGTCCAGCATAGGTTGCACAAGTATAGGCTGATCACCGGAAAAACAGGAGTATGTTTTTGAATGACTATATCAGCATTTGCAGCAGCTACTTCTGGAACTCTCAGTCCACAGATGGTAAGGGAGAGGGGGTTCAAATAACTGGTCAAAAGGATATTACAAGGGTCTCTTTGCTAGCACTGATGCAGAATTCTGTTGCTTTACCCATACTTGGATCTGGGTACCAGTCCTGGGTGCAATCCTGGGTGGCAGTCCCAGGGTCATGAGGACCACAAACACAAAAGAGCTTATTGCCACAGAGGAGTGGGGACTTTCATCACATTTCAAGAAAAAAAAATACTTGTGATCTCTCAGAAACCAAAGCACTTGCTAGGAGAGTAGTAAACACACCTCTTCTTAGATCATTCCACCGTATAGGTGGTTATAGGTCCATAGAAATATCTCTGTAACAGCTGCACAAAAACAATGAAACTTAGAAGAGTGCACTCTCCAATGTGGAAGTAGAGCCCTACTTTAACAAAGAGTTAAAAGTCAAGTAATAAGCTGAATAGATGAGCAAACACAGAAAAAAAAATCTAGCCATAGAAAAGTACATGGTGATAAGGAATATAAAAACAGATACTGAGGAGACGATAAAAAGCCAATGTTTCTAAATCCAAAGCCTCCAAGAAAAATGCAAATTGGCCTCCGTTCAAAAAAAAAAATTTATAGTCAAGTAACAGAAGAGGAAGTAAAATTGGGAAGAGATATGAGAATAATGAAAGAAAATAATGAAAAATGAATCAATAGCTTACAAAGAGACACAAAAAATGCTGAATGACACCTTAAAAACAGACTATGCCAAATGGTAAAAAGAAGGACAAAAAGTCAATGAGAAAGAAGTAGAATTGTAATGTAGAATTGGTAAAATGTAAAAGGAGATACAAATCCTCACTGAAGAAAATAATTACTTAAAAATTAGAATTGAGCAAATGAAAGCTATTGACTTGGTAAGGAATCAAGAAACAATAAAATAAAACCAAAAGAATGAAAAAAAAAATAGAAGACAATGTGAAATATACCAAAGGAAAAAAAAATGAATGACCTGGAAAACAGAGCCAAGAGATATAATTAAAAAAAAAAAAATTGGACTCCCAAAAAACCACTATCAGAAAAGAAAAAAAAACAAACAGCTTAGGCATTTGCTTTCAAGAAATTATCAGGGAAAACTGCTCTGATATTCTAGCATCAGAGGGTAAAATAGACATTGGAAGAATCCACCAATCACCTACTGAAAGAGATCCCAAAATGAAAACTCACAGGAATATTATAGCCAAATTCCAGAGCCCCCAGGTCATTATGAAAAGATTGAAATCAGTCAGAACAAAACAAAACAAAACAATTCAAGTATCATGGAACAACACTCAGGATAATATAGGCTTCTATATTAAAGTATCAGGATGCTTGGAATATGATATTCCATAGGGCAAAGGAGCCAGGATAACGGCCAAGAATCACCTAGCCAACAAAACGGAGTATAATCCTTCAGGAGTAAAAAAGTGAATGCTGAAAAATAGAGGATTTTCAAGCGTTCCTGATGAAAATACCAGAGCTGAATTGAAAATTTGGTTTTAAAATGCAAGACTCAAGAGTATTAAAAAAGGTAAACATAGAAGGGAAATCATAAGGGATTTAATGAGAATAAACTGCTTATATTATCAAATGGGAAAATGATACTTTTGGCTCATAAGAACTTTCTCATTATTACAGCAGTTAGAAGGAGTATATAGCCAAAGGGTACAAGGGTGAGTTGAATATGAAAGGGTAATATTAAAAAAAAAATAAGGAGTGAGAAAGGAATGTGCTGGGACAAAGGGAAAGGAGAATTAGGATGGTGTAAATTATTTCACATAAAAAAGGCAAGAAAAAGATTTTACAATACAGGGGAAGATGGTAGAAGAGAGTGCATGAACGTTACTTTAATCAGAATTGATTCAAAGGGGGAATAACATACACACTCAGATGAGTATAGAAATCAATCTTACCCCCCAGGGAAATAGGAGAGAAAGGGGATAAGAAAAGCCAGGTTTGATAGAAGGGAGGGCAGACTCATGGACAGGATAATAAGGAGCAAAACACTGTTGAGGGAGGACAGGGTAAAAGTAGAGAGAACTGAATAAATGGGGGAGGCAGTATGGCCTAAAATGTAGTTAGCAACAGTTAAGTATGAAAAAAAAATAGGCTTCACTTTTAAGGCAGCTAGGTGGTGCAGTGAATAGAGTACTGGCCATGGAGTCAGGAGGACCTGAGTTCAAATCCAACCTCAGACACGTAACACACACACACACTCACACACACACACAAAAAAATAGCTGTGTGACCTTGGGCAAGTCACTTAACACCAATTGTCCTGATCTTCCTCCTCTGAGAATTAAAAAAAAAAAGAAGTAAGGTTCTCTGATAAACTCTCAATTCAAAAAAAAAACATACAAAACTCTCCTTTCTCAAACATAAAGAAAACTGAGTCAAAGTTATAAAAATATGATCCATTCCCCAATGATCAAAAGTTATGAATAATTTGCAAATGAAGCAATCAAAGCTATGTATAGAAAAAAATTCTAACTCATTATTGATTGAAGAAATGCAAATTAAAATAATTCTGAGTTACTATTTCATACTTATTAGATTGACTAGTAGGACAGAAAAGAAAAATGACCACAGTTGGAGGGGATGTGGGAAAAAATGAGACATTGGTGTGGCTAAGTGACACAGTGAATAGAGCACTGGCCCTGGAGTCGGGAGGACCTGAGTTCAAATCCGGCCTCAGACACTTAACACACACACACACACACACACACACACAAACTAGCCATGTGACCTTGGACAAGTCACTTAACCCCAATTGTCCTACCTTCCTCCCTCTAAAAAGCAAAAAAAAAAAAAAAGAGAGAGAGAGACTAATGAATTGTTGGTGGAGTTGTGAACCCATTCAACAATTCTGTAGAACAATATATTCCTAAAGGATTATAAATCTGTGTATACTATGTAACCCAGGAATACCACTAAGTCTGTATCCCAAATGAGATTAAACAAAAAACAAACAAAAACAAAGAAAATGTATGTGTATGAAAATATTTATAGTAACTCTTTTCTGGTAGCAAAGAATTGGAAATTCAGGGTATGCCCATCAACTGGGGAATAGCTAAACAAATTGTGGTATGTGATTATTATGTAATACTATTTTGTTATAAAAATGATGAGTAGGATGTTATCACAGAAACCTGGAAAGACTTGCATGAGTTGATAGAGAGTAAAAAGTACTGTGTACAAACAACAATATTGTAATATGATCAGCTGTGAATGACAGCTATTCTCAGCAATATGATGATTGATGAGAACTCTGAAGGACTTATGTTGAAAAGATGGAATCCATCCCCAGAGAAAGAACTAATGATGCCTGAATACAGATAGTTACATACTTGTTTTTACTTTATTTTTCTTGAGGGTTTTTTGGGGGGAGTGTCTGTTTTTTTTTTTCCACAACATACTAATATGGAAATGTTTTCTATGACTACACATACAAAACCTATAATGAATTGCTTTTCTTCTCAATGAGGGGACAGGGAGGGAGGAGGGGAGAGAATTTTGAAGTCAAAGTTTGAAAAGACAAATGCTACGTACTATTTTACATGAAAATGGGGAAAATCAAATACTATTTTTTAAACAAAGTATGCTGTTAAAGTAAGTAAACCTACCCACAGTTTTCAAAATGTCTCCATTTGTTGTAGCCAATGGTTCTATATATGGATGATTCAATCATACTAGTTGTTATCAGGGAAAAATTAACACAAGTAGCAGAGAATTGAACCATTCTTTGTTGCATCTTTGCCTCACAGACTTCATTGAGTGCACCATCATTTGTGAATAAAAAATTGCAGACAAACTTTCCCTCCATTTTAGTCTTGGATTGTAGCTTTTTCAAGTTAAATAATTTACCACCAATATGTTTGCTGACCTTGATGCCATTTCTGTCCTCAGTAAAGGTGTCTGACAATGCCGCTGAAAGCATAATGCTAAAAAACATGGAGGCAAGCATACAACCCTGCTTCACTCCCCTGGTAACCAGGGAAGTATGACAGCATTGACCATCATTTAGAATCTGTGCAAACATGCTGTCATGAAACTATAGTATGGTACAGATGAACTTTTCTGTGCCACCAAATTCTGCTCTGATTTCTACAAGGCTTCTGACCACAAGGATGAAAGGAGAGATCAATGGATGTTGTGTCCAGACCTCCATTCTGCCCCTGGCAATTCTCTTCAAGTTCTTTTGTAGCAAATACTATATCTACCATTCCTTGACCCTTTCTGAAGCCACAGTGGCTCTTGGGTAGATGACTATATTCCAAGTCAAGGAAATGGTGTATTAAGGAAGACTAGCAAGATTCTTGATAGCAATGACTTAGAGAGACCACAAAAGTCAGTGTTAGTGATGAGAAGATCATACATGTGCAAGTCTTCAATTGTAAATTAATGTTACTGTTTCTGTGTCTGAATATTTTCTTCCCAAGGACTCCCTTCTATATCTTCCAGTGTATGCCGACTTGGGCATTAAAGTTACCCAGAATTACAAACTCATTCTTTTTTGGCACATTGATGATAGGGTGTACAGGTTTCACAAAATTTTTATTTGTTCTCATCAGACTTTATCCTGGTGGAAGTATATGCACTGATGATGGTGAAATGGCTTTTTCCAGCAAGTGACAGTTGTGTTATCATAAGCCTGTCATTCACTCCTTTTGGGAGGTATACAGACTAGTTAAATATATTTGATTTGATTATGAGAGCAATGCCAGTTTCATGGTGTACCTCATCATGACTACTGTTCCAAAAACATGAGAAAATAGCTCTGACTTCAGTAAGCTGGGCTTCATCTGCCATCCTTGTTTCATTCAAGGATGCTTTTTTTGGATATGATACCTTCTGAATTCTCACCTCAAAAGAACTGTTTGTCTTGGATGTTATATCATTGATAAGCATGTGCATATTACATAAACAGATTGTAAATGGAATGATCTTTTCAAAAGTTGTGTGTGTGTGTGTGTGTGTGTATTTCAATCGTAGGATTGTATCTCTAACTGCTTCAATAAGCAGGCCAGGGTTAAGTTAGGTGAAGCAGGTAATTTTTAGGACCTCTGTTTTAGTCCCTTCCTCATGACAGGAGATAAGTAGTGTGGCCCTTTAAAAAAGGCTGCTCAGACGTTCAGGAGGCTCTTGAATGCCACTGCTGTTTTAGTCCAATGAAAAGACAAACCTTTATCCTGGACTACCTGGTTCAGAGTTGACTACAACTCTCAGAGTATCCAAACCTGCTAATTCATTATTTGAACCTTTGCCACAGGACTCTGATGAAGGTAAAAATGACAATGATATGGTTACATTCTTCTGATTCATGCATAAATTGGATTTAAGTGAGGCACAGTTACATGAAGTCTGCAGAATCATCCTCTCTTCCACAGCCATCAGAGTTCAATGGCAAGGCAAAAGTAAAAACCACTAGTGACAGCTCAGGATGCAATGAATGACTTTGGCATTATCAATATTTGACAAAGTTCTGACAGATGCACAGTACCATTTCAGTCACCATCTTGGACATTGGAAAAGATTCTTCATGTGTACCCATTTTATGAGGGATGTCTTGACATGATGCTTAGAGCAGACACCTTGCTCACTCATGTAACAGCAAGCACCCTAGCATACCTAGGGCGGCTACTAGCACAGGTTCCTAGATCTGTTTTTCTAAAGGAAAGCAACTCAAAATGGGTTAACAGTTTCACTTTAATCAATCAAACATATATCATTTACCTAGTTCAGGGGGAAAAGTCAGCACCCTGAACTTCAGAGAATACAAACAGAAGTTGCAAACAAACAGAAAAACAGATCAGCAGACGGCTTCCAGCGTCTGACCATTACATCAGTTACCTAGTCAGTAACCAGAGAGGAAAGCCCCAACATCTGGGTTTTTCACAGCCGGGGGCTCAACAGCTGCCCTGAGTCTCTTCTGGCCAAATCACACAACTCTTCTCAAAGTGAGCCCCAAACCAAAACCTCACATCAGGGTGTATATATAGCCTTCTCCTGGCTTAGAGAATGTCACAGCCCTCTGGACCCACTGCCCAATCACAAAGCTACAAGGCACGGGCATGCCTGAAAAACAAGCCTGGCACCACAGGCTCCACGTGACCACATTGAGCCTATTAGGGAACAGAGTATACTTTCAAATATCCAAGGGTCCTCAGAGTCATGTAGCCACTTTAGCAAAGGGCCTAGGGGCAGGGAAGATCTTCAGATTCCCATAACAACTCACCAACAGGTTTCTGGCCCCTCTGTTACCCTAAAACTGTTTTAGTCCACTTGCTGACACAGTTTACCAGGAAGAGGTCACTGTGCATGCTACAACTTATTGGAGCCACAGGAAAGAATTGAGTGGCAGGTGGACATCAAAGGTGAAAAGCAGCCCTGAAAAAGTTGTTGGCAAATCTCACATCAGAAGTATTAATGTTCCATGAAAACCTTTCCAAACCAAATTTCTGTTATACATAATTAATGATTCCCCCAAATGGAGTATAGAAATTTAATATAGATTAAAAGAAATTATTTTCATCACCCATAATAGGCACTTTTCCTAGTATACATGGCTCTGGCTATTCTTTAATTGTCCCTTTCAACTAGAGAAGATTAGGCAAAAAATAACTTGGATTTTCAACAATTAATTAGTACCCTACACCAGTAGATAAAATGATTTCTGTTTCTTTAAAGATAATATGGTACAGTCAGCTGTATTTTCTGAATGCAAAACCCATTGCCTATTGTTCAATGTATTTATTCCCTCAGATCATCCCAGGAAATATAAATTCAAAAATTAAACTGGTTTTAGAGTAATTCAACTTTCTATGCAAGTAATATGGGCAGAATAAAACATTTGGTATCGCTTCAAGTATAGTGCACTTTTACTGGCCTTCATGAGACCAAGTTAAAATATCATTTCAAGCTTATTTGGATTCTTGGACAACTTGAATAACCACACAATCAGTCAGACCCCATTTTACTCATCAGTATATAAGAGATAGTAATATTTTCTCTATTAGCTTCACAAGTGTTACACAACAGAAAATCTTAAATTAAGAAAAAATTTTTTGTGAATCCTCATGGTTTATTTTGCATACTTTTAACATTACATTTTTTTTCATTAATTATATATGTTTGGATGTTTATGGAAAGAGAAAAGTTTGGTCACTTTCTTGATAATTCAAGTTTTAGGAAAAGTTTAACTAATCAGTGTCTAGTATCTACCCTGTAATCTCTGCAGACTATGATCCATATCATTAATGTGATTATTCTTGATCCTTATTTCAGTAAGGTTAATTATGAATTTTTTCTGTGTGTGTCTCCTTGTCTCTCTGTATCTCTGTCCCTCTCTCTGTGTCTCTCTGTGTTTCTGTATCTGTCTGTCTGTCTCTCTTTCTCTCTCTTTCTCTCTCTTTCTCAGCAAAGGAAGACCAAAAGAGTAACTAGATTGCCACTCCACACTTCCATGTCCTTTTAGTACTGGGCCACTGCATGGCTAAAAGTAGGTCCCCAAAATCCTACATGGCCAAAACAAACTTGTAAAGGCAGATCTGAGCATGTCATGGTCATTATAATAAGTGGAATAGACTAGACAATCAAGATCTAGACCAAACGATCATAATATTCTGGCATTTATTTTGAGAAGGACTTTCAATAAAGGAAGAAATAATGGGAAAATGGTAAATGAATTTGGCAGAAAAAAATGAATAATGCAGAATCTGTCTATGTTGATCACTAAAAGTTCCAAATATATGTGATTTAAGTGTAAAAGTTTGAATCATTAAAATCATATATGGTTTAGAATGAAGTACCTACTGTTTTTGTATTAGAAGGAAAAAAATCATAAGAAAATAATACTAAATGGACTTTATTATAGACCACATGGAATAAATAGACTATAAGATTATGTGTCATTACACAATGAATGGTCAATGTGTGTATACAACAAGATATCAAATGTAGAAGTTAAAAATGTTATCACCCCTGTAACTTTCCAAATCACTAATGCCATTAAAAATGAATATTATAACACTCTAAATTTTTATACCTCATCTATGAAGCAGATAAAAATAATTTTAAAAAATCAGTGACTCAAATTGCAAGGGCAGCAGGAAGATAGGAACATTCAACCACTATTGAGAGAGCTGTAAAATGATCGAATTGTTCTGAAAACAATTTGAAATTAAACAAAGAGTAATAAACTATTCATTCTCTGGCTCAATTATCCTCCTATTATAAAGGTATTAAAATATGAAAATAAATGTCAGAAAAATATGAAAATATTAATAATATTATTTTTTTAATAGAAGGTAGGTAACAGGTATAATGGCCAATCTTTGCCAAATGAGTGAACTAATAGTGGCAGTGAAATTTAATAGAATATTATTGCAATCCAAAGACATACAAATATTATGAATTCAGAGAAACATCACTGTTTTGGAAGAAACAGTTGAAGAATGAAAAAATAGAGCAGGATAACAAAATACAGAAGCACAATTAATGGTAGCAAATGCAACAATAAAATTCAGATTAAATGGTATGACCTCTCCTAATTCAAGAGAAGTTATAATAAAACTCATGGCCATTTCTAGGTAGGAATGAGATGAAAATTTAATTCAATACAATTCAAATCAATTCTCCCCCATTAGATTGTGAACTCGAGGGCAGGAACTATTTTTGCTTTTCTTTGAAATTCTTAACTTCAGCATGGTTCCTTTCACCTAGTAGGCACTTAATAAATGCTTGCTGACATGAATTAAACAAGTATTTACTGAACATCTATGTCATAGACCCTAGCTATCCAATGATTAAACCCTGCAATTAGGCATTTAATTTCCACCATAAAAACTGAAGAAAAAAAAAAACATTTTCCTTGAAAAATACGTACATGCAGATAAGTGCATATATTTATTTATACAAATTACTCTCATTTGTTGCATCAGGGTTCCCTAATAATTAAGGTCAGGAAAAGCTTCTAATAGGGGGTGATAGCTGTGCAGAAAAGGAGTTTAGGATTTTAGATAGGAGAAGTGAAGACTGAAAACATTTTAGGAATGGGGTTTAGAACTACATAAATAAAAAGGGAAATATAATGTCATTCCAATGAGCATTTTACATATGTTGGTACATGCATATGTGCTGTTTGATTTTGAATATATGTTTTGTTTGTTATACGACAAGGGAGGAAGCTTTATTAGGGAAAGATTATTGGAAAGTGACTTCTAAAAAACATAGAAATTTTAAGAAAACAGGGATAGAAAGACAGAGGAGACAGAGACAGAGAGTAAGAGAAAGTTAGAGAATGAAAATTATATGTAGCATGTTATTTTTTTCCAATAATCTAGGATAATGGATACATAAACTATATTGGAACATCAACATATGTTGTATGCTTAAAAGTATGTTATGGAGATTGATGACATACTCTCCAAAAGCTGAATTGTCCTTAATAATGAAGATTGCTCACTAAAGTATAATTCTACAACATGAGATTGGAAAAGGGAAGTTTCTATGTTTAAAGGATGCGAGGGACCTCAGAAGTCATATAGCACAGTCTCATCATTTTTTGAATTGGGGACTGATATCCAGAGAGATGTGGTTACTTGCCTAACAAAATTCAGCACTTACTCTATCATAACATGTTGTATCTTTCTTTAGTAACAAAGTAATGGCAGGTGACATAAAAATACTAGTCTAATTTATTTATTTATAGGGCAATGAGAATTTTTTTAATGGTATCACTCCTTTAAGGCTATCCCTTTAATTCAGTGCTCAAAAGTTGCTGGTTCAGTCGCGAGGGAAGAAGTGACTCCTATCTTCTCCCTCAGTTCAGAAAGATTCTCTGAGGTTCTGTACTCCTAAACCTTATAAGCTATTTTTTTAAACACACTTAAAGGGTATTTAATACACTTTAATACAATACATTGAGTAGATACAATTAACTCAAGGCAAAGGCATAATAAAAGGTGAAATAAAAAAGAAATCCCCCATAAACCTGATACATAAACCAATACATACAATATTGGTGAGCAGCGTGGTACAATATATTTGCCCACTACTATTAGAATATTGTTACCTAGTAGCACTGTATATTGTCAAATGAGATGTAGAAGTGGAGACTACATAAGGCCAAAGCAATCCACATTTCTGCAACAGCAAATCCTTGTTGTCCTTTCTTTCTTTTCAGTATCCCAGTGGAAAATCCTGCCCTTGGAACTATCATTCAGAAGAGCTTCTTGGGCCTTCTCCTCTCTGCTACTATATGCTTAAATGAGTAAATTCATAGATAACCATCTAATCTATTGCCAGAAGGTGTTTTCCTTCTTACCATTAGGCAAGATAAGTGCCTACACTACCCAGAGCTGTGACCCAATCAGTCACTTTTTCCCCCACTGTCTGTAGGCCTGAGAGCTCTAGAAGTAGCAGCTGCTGCAGCAGCGGCTGCTGCTACCCCCAAGACTGTGATTGTGGCTGTGACAAGGCCATGCTCCTCTCCCACCCTGGTGAGAGAACTTTCCTACTGACCATTGAAGTTATCTTTGGAATTTGTGGGTTGAGATATTTGGAAATTGCCAGAGCTGCCAGTGATTAAATGCCCTGAGACCAGCTTCAGTCCTGTCTGTGCCTGCTCAGGCCATGCTGGGCTGTGTTCTGCTCTGAAGCCAGTATAATAGACTCTTCCTTTAGGTCTTTTAGATTGGCTTGGGCTGGAAATCTGTTTTTTGTTGTTGTGGATGTTGGTAATACCTACTAATGACTTATGTTACCCATTCTAGATAATCTGTCCCTTTTAAGTTGGACTTTGAAAGCATAACATATAGGTAAATCAGAATTACAGGTTCAGATTATCAATAGAAGATCTTTATTTTCTTTTCACTTTAAATAAGAATCTCCTGGAAGAAACAAAATTCCTTCCCTGAGTTTAAACATGTTTCATCTTCTTGTAGGAATGACACTCCATATTAAATGTAAAGATCATAAAATATATAGTTATCGATAGAAAATTCCTAATACTTAACATGCTTATAGTCTAATGATCAATCAAAATTATCTCTTTACAGGATTTTTTCTGTTATTCATATCACAGTTTTCTTTTTTTTTTAATTTAAGGCTAGATATTCATCATTTCTTAATTCAGTTCTTAGCCTGCTCTGAAAAAAAAATAGGATTGCTAAATGTGCACTGAATAAGTAGTGACTTTATATTCTCCACTCCCCCCCCCAAAAAAAACCTGCTACCATTTACTTTTATATATTTATTTAATATTTTTATCTAATACATGTAAAAAAATAGCATTTTATTTTAATTTTCTGAGATTTAAATTCTCTACAGACCTCTGTATTTTCTCCCTCATTGAGAAGGAAAAAAAACATTGAAAAAGGTTATACTTGTACAATTTACAAAATGTTCCACATTAGTGATATTATGAAAAAGAACGCAGAAAAATAAAAAAAAAAGCAAGAGAGTGTTTTTTTTGTTTTTCTTTTTTTAAGTTTGTTTTTGGTCTTCATTCAGTCTCCATAAATTCTTCCTATGGAGAAAACATTTTTCATCATAAGCCCTTTGGGACTGTTTTGTATCATCACATTGTTTATAGTAGTTAAGTCATTCACAGTTAATAATTGTACAATATTTCTGTTAATGTGCATACTGTTCTCCTGGTTTTGTTGACTTCACTCTGTATCTGTTCATGTAAGTTATTTCCAGGTTTTACTGAGAACATTCTGCTCATTTTATCTTATAGTACAATAACATTCCATCACGATCGTATATCACAGCTTGTTTGGTCATTCTCCCAAATTTTGGACATCCCCTCAGTATCCTACCTTTGGTCGCCACAAAATGAGGTGCTATCAATACATTTGTACAAACAGGTCCTTTTCCCTTTTCCTTGATATCTTTTGGATACTGATCTACATACAATTCCATAGCCCTTTGGGCATAGTTCCAAATTGTATTATCAGTTCACAACTCTACCAACTTTGTTTTTTTTTTTTTTCCCCATGTTTCCTCCAACATTTGACATTTTCTTTTTCTGTGGTATTAGTCGATTAGATAGGTATAGAGCAATACCTCAGTGTTGTTTTAAAATGCATTTCTCTGATTAATATTGATTTAGAACATTTTTCCATATGATTATAGGAAGCTTTGATTTCTTCATCTGGAAGTTGCCTGTTCATATCCTTTGACCATATATAAATTGAGGAATAGCTCTTATTTTCATAAATTTAACTCAGTTCTCTATATATTTAAGAAATGAAGTCTTTATCAGAGAAACTTGATGTCATTTTTAAAATTATGATTACTAACCATATATTTCCCTGCCCTTTATCCATCCTAACACACACACACACACACACACACACACACACACCTCTCCTTTCATCCTGTCCATCCTCGAAAGTGTTTTGCATCTAGATACCACTTCCCATTTTCCCTTCCCCCTCCTACTTTCCTTAAGGGTAAGTTACATTTCTGAAATAAACTGAGATTGTATGCTATTCCATCTTTGAGCCAGCTGTAATGAGAGTAAGGATTAAGTACTTCCCTCATTCTCATCTCCCCTGTAGAAGTGCTTTTGAGACTTCTTTTGCATGACATAATTTACCCCATTCTACTTCTTCTTTCCTCTTCCCACTTCATTCCTCTTTTTCAATTTTCAGTTTTATTGTTTGAAATTTCAACAGATCTATTCAACTAACACCTATGTCCTCAGTCTATGTATACTCCTGCTAACTGCCCTAATAATGAGGAAGCTTTCAGTAGTTACAAGTGCCATCTGCCCATATAGGAATGTAAACAACCTTATTGAATTCCTTAAAGATTTATTTTTCCTGTTTACTTTTTTTATGCTTCTGTTGAGTCTTGTATTTGAAAGATAAATTTTCAATTCAGCTCTGGTCTTTTCATAAATATTGTTTGAAAATCACCTATTTTATTAAGCATCCATTTCCCCCAAAGATTGTACTTACATTTGCTGGAGAGGTGCTTTAACTTCTGGAATATCATATCCCATGTCCTCTGACACTTTAATGTAGAAGCTACTAAATCTTGTGTTATCTTGACAGTGGTTCAAGGATATGTTGGTTTCTTTCTGGCTGCTTGCAACATTTTCACCTTGACCTGGAAGTTATGGAATTTGGCTATAATATTCCTGAGAGTTTCACTTTGAGATCTCTTTCAGGAGGTGTTATGTGGATTCTTTCTTATTTCTATTTTACTCTCTGCTTCTAGAATCTCAGGGAAGTTTTCCTTTATAATTTCTTGAAAGATGATATCTAAGCTCTTTTTGTGGATAATGGTTCTCAAGTAGTCCAATAATTCTTAAATTATCTCTCCAGGAATGATATTTCAGGTGAATTATTTTTCCAATGAAGTATTTCATGTTTTTTCTTCTTCTTTTGATTTTGTTTCATTGTTTCTTGATGATTCAGCTTACACTTTTCTAGCTCGAATTTTTAAGGAATTATTTTCTTCAGTGAACTTTAGTACCTCCTTTTCATTTTGACCACTTCTCATTTTTGAGGACTTCTCCAGTGATTTTTTTGTACATCTCTTTTCATGTATCAATTTTGCTTTTTAAGGATTTCTTTTTTAAGTCAATTTAAACATATATTTTTGACTAGTTCTGCTTTTTTAAGGTATTCTTATTCTTAGTGAATTTTTGTGCTTCTTTGGACATTGGTCTATTCTAGTTTTGATGTGTTATTTTCTTCATTACTTTTGGGCCTACTCTGCCAAGCGGTTGAGTTTTATTTTTTCTTCATGACTTTCTTACAGCTCTATCATTTCTTTTCCCAATTTTCCTTCTAGCATTCCTAATAGATTTTTAAAGTTTTTGGTGCTTTCCAAGAATTTGTTTTTGGACCTGAGAAAAAAATCACATTTTTCCTTGAGGTTTTGAATTAGCAGTTTCAACTTTGTTGTCTTCTGTCATTTTCTGTGGTCAGGTTATTTTTGTTTGATCATTTTCCCAGTCTATTTCTTGAGTTTTGACTGTCAATTAAAAATGGGCTAGGCTTTTATGGGGGCTACTGTCCCAAACTTTAGGTGTTTTGTTCTGCTCATTTTAGAGCTATTCCTTGGGGTCTGTTAATATTCATTTCTTCCAAGGTTTACGATCTAAGAATAAGGCCTCTACTGGCCAATGCTCTTATTTCTGAGGTACCCCAAGCATTGCTTTTTACCCTGGAACTGTGGAATGGGTCTGTGTTCCCCTCCAGATACAAACTCTGGTTAGTTAGGCCTCCTTTTGACCTTGGATATGTGACTCGAAACTGTGATCCAAATCCTTGTATAGGCAGTGTAAAACATCCCTGCATTCATGGCCAGCAGAGACTTCTGTACAATCTTACCTCCTTACCATCTGTGGGTTGAGAGCTGCAGAAGGCATTGCTGCTGATTCACTTGCACCAAAGGCCTCCTGCTGGCTTGTTGGATTGTTATCCGTGTTGGACTACGTTCTACTCTCACTCACATGTGACAGCCATTTCCTGCTGAATTTCTAAGTTGTTTAGGGCTAGATAAATGTTTCACCCCATCCTTTTGTGGTTAATTCATCTTGAAGTATTATTTAACTCTGTTTGGAGGGAAATTTGGGAGATTTCCAGTGAGTCTCTTCTTTTTCTCCAGCATGATGGCTCCACTGTTTCTATGCTAGTATATCTTATATTATGTCAGATGTCTATCAATTATCTTTTCTTTTTTTTCAAAAAAATTGAACATTAGATGTTTACAACATTCAAAGTGTATTTTACATCATTCATTATCATTTTTCCACTATTAAAAAAAAACAATCCCAAATAATCACTCAGTTATCTAATTTGCCATGTTTCTTCTTTGAAATTGTGTATCACTTCTATAAGCACTTAGATCTAATGTTGTGAGGTTATAATGTACAAAGAAATGAATGATTCTTTGAGAACCTATCTTATTCATTTGGCTTCTTAACAGTAAATTGCAGAGAACAATTTAGAAATACTTCATAAGCTTTCCAGAGGAAAAAATACCTTCAGCAAGTTTTCTTACAACTAGTACTGCAACTACCAGGGAGTGAAGTTTTGATGATTAGTAACATTTCATTAAAAATCTTGAACAATTATCTTGATACAAAGTTTTATCTTTCATGTGTATTTGGTTTTCATTTTAAAAGCTCTTCAATTTCACTTCAATTTGAATATTTCTGGACACATAACAATTACTTGGGGCTCTGAGTATCTGAAAACTGTGTTAAGCAAATGTGATATTACTAGTTCAGTCAAATTATATTTATTCAATATAAAATAACCTCAAATGTTATTATAGTTTAGATAGGTATAAAATAAGAATTTTATTTTACTTGACATTTTTCAAAATTACTAACATAAAATGTATTTTCTGCCAAATTCCAAAATGCTATATTTTGTGTGTGTTTGTGTGTGTGTGTGTGTGTATTAGATCATTCTGTAGAAATTGCCAAGAGAAGCTCCCCAATGCAAACGCATTCTTGAGCACTAACTATGGTTGTAGGAGGTAATTTAATAGTCTGCTTGGTTTTTACCAAAAGGACAATTTTACTGTAAGTGTTCTTCATGTTAAAACAATCACTAGTACATATAATGTTTTGAAAATGTACCCTGGGGAAGATTTAATAGGACTGTTATTGCTAAGGTAAGAGTTTCATTGTGTACTCCTCTAATATTCGTGAAATGGGGCACTAGAGAAAGAAATAAACATGTTATAAAGTCAAATGAAAGCTTGTGAAAGATTTGATTAAAACAGTGATTTAAAGTGAGTAAACTTTACAGTTCCTGTCTTTGACAACCAGAGAAGAAAGGACTATTCATTCAGTAACCTCACACACATACACACACACACACACACATACATATGTATGTGCATACATATGTTTTCACATATATACACATGTGCATTGTGCCAGTGTGTGTGCATATATGTATACATATACATATGCCCACATATGTGTCTATCTCTATGTGTATATACACACATATATGCCTATGCACACATGCATACATGAACACATAGGCTTACAGATATACATGTTTGTATTTCTGTGTCTACACAGACACAGACACACATACATATACACGCAGAGGATATTTTAGGGAAAAGAAAAGTAGTTAAGCATAGAAATTGACTTACATAGGTGATAATTGAACAAAGGACCATGGTTTCAAGTTCTTCAACATGAGGTGCTCATTTTCTGTTCAATTCAACAAACATTTATTACGCATCTTTTATTTATAAGGTACAGTGTAAGGTTTAGGGGAATTCAAATACTATACAAAATATAACGGCTCCTGACCTCAAGAAGCTAATAGTAGGGAAAGAGGAATCAGAGCTGAGCAGTACCTCAAGACAGAAAAATGAAGACTATGCTTCTATTTTTTGTAGGTTTTATGTATTTATTAACCATTCTATGTGTATAAAACCATGCTACTGTTTTTTAAATTAGTTTCCTATCTTACTTTCAATATGTGTAATTGACAATTTTTAATGTGTACTCCTGACTCCATATTCCCCCTTAAACTTTGTGCTTTTTTTAATTGTGCAATTTTGCACAATTAAATGATACTTTCTGAGGACACATATGTAACAAAACTGACTGTACTTTACATTTACCTATTTGCGTATATGCTATCTTCTCACCAGAAGAAAAATATGCTTTTTTTTAATGCTATTTTTCTAGCCCCTACCATCAGATTTTGTAGGCAGTGAATAAGACTGTTGCATTGAATTGAAGTCATTCTTGTTCTTTGTAGTCATTAGCTTATTTCATAAATAATCATTAATCATTCATTTAATATATTCTATGATTTTGCAAAGAATAAAAATTAATTTCCTGGCTGTTGCTGAGAGGAAAGAAGCTTTCTTTGAGATACTACTATTTGCCAGGCACTGTGCTAATTGCTTTACAAATATTCTCATTTCATCTGTATGATAAACAGGAAAAGTAGGAACTATTATTACCCTCATTTGATAGTTGAGGAGACTGAGGCATGAGGTTTAGTGGCTTAAACTAATTCTTTTCTTTTTCCCTTTTTGAAACTATTTACATATCATTTATATAGTATATATGTATTGCATATATATACACTATATGTGTGTATATGTGTATATACATATATGTGTATGTATATATGGGTTTGTGTGCATATGTTGTGTGTGCATGTGTGTGTGTGTGAGTGTGTATACAAAATCTTTATATCAAGTATGTGCCCTTCTCCAATTAAAATGCAAACTGCTTTCATGACAACATTATTCCATTCTTTCTTCCTTTGTCTCTGGCTGCTAGTACAGTGTCTGTCACATAGTAATAGATACTTGAATTCTCTTAGATTATTTTTTTCTTGTTTCTTCTTGTGCCAATCAAGTCTCTTTCTCGACTCCATGACCAGTGATTTTTCTAGTATATACATATGAGAAACCCTAATAATAACTTATCATTACTGGCTCCTTAAAGTTTACAAAGCATATGAAAACAAAACCCTTTCCTCACACCAGGCTAGGCATTAGTATAGCTTTTGTTATTGTGATTTTACAGACAAGAAAATTCAGTTTCTTTCAGTTTGTGCCTTTGCCATGTTCACAAAGCTAATAAACATTTGTGAATAATGAGTTGGGGAAGTTAAGATTCTAAGCCAGGTTTCCTTACCCATGTCCAGCATTTTGTTCTTGTGCTGCAGGAGCCTTTTTGAGTTTGAGATGGTGGTGAAAAATACCTACCCATCAAATTCACCTACCAAGCACATTGAAAATTTGAGTTGGGGGAAGTCTTCATGAAGGTGACAACCCTTTGGGAGTAGGGAGAAGTCTTTTTTATGACTGGGAAATGGAAACATGAACAAAAGTCCAATGTTGCCTATATTCATGAAAAAAAAAAAAAGACCAGTATTTGTATATACCAAGGGGATATAACCTTGGATTCTTAATAAGGAGGATAATTATATTTTTAAGATAGTAACATGCTTTTACTTTGACATGTAGCACAAGTGTCAGAAATATCCATTTAGAAATACCTCAAATTTACAATGATGAATTATTCCACTCAAACTTATCTAATCACATTCTCCTTGGAGATTTAACAAATTGAAATAATTTTCAGTTCCTTTCATCAGCAGGCATTGCCAGCACCTTCTAAATTAATGTCACTATTTTGCCAAAGATTAGGAAATAATAAGCTAAATATTAGACTCCTATAAAGATCTTTGTGAAAAATCAGTTGTTACTGTTGAAAGCAACTGATGATAAATGGTCAAGGATGATCATGGGTGAAGTACAAAATATATATTTCACCTGTGGAGCAGACTGTGCTTTGTATATTAGGGGAAACTTTATTATATACTTAAATTTCTATACAACAAGCAATTCAGCATTGGGAAAAGCAATTACATTTCTCACATTATTCAGAAGATGGTGATGCGTACATATCAACATCTGTTCTAGGAGTTTGAAAGTATTGGGTATTAAAATGTTTAAATGAATTTTCATCATCAACAACAAACATACTAGACAGTATAACAAGAATAGGGTGTCAGAAAATCTGAATATATAAATGCTTTTGTGCATTAAAAGTAGTTATTGATCATATTATTTTGCTTTGTTTGTTGTTATTTTTCCCCAGGGAACTTTTATGAAGATTTGCTTGTTCTGTTATATGGGTTTCCAGTAAAGTAAAAATCCATTTGTCACTAGTATCTTTCTTAGTTATCTGTGTCCTACTTTCTTGAGATGACATCAATTTCTTTACCTTTTCCAATATTTGGCCATTTCAGTTCAGGTAACCCTGCTGCCTAAGGAAAGAATATGCTACTATGGCAATGCAGATGGTTAAACAGAAATGTGAGGAGAAATTTTGGCTTTTATGTATTATATACTATGTGCAGCTCTGAACTTCTAGACAAATAACCCTTTCCCTTGTCAAAAGGAGTTCTGATCTGATTAAAAAGCTTATTAATCAGAGGGGCTCTGAGAAGCCCTCAGGCTTAGAAGATAAGTCCTCCCAATAATAGATTTTTAAAAATTTTAAAACACAGCAGTTATCATCTAGCCAGAGAGACTAAGGGGAAGTAATTAATAGGTCTGCCAATTTTGACTATTCCAGTTTTGAGAGAGAGAGAAGATTTGCTTTTCTATCTGAATAGGAGAAGGGAGACAGTTATTTCTTTCTACTATAATGTCAAGGAAAATGTAGGCAAAGTAGTAGGATGGATCCTAGGTACTGGAGCAAAGTGGTTCAGATTCACTGCATATACCTGCTCCTTGTAATTTTAGGAAAAATGTATCTTTCACCCAAGGACTTGAAGCCTCCTGAAAAATTCTGGTATATTTCTAAAGAAATAAATTTGATTAACCAGCAGCAATATTGATTTTCAGATGTTAAGGAGTTTTTCAGATTAATTCAGGTATCTCCTGATATATCACATAGTGCTATGGCACATAAGGACTTTGAAAACTTAAAAAGATATCTTTGTCATGTCATCATTATCATCATTTTCAACATCATCACCATCATCTAATTTTTGTCATTTTTGTCAACGGAGTTCTGCTATACATGGTCTAGGAAACAAATTAATATTCTGTTACTTTTTTTTAGCATTCTATAGTAAATTTTGCCAAGTAGATACACTGAATATTATGATTTCTGGCAAAAGTCAGTCATGTGAAAGTGCCTAGGATGCCATGTAATTTTGTATTATCTAAAACAATGTCAGGATCCCGATGCCAAGACCACTCCACTCTTTTTTACTCTCTTTTTACTATTAGGAGACACCCTGCTTTCCAGAGTTAAGGCCCAGCAAGCAAGCTATGCCCTGACATTGGCATAACAACAGTCCTTTGTGCTCACCCTCTGAATGGTGCCTGCCACAACAAAATACGAAAATTGTTTCATGTCTGGCCCAGGTGTGCCCTTAGCTCACACAAGTACCTTCAGGACCTGTATTCTGTTCATGAAGCCCAGCTGTGAATCAAACTTGTCTCATTGTCACTGTTACCCCTCACCATCAGGGCTACAGCTCACTGAGTAGCCATTGATAAGTACTGAGATTTTCCCACAATAAAGTGGGGCTTCTAAATATCAGAGGAGACCCACATACATGTGTCTAGTTTTCCTCCTTCAAATGAATAAAAAAGGCTTGTTTATGACCACTGTTAACTCTTTGATTTGATTTTTCACAGTTAGCTTTGTTTGTGATAAATTATGTGAGCACTTGCGTATTTTCAGAATTAACAGTGGTTGCATAACTTCTATGACTCTTTAGTCATTTGTTTTCAGAGTTGAAAGCAATAACAACATTTAAGAATACTTGTAAGTTTTGGAGATTTATAATACCCAACATCTTTAAAGTGCTTTTTATTACATTTAACCTATGTAACTATCCTGTAAGGAATAGAATAAATAGTTTATTCCCTTATTTTTAAAGAAGAAAAACCCTGACATTTGGAGAAATTAAATGACTCACTCAAGATTAACCCCGTTTACAACCTTAATTTTTTTTGTTTATTTTGTTCTGTTTTTATTTGTTTTTGTTTTTCCAATTTAGTTTTCTTTTCGGGACATCATGCTATCTCCCTGGCATCTGCTATAGGTACTTATATTTAAACTTTTAGATCACCTGAAAAAAAGAATAATGTACCACCTTCTCTTTTCTTTGAAGAAGGTTAAAGTTATGAGAACAATTTATCAGTTAAGTAGTACATATTAAATGTCTGCCTTGTGTTAGTCACTGTGGTAAGTACAGAAGATATAAAGAAAGGGAAAAGAGTCAATGCTTTCAAGGATCTCACAGAAGAATATGAGAGAAAACAAAATAATTAAGTACAAACAAGATATATACAGTATAAATTTAATTCATTCTCATTGGAAAGACACTGAGATAAAATTTCTGGTAAAAACCCTTACAGGATATTAATCAAAAATTTGGCATAACAGAGAACTACACATCTTCATAACTGTGATGATGTGAATTGATTAACTAAACAAACATTTCTAATAATCTTCAATCAATACACAAACTTTCTCTTTAATTATCTTTAATCATTTTCCCTAAGAAGCAATGTACCAAGAATAGATATAATGCCCATTGCTAGAATATAGACAATATCTTGAATTCTCATATTTAATGACCCATATGTCTATAGATGTCACCACCATTTGGAAAGGTCCTTTTTCAAATTTGATGATTTATCTGGTCAGTGCTACCTCATTAATTAAAATGGGGAGTAGGGAATTTGTGTACCCAGCAGACAAAGAAAAAATATTAGGCAGGTCTCATCCTAGAATTG
This sequence comes from Pseudochirops corinnae, assembly GCA_028646515.1. NCBI lineage: Eukaryota > Metazoa > Chordata > Mammalia > Diprotodontia > Pseudocheiridae > Pseudochirops > Pseudochirops corinnae. Next base: position 97,315,223 of record CM053591.1, read on the forward strand.
TAATTAGAAATGGACACTTCCAATATAAAAAAAAATCTCCAGCAAATTTGGGGTGGAAGAGTGCTAAAAATGCAATCTCTAATCTAATTAGGAAATCCCCTGCATCTCTATACTCTTATATCCACATTCTGTTCACCTGATGGAGAGCAGAAAGGGAAAGGTGGAGAAATGCAAACAGCTTTCATTGTGTTACCCCTTACCCTAATGATCTACCTATCCATATGTACATGATCCATGAGCATCAGCATCATAATAGCATGAATCAAATAGGAGAAAAATAAATAAATTGGAATATTTTAATAGCCAAAAGGGTCAATATGGTTTAATGGATAGAGACATGAACTGGAAACCAGAAAGATATAGGTTTAAGTCCTGCTTTGTGATCCTGGCTATATTTTCTCCTTGACATGGGAGCTCTGAAATTTGGCTATAATATTTCAGGCCATTTTTGTTTTCAGACATCCTTCAGGATATGATTAATGGATTCTTTTAATTGTTACTTTATCCTTTACTTCCAGAATATCAGGCAGGTTTTCTTGATATTTTCTTAAAAGATGAATCTGTAAAAGAAAAAATCTGTAAATAGTTACATGAACTGATGTTTAATGTAATGAGCAAAACCAGGAGAACATTATCCATAGTAACAGTAGTATTGTACAATGATGAACTTTGATAGACTTAGCTCTTCTCAACACTACAATGATGAAAGTAAATTACAAAAGTTTCATGATGGAAAATGCTATCCAGACCCAGAGAAAGAAGAGCGGAGTCTGAATACAGATTAAAGTATGCTATTTTTCTCTTTTTTGTTGTTTTTTATTCTTTCTTTTGATTTTTCCTTTTCATTCTGATTCTTCTTTCACAACACTAATTTGGATATATGTTTAATACAATAGTACATGTGTAGTCTTAAAAAAATAAAAAAAAAAAGATGATGCCTATTCTCTTTTTTATAATGTTTTTCAGGGAGATCGATAATTCTTAAATTCTCTTTCCTCGATCTATTTTCTAGGTAAGTTGCTTTTCCAATACAATATTTAACATTATCTTCATTTCTTTAATTTTCATTTTGTTTTATTGTTCATTGATATCTTATAATGCCATTAGAGTCTACTTGTCCAATTCTAATTTTTATGGAGTTCTTCTCTTCAGTGAATTTTTTTATAACTTTGCATAATTTTTCTTCTTCTTAAGGATTTTTGGTATTGCCACAATGCAGAAAATCTGAGTTTAGCAAAATCCACAGAAGATTGTAAATCATAGGCAGATCATAAAGAGATAAAACATAGCTTTCAAATGAAAACTTTCTGTGTAATGCCTGAAAATGAAAAAAAAATGCTTATAAAATTACTTTGAATGGCACTACCTTCTCCCTCCCAACTATTCAACATAATTCTGGAAAGGAGAATTATAAAAATAAGATTAAAAAATAAAATTAAAGGAATAAATATCAACAAAAAGTGGAAAAATGAATCCCTATTTGCAGATGATATGATGAAGAAACTAATTGGTATGACCAAAAATGTTATCCAATAAGATAAAAAATAAATTTAAAAATATAAATTCAGCAATATTGATATACATGGAATGGTTAGTAGCAGCCCACATTCACAAATTAAAAACCCTTCCCCCCCCCAAGAGCAGCTATCCTATTTTCAAAATACTATTGCCTTTCTATTCCATATAACCTTAGTTCACACACTCTCATTGATATATTTGCATTTATCACTCAGCATGAAAACATAATTAGTTCAAAGCAAAGGCAGTTCAAGAAATAGCATGGTAAGAAATGAACCAACAAGACATTTGTCCCTTAGGTAGTAATACATTCTCCCACAAATATGCAAAAGTTTGTCATGCTCAGAGAAAACCTATGTAGATGCCTACATATAAATCAACACATGTAACCAGGATCAACCTCCAGTGCTATTGAAAAATGGTGTCTTCTAGTGATATCACAATGTTCATACTAGGCAGTCTTTCCCAGTCTTCTGGCATCTACCTGGCATCTACTCCCTGAAGAGATGCTGGTCTGCTAACTGTTGTGTCACTGGATATCATACCCTGGGTCCTCATTCTGAATGATGATCTACTGGAGACCATTTTATCATCTATATTGCTATAGAGCTTAACTCCCTCCCATCAGTTTCTCATTTGAATCAAACCTTTGGCAAGCACTTCTTCTGAGAGAAGGTTGGTGGGAGGGGGACAGCAGAGAGTGAAGACAGATAGAATATTTCTCCTTAAAACTCAGCTGTTTTCTTACTATTACTTGTTTAAATAAGGAAGACTCATTCACCTCGTATTAATTTTTGCTATTCCTTTTACATACTTATATAAGCCTTTAATTACTAATAAAAGGTTCTTGGACAAGGTTCCAAGACTTTAATATCAAGAAGTAGGGTCTGCCTAATTATCATAAGTTCTACAATTTCTTTGGTATTTTTTTTTAATTTTCCTTAGGAGCCTGAGCCACTCTCTCAGAGACTTTAGCCTATGTGGCTTAAAAATTATTATTTTGTATATCTCCTATTTTTTAACTAGAAATTATATTGACATGTTTTTATTTTTAGGTCACTTTAATTTACTACTATATCACTCCTTCTCCTTCCCCTCTTTCTCCTCCTCTTTCTCCTCCAAGAGAACCATTTTTGACAACTAATAAAAAAGGGGGAAATATTTGAGCATCAGCCAAGTCTGATGTCCCATGTAGGATATTACATGTATAATTTGTCATTTCTCCAAATAAGGGGAAGAAGGCATTTTAACATAGAATCTTCTGTGATTAAAATCAGTCCTTATAATTTCAAAATATTGATTCACTTTTGCCATCATTACTCATGATCTTTCCATCTGAATTACTGTGCTAATTTTGTATATTAATTTAATACTGTATTTTGCTTTGAATTATTTCATGCCCCCAAATTTTATATACTAGATATCCCTCATTTTTAATTTCTGAGGACTAGATTCAATTTCAGGTAATTAATTTCTTTGTTTTTCTTTTGTTTTCCTTTTATTTGCATCTCCAGTGCCTGGAACATAGTATGTTTTAATAAATGCTGTTTGACTAATAAATACTATAAAATAGTTCAAGAGTTTGTGATTCCTACTCTCTCATTTACATAAATAAAGAGCCCTAGAAACAAACAAACAAAATTCTCCTTGGTAGTCATTTTTGTTTCATTCTTTTCAATTCCCAAATCAATTTATTTGGCTGCAATTGCAAAAACAAAACAAAACAAAA
>CM053591.1:97318969-97349667 GCA_028646515.1 Pseudochirops corinnae
ATTTTACATAAATAAAAAGTAAACAACCTATCCCTATCAATCCCTTATAGTCAGTATTTGGTAGGTACCTTACATTTCTCTTTTCTCTTATATGACAAATCTTACTTTGCAGGGTATGATATCCCTCTCCCTACCCCCAAGGCCTGGTTCTTTGCTCTACAATATATAGTGTTCCAAGACCTGTGATTCTTTAATGTCTCTGACACTAGGTCTTGTGTGATTCTAATTGTGGCACCATTGAATTCAAATTGTTTAATCATCATGTTTTTAATATTTTATCCTTGAACTGGGGGTTTGGGAATTTGACTGTGATATTCTTATAAGTTTTCCTCATAGGATTACTTTTAAAGGGTGATTGATGATTTTTTTTATTTATACTTTCTCCCCTTTTTCTAATGCTTTAGAACAATTTTCTTTAATTATTTCATGAATTATTGTATCAAGGTTCTCTTTTTTTATCATACCTTTCAATTATTTCAATTATTTTTATGTTTTCTCTTTATCTATACTTCAAATTTGTTGTTTGTCTTATAAAATGCTTAATTTTCTCTTCTATTTTTTATCATTAATATTTTGTTTAATTACTTCTTGACCTCTTATAATATCACTGGCTTCACCTTGCCAACTTTAATTTTTAAGGTGTCATTTTCTTCCTTCAGATTTTGAATCTCTTTTTCTTATTCATTGACTTCCCTTTCTTAATCTTCTTGTTTTTCTTGGATTCTTTATTCTTTTTTTTTTCTTTTTAGTTTTCCCTACAAAAAATGTAGCCCAGGGGTATTGGACATGTTCCTTGTCAGCAGAGGTTCTCTTGATCTTCCCAGGCTCAGAGACACCCAAGTTCTCTCCCTATCCTGGAGATAAAAGTTCCTGTGGCTAGGGCCCATGAAGCCTTTCTAACCAACTAACCCCAGGACTTGCTGTTTGTAGTTTAAATGGATTGCCACTTAAACTTGTTAAAGTGAAACCTAGCCTGGAGGTGTTTACCCTCCACCAGGACCAAACCTAGTACTGACATTTTTCTTCTGATCCCTTCAAATTGTCTAAGGAGGACTGTGGTTGTGCTCCTATTCTTATTTTTACACTTACTTTATTCACCTTAAGGTGTTATTTTAGCTCTTTTATAGGTGAAAATCTTGAGAGCTTGGAATTTTCTGGCCTACTCCACTATCTTTCCAGAATCTTCTCTCTCTAGTGTATTCTTCTGATTATCTGTTATTAATTTATCCCTCTTTTGAGTAAATAACCTGGTATGTAACTTGTCTGTATATACTTGTTTGCATGCTGACTCCCCCTTTAGACTGTGAGCTCTTTGAGAACAGGGACTGTCTTTTGTCTTTCTTTGTATCCCTAGCTGTTAGCACTGTGTTTGGAACATAGTAGGAACTTAATAAGTACTTTTTGACTGACTGACAATAATGAATATGCATTGAGTATGTACAATGGTATGGTAGAAAAAATAATGACAACCCTTCCAAAAAACTGGCATTTGATCATGTTCTACCTTTTACTACCATTGTTAACTTTGGTAAATTATGTCAACTTTCTGGGCTTTAGTTTCTTATCTAAAAATAGGTACATCAAATTAGAGCTCCCTTCTTTCTAGAAACCTACTGACAAAGCAGAAGCAACTATGTAATTCAGAAGAATTTTCATTATGCAAATCACTTGCCATGAAATTTCATACAAATTTACCATTTGCATGCCTTAATTTACCCAAAAAGCTTCATAGGCTAGATGTAAGAATCAAATAAGATATGAGTGATTTTGCAAGAATCAAAAGCATTACACAATGTAAATTGTCATTCATACTTTCTATTTCATGTCTCTGTATTCACATTCTTTCCCACTAGCTATAATTCTTCCGCTCTACAGTACTGCCTCTTAGATTCCTTAATTTCCTTCAAAGCTCAACTCAAATTCTACATTCTCCTGAACATTTTCCTTCTTGGTACAGTTGATAGTACTGTGCTCTCAAAGATTACCTTCTAGCTCCTCTTTATAGTCTTTTATATACCTAGTTATTTACATATTTTCTCTCCCTTTGGCATGACAACTTCTTGAAGATAGATAAAGATTATTGTCTTTTTTTGTGTTCCTGCTTCTTATTGGTATCTGGAACCATTTTTGTTTGTTTGTTTGTTTTTTAACTGATGCAGCAGAACAAGCAGACAATAGGAAGCAAATAATATACACATATATGACTACCAAATGGAAAAAAAGTTACCAGATTTTCCTTCGCTTGTTATTTTCTCAACAATTGCACCTCACTAATCAATGAAATCTGAAGAATTGAGGAAATGTTAAGAGCTGAATTTCCCCCATTATTTTTCTTTTGAATTGATCATATAATTTCCTGACTTTTGGAATTACTTATGAGTCCCAACGGTTTTGAGTCAAGTGGGCACAGCCCTCTAATTTATACACCATGTTGGAGGGAACCCAAAGCAGAATTCCTTAATGATGCTTCAGTATACTTCTATATGAGGCATTAAGAAAGCCTACAAGAATTCGGGCAACTTTTCATAGCCCTGACTTTGTGGTAGAACAGCTTAGCCTAGCTTTTGAACTCAGACAGAATAATAAGAAGGAGAGTAATATTTCCTGATGTGAGGAACAGATTTTCAGTGATCCTGCAGTTTATCTTTGTGTGAAGTTGCACATTTTCTAATTAGGTTGATCCCTAGACCATCCTGAACAATTCAGATTTTGGTAGATGGGAGCAGCTCAGGTGACACTCACTAAAGTTAACATTCCATACCTAGTATACCCTTCTTCCCTGGGCCTCCAATTACCTGAATCCTAGAGGGAGAAAGTCACCACCTTCTGTAATGAAGTAGTTTCTTAACTGATATACTATTCAGTGAGAAACTTTGGTGTTCTAACAAAGTAATAACTTCTAGAAAAGATCCACGTCAGATTAGCCAGGCCTAAAGATCTTTTTTTTAAGTTCTCCCTGACTCAAAAGTGGCTCAAAATAGAAGCTATCCACTAGAAGATCAGTCCATAAATCCAGAAAGTCAAAGGTAAAATCTGACAGACTCTGATAGTATAATTCTAAGAAAGAGATGGTAGCCTCAGATCAACTAAAAACCCTGAAGCTGAGCTTTCCCCTATTTTATGCCTTAAAAAAGGTTCTTCACTTTAAGTCAATCATTTGAGCTTGGATAAGGCAGGTTATCACTAGTGAAATAGCTGTTTTCTTAAGGTGAAGAATTGAGGTTAAATGCAGGTCTTTGAATCATTATTGACTTTCTAATTAGTTGAGAAGTTTTGATAAGAGAGAGTTTAAAATTAGTGAGCTACCTTGGGTTTATAGGATAAGATATAAGATACTGCCTGGCCACATTGCTAAGATCATATCAGGGCAGAGAAAAATCTTTTGTAAACAATATGTAAATTCAATTGTTGATTAAAAGCTAAGAGCTTTTAAGAAAATGTTTTCCAGGTTTTATTTTCCTCTTTATATCCAGAATCCCACACAAAAATCAATATCTGAAAGTGTTTTAAAATTCAGAATTAAGGAGGAAAATAATAGATGGAGTACTAAATCTGATAAGGTCTATAGGCAATAAATGTGTTAGAGGTAAAGTTTGACCCCATGTCCTCTGATTCCAGAAGTCTTTCTCTTTCCCCATACCAGGTTGCCTTCCTAAGGTTCTGATTCAAGTTGCATGTGAACACAGTGCTCTTTTTGTTGCAAGTGTGAAAAAGGCATATTTTCCTATTCTTGTAGAAGCACTTTGTGGAGTTGTTTACTCAGATTTATGATGAAAGTATTAGAGGGCCTTTCTGAGAGTCTGCTACATTTTCTGTTAATGTCTCTATGATAAGTTTTCTGTTCACAATGAAATTTCCTATATTGGAAAATTGGTTCTAAAACATTATTTTTTTTAGAAGTACCCATCTTCTTTAATATATATTTTTTAAACCACTCCAAGGTTAAGACCTTGACTTAGCATTTAAGCAAATTAATAAATAAATGAAACAACCTGCTGTGCATAACAGCTCCCTATATCACACCCTTGGCTGAGAGGGCTTTCTGCTTTCTAATTATCTTTTTCTCTCAACCTAACCTATAAACACTCTCCCTCCTATGTGTTGGACACTACACTTGATGCCACAGGGTTATAGATCTCAGAAAAAACCAAAAACAAAATTAAACAAACAAAAACTTGCCTACTTTTAAGGTGAATCTCCATCATTAAAAATTTTCACCATTTTCTTAAATTTAGCCTATATAAACCAAACAATAAACGAAGCCCTAAGTTGCAGAATTTGGCTAAGTACAAATTCTCACACTTAAAATGTAACAATCAGCTTTCATCAGTCAGTTCAAGCTACTCCAGTAGCTTAGGCTATAGAAATAAGTTACAGCTCATCTTTGTCTCAAATTCTAAATGAAAATAACAACAAAAAGTGACAGTACTGAAGCGTGAGTATAATCTTTTGGACGTTCAGTGGCATTTCTGGAGCTCTTAGCTCTTTTACTTCATTTTCATTTTTACCTAGGGCAGTGACTGTCTGCAATAGAGAATCATTAATACTTACAAAGAAGAGAAAATCATACTCTATTTTCCCCCTGAGTAACAGTCTGAAAAGATAGATAGGGACAATAGCCTAATGGGAGAATCAGACTTCTTTTGTCATCCCATTCTCTGGTCCCAACTGGTGCTGACATTCTATGATCATATCACTTAAACAAAGTAGCCCTATGAGTACTTGGTGATGTTGTTTTCCTTGAGAAAGTTTCTTCAAGGTGGAGAGCATCATTGTGTATTACAAAGAGCCCTAGCTTTGACACCAGGGAAGCTGGGTATGAATCCTATTATATTGCCCTGGTTAAGTTATCTTATTTACTAAGTCCCATTATAAATACCCTGCCAGGGAAATATTTATAATATGAGAGGATGGGAAAAGGTATTTAAAATCATTTTAACAAATATTTCTTAACTTCCTACTATGCTTAATAACTGTTTTAGGAGCTGGGGATATAGAGATGAAAATAAAATGATCCTTCACATATACATATATAAGAATATATTATACTGCAGGTTTTGGAGGAAGGATGAGAATGAAATAAGTATACAGGTAAAATAAAAGGGATAAGGACTGTACCTGTGATTTCATTGATATAAGGTCCTCCGGGGGAAAAAATCCCTCTACTATGATAGGGCAGCAGCACCTTCTCTGCTACTTAAAATCTTACAAAGCTGCATACTACATTGAGGGGTCAGGCTTTGCTTAGAATCACAGAGCTAATAAGTATCAGAGAGGGGATGTGAACACATGTCTTCCTGGTTTTAAGGCTGACTCTCTATCCATTATACCTTACCACCTCTATAGCAAAATAAATAAAAATAGTTTACAAGGGAAGACTATTGCTTAGGAGAATTAGGAGAGGTCTCTAGATGTAGGTATTTCTATTTTTTTTTTAAATGTTGCATGAATAAGCATAAGGAATATTTTTGTCCTTGTAGAAAATTTGGACTATGAAGTATCAAATATATATGTATTTAAAATATGTGTGCATGTATTAATATACACACATATCTGTGTGCATTCTTATATGTGTATATATGAATATATGCATATATGGAAATGTGTACATGTATATGCATTTGTCTACATACAAATACATATATTTATCTTAGATTTCATCTTTGTGTTACCTACACCTTTCCTGTTATTTTTAATGTAATAGAAATATAATAAATGAATGATGGACTTGGTTCTTAAGAGGAATGTTTGAATTTATTTCTGACAGTTGTAAATGTAGGACTTTATGAAAACTCAATTACATTCAAGATACCTAGCTTTTCATCATGTTAAAATTGGTTGGACATGATGTCTTTTAAGGTAACTCTAAGCCAGTTGTTGATGAGTAAGCAATGTATCAAAAATTTTAAATGAGAACAGCTGGGCATAATCTATCCTCTATTTCCTTGACAATTGAATGACCAAAGGTAAATTATTTAAACTTAAAAAAAATTTTTTTTACCTTTAAAATTTAGGGTTGAACTAGATAATCACTAAGGTTTCTTATAGATCAAAAATCCTATTATGTGATTTTCTACCACTCAGGATGCAGATATGCAAAAAGTAAATCAGGAATCCCATGCAACAATTCAACAGCTGCTATATCTCTGATGAAATAAATTAAAGAATCAAAGAAATCAGGGTGGCTAGGTGGTACAGTGAATAGAGCACCAGTCCTGGAGTCAGGAAGACCTGAGTTTAAATCCAGCCTCAGACACTTAACACAAAAATTAGCCATGTGACCTTGGGCAAATCACCTAACCCTAATTGCCCTGCCTTCCCCCCTCCAATAAGCCAAAAAAGTATCAAAGAAATAGCAAAGAGAACATTCTGATTTGTCCTTTAATTTAGATGGACCTGGCCGCTTATATGAAAAATGCAATGGACTGGTACCACTAGAACTCAGAGGAGATGGGTAAAAATCTATTGATATAGGTAAGTGATAGTAGTGTGACATAGTGAAAAGATCAGTCAGAAGATTTGGTTTCTACTTTTGAATCTATGATTTGGATTCAGGTCATGTCACTAGGCCTTGGTTTTCTCATCTGTAAAAGAAAGAGTTGGACTAGATATGTTTTTTTAAGTTTTCTTCTAGCCCCAACATTCTATTATATACGAAATAATTTTTGTGAAGTATAAAGCAGTAACATTTTATGAAGCTAGGTTTTGTGTCAATTGCAATGCCATGTGGCATAACCTAAATTAAGGATATGCACAAGTTTCTGATCAAGAAACAAGATTTGATTCAAAGTTGCTTCCTTATATCTGAGATATTATAATTTGTTTTGAGCCAGAACAACAACACCAAAATATTATTCTTTTTTAGTGTAATAAACTCAAAGAGAAGAAATCTTTGGTTCATGTCAACAAAGATAATTTTTCAACTTTTTACAACTCAAAATAACTTCTGGAAAATTATTTTTTTTAATTTACAATTGTTTAAAATATTGGAATATACCCTTGCTTTAACTTTTTTAGAGAAATTTATAGATAAGGTCATATACTATCATCTAGAAGGGACATTAGAGGTTACCTGGTCCATTCCCCTCATTTCTGAGGAAACAAAGGCCCAGAAACATTAATTAGGTTATGACACATATAGTAAGTGCCAGAGCAAACCTCAAAACCATGACCTTTGATGCCAATATAGTGCTTTTCTACTACACTGCTTCAAAAGACAGCTTCAAAGTTCTCCAAATAAACCCTTCATTTTCCCTTTCTTCTACAAATTTAATATGAATACAATTTTAACTAACAGCAATAATAACAATGGCACATTCATCTAGCACTTGGGGGTTAATAAAATGCTTCATTATACATTATTAAATTTGAGTATCAAAACAACCTTGTTGGCATTCAATGGGTATTCACATACAATTTTTCAGAAGAGGAAAGTAAGGAAAGCAAAACCATGATGATCTCACAAATGTTACATATTTTTCACTGTAAATCACCCTCTTCTCCTTGGCATTCTTTATCCACTAGTTTTTTATAACATTCTTCTCTCCTGGTTCTCCTATTACATGCCTCATTTTAGCACTCTTTTCTTCTTCTCTACTATTTTGCTTGGTGAGCAAATCAGTGCCCATGGATTCAACTATCACTTCTATACCAATGATTCTAAGATTTATTTGTCCAGCCCAAATCTCTCTCTTGCATATCCAATTGCTTATCACGCACAAGATCTATCATGAAGTATATCTAAAACTCATCTCATCTAAAACTGAACTGTTTATCTTTCCTCCAAATTCTATCTACTCTTCCTAACTTCTTTATAACTGTATATCACTGCCAAACCCCCATTCCCTAGTTAACCGGGCTTAAAACCTGTCTTTGTCAACTCTTCATTCTCTCTCCCTCCACATCTAAATCAGTTTTCAACAGTTAATAAATGTACTTTTATAAAACCTAGGTAATATGCCCCCTTTATAATTCTGTTACTGATAACCACTTTATAGTATTTTACCACCAAATACTAACACACACACACACACACACACACACACACACACACACACACACACCCCATGAGAATTGGTCCCCCTGCTCAGCCACTCACAAATCCATTCAGCTTTCAGATCTTCCTAAAACCCAAATTTGATCATGTCACCTACCAACACTCACCTATTAATTCAACTCTATTGTCTCCAGAATAAATAAATAAAATAGACGTAATAAATATATGTATGTATATATATGTGTGTATGTGTGTGTGTATACACATACAAATATAAATAAACACACAACATATGTATGTATAAACATAAACACATATTATATGTGTGTGTGTGTATAAACAAGAATGAAACTTTTTAAACCTTTCATAATTTTCCCCTTTTTTATCTCTTCCTACCTTTCCAATGGTCTTTCTCCTTACTCTCTTCCATACATTTAGTAATCCAGGGACACTGGCATTCTTACTTTTCCTCAAACATTTCCATCTCCTGGCTACAGACATTTTAATTGGTCACTTCATTGGCCCAGTGCCTAGCAATTTATCCCTCCTCTTCTCTCTCTTCTGTCATCTCTGGACTCCTTCAGCTCTCATTTAAATTTCTACTTTCTTTGATAAGCTTTTCCCAGTATTCAATAATCTTAGTACTTTCTTTCTAAAATTGTATCCAATTTATCACATACACATCTTGTTTCTACAGAGTTGTTTTCATGTTTCTTTATTAGAATGTGAGATCCCTAAGAATAGGGGTTAGATTTTCCCCCTTATTTTTCTTTCTTTGTACCCCCATCTTTTAGTATGGTTTCTTTCATATAGTATGAGCTTAATAAATGCATGTTGACAATGATTTCACTTAAAATGAGGTTGAAGTTAAATAGGTAAGAAAAGTATCATCAAAGAACATAGTAAGACAAAGTCAAGGGAAAACACATTTAGATATTGACAATAATATCAAAAGATGTTCCGAGGTCAAGAATGAAGACTGAAAAAGAACAGAGGAGAGGGGAGTGGAAGGAAGGGAAAGGTAAGGGAAAAGATCAGACTAGAGGGGAAGGGGAAAAAATGGACCCAATTATTATTATGGTATGAGCATATTCAGATTCTCAATTTCTCCCCCATGAGTCTTCCTTCCAGTAAATAAAGTTTTACTGGGGAAATTTCTTTCATGAGTTCTCTCTCCTCTCTATTCTTTGCCTTAATATTACTCTACCTCTTCACTCATATTTTCCTTTATTTCCATCTCTCAGGAAAAGATAGAGGTGGAAAAGGTATAAAAGAAGTAGTTATGGAGAAGAGGTTACAACTCTGAATCCCTGGGATTAATGGAGAAGGAAATACAATTTCATTAGCCTTAGAAACTAGTTAATTAGGCCTCTATCTTTATTGTCACATGATTCTGGCTGGCAGCAATGTTGTAGTGTTATCTCTCCAAATACATGGCAGCTGAGGATGAAGTCAGTATGGAATACAGGGCAGCTGTCTCTAGAAACTGGACTGCACTAACAAGTGCCATGAGCTCAATAGGAACAGATTTGTGGACTTAATGATCACATTGAGTATATTCCATTGAATATCAATTCTACATCAGTTCTGTTGTACAAGGTCTTATTTTTTGGCATTCTAATTGTCATTTGAGACCTAATTAGTATAGTACTATGCCTTTGGTGAGGTCCCAATATTTCTGTTTCCAAAATAGGTGGCTGATGCCTGATGGAGTAGTGCTAAGCCATTGTCTAAAATCCCAGCCTAAATGACTTGTGGTATTGAATCTAGTTTTATGTGTTGCCATACTACTTCAAAAATTTCACCTGTAGCAGATTTAGATCTAGATTCCTGATAGGACAATGGTAGTTCCTGTGCCTCTAGTTAATTTTCAATATTATTTTTCATATATTAAAAGATAATGTCAGATTCAGCAATCTTTAAGCTATTATATGTGTGAACAAATTCCTTCAGGAGACAATGTGGGAAAATTTTGGAAAGATGCTGATCCTTTTTCTTGCCCAGAGAATATATATTTAATAGAGTTTAAGGGAGGAGAATTACACTTTGAGAGCATAATTTATACATTGAGTTTATTTTTTAATTATTCATCTGATTAGAATACTTTAAAAAGCTGCATTATATTTTATTTTTGTCTCATGATATCCTTTTCTACTCTAGCAATTTGCCTCTAAATTCTGTTACATAGTGTGGTAAAAAAATTATAATATAGTCAATCAGTAATATTTTTATCAATTTTTTGAGAGTAAAGTTTAAATTAAGGCAAAAGAAGTGGCTTAAGAAATGCAACTCTATTTTATTTTCTCATATAATAAAAAAGACAAATAAAAGAAATAAAAGAAGGGACTTAGAAAGTTAGTAAGCACAAATCTAAATAATGATCACAGTTGCAAAAAATGGTCTATGGTTATTAGTACAATATGATCAATTTTTTTCTCCAAAATGATTACACAGGAGGCTTTAAATGGAATATGTGTCCAGTGCCTCTAGTGTTGTTTCAATAGATACATTTAGTAAATGCATTTTGTAAAAATATTTTATTTTTAACATCTAGTATAGTTATTTGTAAATGTTGCAATAAATTCAGTAGCACCTGGAATAGCTAAATACTACTGACAAAGGGGGCACTTGGTTAGAGGAGATGTGATGGAATGGAATTGCTTCAACGAATAGAGAAATAAGGCTTGGTGAGGAATAAGACCACATCATCATGTGAAACAGGGATGAAAGAGAAGAATATGGACAAAGGCAATTGAATGGTTGGAGATGATGTATAATTACATTGCTCATAATGGTTAATTGTGTGTGTGTGTGTGTGTGTGTGTGTGTGTGTGTGGACTGAATCTATGATTTCATTGGTCTTAGGAATTCCTAAATGAGGGAATGTCTTTTGCTGATTGACACATACTTTCCAACTAATACAAGAAATAGTTGGCATTTATATAGCATTGTAATATTTGCAAGGTATTTTTTAAAAGATTTAATTTTATCCTCACAAGAATTCTGGGAATCAGGTGCTGTTGTTATCTTCATTTTACAGAAGAAGAAACTGAGGTACAGAAAAGAGAGTATTTAAAAGTCCTTCCAACTTAGATTCTGTAATAATGACTTGGTAAAATCTGGTAAAGTGGAAGATACCCATGAATATGTGCATATATTTGAAAGAAAATGATAGCTAGATTATATGCCTGCATATGTGGACATACATAAAATATCAGTGTATGTTTATACATGGATATAATTTCTCATGTATATGTATATGAATATGTATGTGTAGTGTATATGTATGCATAGGTAACTAAATGTGTTTCACAACTGAGAAATGGAAGAAGCTAAAGTCCTAAAAATTACTCAGAATCCTGAATTTTGAATAAAATGAGTAAATATTTTCCTTAGGGAAAGAGTGTAAGGGTACCAAATATGGCAAGGAAAGATATCTTAATAAATAGGAAACAACTGTATGGATCCTCTCATAATCACCTGCCTAAAGTTAACATTAAAAAAAAAAAGGAAAAGGGATAAATATGACAAAATGTTGCTAGCAATTAAAACAGTTCCAGCATCACTTATCTAAAGAAGTGATCAACAGAAAGAATAATGGAAAGAGATAAAAAGCATATTGTCTTGGATCAATACCTTTACTTGTGAAAAATCCAAATTATAGAAAAATGTCTACAAAAGAAATCATCTTGACTAGCAAAAAATTTAGAATTTTTAAATGTTTTAAAGTTTTAAGTTTAAAATTATATTGCTCCATTCCCCTTACCTCATATATTAAGCAATCAGATATAGGTTATACATGTATATGTATGCATTTACATAGTAGTGATTTTGTACAAGAAGACTTGAAAAAAATGAAAGAAAGAAAATAAAAATAGCATGCTTCCATCTGTACTCAGTCAATATCAGTTCTTTCTCTGGAGGTAGATAGTACACCTTATCATTAGACTTCGGGGATTGGCTTGGATCATTGTATTGCTGAGACTCGCTAAGTCACTTACAATTCTTCATCAAACAACATTGCTGTTACTATGTACAATTTTATCCAAGTTCTATTCACTTACTTCAGCATCACTTCATGTAATTGTTCTCAGGTTTTTCTGAAACCATCTTACTTACCATATTTTATAACATAATAAGGTTCCATTATAATCATGTAACACAGGTTTATTTGCCATTCCCCAATTTATGAGCATTCCCCTCAATTTCCAATTCTTAGCCACCAGAAAAAGACCTACTATAAATATTATATATGTGTGTGTGTGTGTGTGAGTATATATATATATATATATATATATACATTTATATATGTGTGTATATTAAATATATGTTATATATTCCACTTTTATAATTTTACAGCCCTTTGGGCATAGTTCCAAATTGCTCTCCAGAATGGTTGGATCAGTTCATAACTCCACCAGCAATGCATTAGTGTTCCAGGTATACCACAGCTCCTCAAAAATTTGAACATTTTCCTTTTTTGTCATGTTAGTCACTCTGATAGGTGTGAGGCAGTGCCACAGATTTGTTTTAATTTTCATTTCTCAAATTGTGATTAAAAGCAGTTTTCATGACTATCAATAGTTTTTTATTTACTTGAAAACTTCTTGATCATATCTTTTGACCATTTATCAACTAGGGAATAACCTCTAGTTTTAAAAATTTGACAGAATGAGGCCTTTATCAGATATTTGTTTCAGTTTTCTTCTTTCTTTTCAGTTTTCTGTATTCCTTAAACTTTTGATGGCATTGGTTTTGTTTGTGTAAAAACTTTTAATTTTGTGTAATCAAAATTATCTATTTTACAATCTGTAATGCTCTCTCTATCTTTTTTTCATGTTAAGTTTTTTCCTTCTCCATACATCTGAAAAACTATTCCATGCTCTCTCAATTTGCTTTTATTTTCACCCCTTATTTGTAAATCATTTACCCATTTTGACCTTATCTTGGTATATGTTGTGAGTTGTTAGTCTATACCTAGTTTCTGACATACTGGTTATTAGTTTTCCCACTAGTTTTTATTCAAATAAGGAAATTTTTGTTGCAAGAGCTTAGATATTTGTAGAAATATGTTAAGGAAAATTTAGTCATAATACAACACTTGAATTCCCCTTGATGTAATTTCAAATTTTTCTCAATCTAGATTGTTTATTTTTAAAGTGTGTTGTTCTTCTTTTAATTTTCCTCATCATAGCTTTTTCGCTTACAATCATTTTTGTTTTTTATTTCAGAGTAATCAGTTTCTCTAGCTTTAATTTTGTAGCACATTTAACTAGAATTTTTTAGTTTAGTACCTTGTAAAGCATGAAGTAAATTAGCTGACACTTTTTTTTTCCTCTATGTCTTGTTGGGTAGTTAGTTTGTTTTTAACTAAACATTTTAGAATCTTATTCTCTTCTTAAATATAGCTTATTCAATTGTAACTGTTCATTTAATCTTTGTTTCAGGTTATCTTCTGAGATACTGTAGTATACTTGTATCCATAATACAAATCATGACTTTCATTTGGGTCAAAAATAAGAATTATTTTTTTGGAAGATTTTTCTTTCAAAAGGTACATTTTTTTAATAACATTTTTTTTCTCAATTACATGTCAAAAAATTTAAACATTCATTTTTACAAGATTTTTGAGTTTCAATTTTTTCTCTTTTCCTCCTTCCCCTTCCCTCTTTGAAAAATGCAGGCAAATTGATATATGTTATTATACATGTATTACATGTAAAATTTCCATATTAGTCACAGTTATGAAAGAAGAAAAAGAAAAAGAGAAAGAAGCATGAAAACAAAGTAATTAAAAAAAAATTCTTGAATATGCATCCAGAATCCACCAGTTCTTTATCTGCATATGGATAACACTTTCCTTCAGGAATCCTTTGTTCTTAAGTTGGATCATTGTGTTTCTGAGAAGGGCTGACTCATTCATAGCTGATCATCACACAATGTTGATGATAGTGTCTATGATGTTTTCCTGGCTCTGTTCATTTCACTTTGCATCAGTTCCTGCATGTCTTTCCACAATTTTATGAAATCTGCCTGTTCCTCATTTCTTATTACACAATAGTATTACATTATATTCATAAAGCATGATTTGTTCATCATTACCCAATTGACAGGCATCCCCTTAATTTCCAATATTTTGCCACCATGAAAAGGGCTGCTATAAATATTTTTGCACTTGTAGATCCTTTTCTCCTTTGTTATGATGACATTGGAAAACAGTGTATTCTCATACTAGTATTGCTTTGTCCAAGGGTCTGCATAGTTTGGTTGCCCTTTGGGCATGGCTCCAAATTACTCTTCAGACTGGTTGGAGGAGTTCATAATTCCACCAGCAAAGGGGCAGCTAGGTGGCACAGTGAATAGAGCAATGTACCTGGAGGCAGGAGGGCCTGAGTTCGGAACCAACCTCTGACACTTGACACACTTGCTAGTCATGTGACTGTGGACAAGTCACTTAACCCCAATTGCCCTCCAAAAAGCAAAAAAAAAAATCCACCAGGAGCACATTGGTGTCCTAGTTTTCCCATATCTTCTCCAACATATATCATTTTCCTTTTTTTTGTCATAGTAGCCAATCTGATAATTGTGAAGCGATGCCTCAGAGTTGTTTTAGTTCACATTTCTCTAATCAAAAGCAATTTAGAGCATTTTTCCTATGCTTATAGATAGATTTGATCTTTTCCTCTGAAAACCACCTGTTCATATCCTTTGACCATTTATTAATTGGGAAATGGCTTGTGTTCCTATAAATTTGACTCAATTCCCTACGTATTTCAGAAATGATGTCTTAAAAGATTGTAAAGATCTATAAAGTTTGTTTTCTCACTTTCTGCTTTCCTTCTAATCTTGGTTGCATCAGTTTTGTTTGTGCAAAAGCTTTTTTAAGTTTAATATAGTTAAAATTACCTATTTTATATTTTGTAATACTTTTTATCTCTTGCTTGATCATCAATTCTTTCCTTCTCCATAGATCTGAGAGATAGACTCTTCTTTGTACTTCTAATTTACATATGGTTTCATTCTTTATTTCTAAATCATGTACCAATTTTGACTTTATCTTGGTATATGGTGTGAGATATTGGTCTATACCTAATTTGTGACCAAATTATTTTTCAGTTTAGCAGCAATTTTTGTCAAATAATGAATTCTTATACCAAAGGCTGAGATCTTTGGGTTTCTCAAACCCTAGGCCACTATAGTCACTAGCTACTGTGTCTTGTTTACCTAATCTATTCCACTGATTCGCCACTGTTTTTTAGGCAATATCAGCTAACTTTCACGAATACTGCTATATAATATAGTTTGAGGTGTCATATTGTAAGGTCAACTACCTTTGTATCTTTTTTTTATTATGTCGATATTCTTATCCTTTTATTTCTTCCAGGTAAATTTTGTTATTATTTTTCTATCTCTATAAAATAAATTTTTACTAATTTCATTGATGTGGCAAAGAATAAATAAATTAACTTAGGCAGAATTGTCATTTTTATTAGATTGACTCTGCTTACCCATTAGCAATTGATATTTTTTGAATTGTTTAAATCTTACTTTATTTGTGTGAAAGGTGTTTTCTAATTCTGTTCACATAGTTCCTGGGTTTGTCTTGACAGGTAAACATTGAAGTATTTTATATTGTTTATAATTATTTTAAATGGAATTTTTCATTCTATCTCTTGCTGCTCGACTTTGTGAGTCATATAAAGAAATACTCATGATTTATGTGGGTTTAATGTTATATCCTGTAACTTTGCTAAAGTTGTTCATTCTTTCAAGTACTTTTTTTTAATTTGATTCTCTAGGATTCTCTAAATATACCACCATAGCATCTGCAAAGAGTGAGAGCTTTGTTTCCTTGTTGCCTATTCTAATTCCTTCAATTTTTTCCTTTCTTATTGCTATTGATAACACTTCTTGTGAAAAATTGAAAAATCGTGGTGATAATGAGCATCCTTGCTTCACCCTTTATCTTTCTTATAGATTAGGTTTGTTGATGGTTAAAATCTGCTTATCATTTTAAGGAATGCTCCCTTTATTCCTATGCTCTCTCATGTTTTTAATAGGAATGCGTGCTCTATTTTGTCAAAAGTGTTTTTTTTTTCAGGTTCTATTGAGATAATTACATGATTTCTGTTGGTTTCTTTATAGATATGGTTAATTATATTGATAGATGTTTTTGTTAAAGTTTTCTTCAGATGCCTATACCCTACATTTACCAGATGGCATTGCTGATTATTTCCAAGTACTTAGTGTGAAATATCAAAGTCTTTCTTTGCATAGCACGTGTTATTCTACAGAACATATTTGTTGTTGTTCAGTCATTTCAGTCACATCCAACTTGGTGAATCCCTTAAGAGTTCTCTGTGTAAAGGTACTGGAGTGGTTTTCCATTTCTACATCTAGGTCATTTTATAGATGAGGAAACTGAGGCCAACAAGATTAAGTGAGTTTTCCAGGGTCACACAGCTAATAAGTGCCTGAGGCCACATTTGAACTCAATAAGATGAGTCTTCTTGACTCCTGGCCTGGCACTCTATTCATTGTACCACCTAGCTTTCCCCATAGAGCACATAATATATAATTATTTACCAGTCAAGTTCACTTTAGTTCATGTTACAAGGACATTATTGACAGGTAATAAAAGAGAGGGTGAGATAGAAGGATTGTGGGAAGTAAAGGCATTCTAAAAACTTTAAGGAAATAAACTGGCACTTCTAAAACTCTACATATACTTTGTCTTCTCTTTATCTTTGAGCATAAATTTTACTTTCTTTTTTACTTTTCCTGACTTTGGAAATCCTCCTTTATTATTTGTTACACACATTACCTCAATCCTTCATGGATCTATGATATCTTCATTACAAGTATTACACTATTTGATGTAGATTATAAACCATAGGCATCTTAGTAGGCAACATTAATGAATTGCTGAGAGCAAAAAAAAGCCCCATCACCTGTTAACCAATAATTCAGCTAACCTGTTTCTCATAAACAGAGGAAGTCACTGAAATTGAAGTTTTTCCTAGTTTGGAAGACCTTCAGGTACCTTCTTTTTCCTTACGTAGTCTTCTGTTATGGGAATCTGAAGATCTTCCCTGCCCCTAGGCCCTTTGCTAAAGTGGCTACGTGACTCTGAAAACCTTCCCCTATTTGCAAGAATACTCTGCCCCCTAATAGGCTGAATGTGGTCATGTGGAGCCAATGGAGGGAGGCTTGCTTTTTGGGAATGCCCGCGCCTTGTAGCTTTGTTATTGGGCAGTGGGTCAAGAGGGCTGTGACATTCTCCAAGCCAGGAGAAGGCTATATATATGCCCTGATGTGAGGTTTTGCTTTGGGGCACACTTTGAGAAGAGTTGTGTGATTTGGGCAGAGGAGACTTTGGGAAGCCGTTGAGCCCCCCGGCTTTGATAAACCAAGATGTTGGTGCTTCCCTCTCTGGTAACTGAATAGGTAACTGATGTAATGGTCAGACGCTGGAAGCCTGTCTGTTGATCTGTTTTTCTGTTTGTTTGTAACTTGTGTTTTTAACTTGTGTTTGCATTCTCTGAAGTTCAGGGTGCTGACTTTTCCCCCTGAACTAGGTAAATGATATATGTTTGATTAAAGTGAGATTGTTAACCCATTTTGAGTTGCTTTCCTTTAGAAAAGCAGATCTAAGAACCTGTGCTAGCAGCCATCCTGGATATGCTAGGGTGCTTTCTGGTACATCTTCCAGAATAGAAGGTCAGCAATATTGTTTCCAGATGTCCATTGGCAAAACGTATCTCCCTCTTCTCACTAGAAGATTGGAAGATTAGGTATTACATCTTCCAAAAGCAATATACATTGACAAATGGTATCACCATGATGATTGATTTAACTTAGAAGCATTTTTTTTTTGGTTTTTGCAATATGCTGCTTTATTGACAATGTTATATCTAATATACTGATCAGAGAATCAAATAAATTTATAGCTGAGTAAAGGCTTTAGAGATTATCCAAACTATACTTGAAAAAAAAATTCTCTACACTATAATTGAAAAGTGATCATCTAATCTTTATCTTATGGTCACTATTGAAGGAAGTACCACTAACTATACCCATCTACCTGAGACAACTTTTCCATTATGGCTTAGTTTTTATAGCTATCTTTTTCTGCTCTTAACACATGTTGAATTTACATTCCTTTTAAATATACCACCTAAGTCAGTACTTGTTCAATAGATTTTCTCAGCTTAAGTTTAAAATCTGTCAAATTTTATTTTATTTAGTCAAGTGATCTATATAATCAGGGTACTTTTTGTGTTGTTGTTTTTTTGTTTGTTTCTTTGCTAAGACTTTTATACAATTTGTTTGCTATTCTTCGGTATGTAAAGAATTTTCGTCACATGTTCTGGTTCAATCTGATCTGAACATAAGTACTGATCTTTCTTCTTCTACTGAGAGAAAGGACCAATAGTAATCTCTGCAGGATGCTCTGGCACACCAAGTTCATGATCTTTGCCTGCCCAACTGGCCAATCTTACCAGCTTTCTGTGAATTTGAATTTTCTTCCACTTATGCTGCTAATCTCTTTGTCAATAAAATGCCAGACATGATAGGCTCTAAAAGACATCTCTGGCAAGGTACTGTATAAAGTTCATTCTAACTTCAAACAATACATTTTTTTTTGTTTTCCTCAACTTTCTTTAATGTTTATTTCCTCTTACTCAAAAATAGTACTTTTTTAAACCTTAATTACACATTTTTATATTGCCCAAATGTTCACTGAAAAATGTGGCAAATGGATATCATGACTTCTTCATAGAAAAGCTTCCACTCATCATCTCTAAGGTCCAGAATAAATGGTTCTCAAAATGAAATTGTTGATAAGTTTTGGGATACATCCAATACATTTAAGCAATGAAAAGGGCAGATTAGAAATTTATTTAAAGATTTCCCAATGTGGGGATGTGTCTAGGTGGCTCAGTGAATAGAGAACCAGTCCTGGAGTCAGGAAGACCTGAGTTCAAATCTGTCTTCTGTCACTTATTAGCTTATTAGCTGTGTGACCTTGGGCAAGTCACTTAACCCCAAATGCCCTGCCTTGCTCCCATCAAAAGGCAAAAAAAAAAAAAAGACATTCACAAAGTGTGCTTAAGGAATGTTAAAGGTTTGAAGGGAATCCCAGCCTTATTTATTTATTCTTATTTACTTGTTTTAGGATCCAGATCTTCTATGGATACTATGTAATGGAAATTGGATGGACATTAGCAATGTACCTTTTGCTTTGATGTGATTCTGAAGAATAGAAGCATCTAATCAAAGGAACTTTGAACCAGTAATATGTACTCAATGAGTTATATCAGTTATGCTGCTTAAATAGCTTTAGCAGAGAATATAGTTGTGCTCATACTAAAAAAACTTAAGTTGCTTACATGTCTAGTGTCTAAAGTCAATTGACTATTCACTACTGTTATAGAGGGGAAATTCCCAACTAAACTTGACTTTGGCCAAGTTATTTCACAAGGGAAAATCAATGGTATTACCCAAGTCATAATCTCCAACTAAGGGTAATCACAAAATAAATACATTTGTTTTAGGCATTACACTGACTTTAGTATGCTATTGGCCTCCACTCTGCTTTCTACAATGCTAGATATGGTACCATATTTTAATGGTGATCTGAATAGAGTAGCAGCAGATGATAAAATCATGGAAAGTCTGAAGGAAGCCTAAACTGTTTCAAGAGGCAAAAGCTTCAGGCTTTTTTCTTTCAAAAGCCCCACTGACTATGGCTGTAGCTGAAGCACTTTATCACTCGCTGCAAAAACACATCCCGTCATGTTGTACTCACCAGCATGAGGATGCCTTTGCAATATTGTTATTACTGATTTCTGACTCTGTGCAAGTATATTGCAATGATAATAAAGCACTGTTTCTTGCCACTGATACATCTGCTTCATGGTGTCTAAACTATGATTAACCACAAAATATCAAATAGCAGAGAGGAATTGTTATTATTTTTTTAATCAAAAGGGACAACACTTTAAAAATAATCACAAGCATTAATTGATAAAGAAAATATTGCTACTATACCAAGGGTTAAAAAGTATCTCTATGACAATGTTATTATGATTAGGACTTATCACAGCCCTCTTGTAGGACTCTTTCTCTAGGCAGAAGCTTCCAAACAGTAATTATTTTACCACATACAGAGACCTAGAGGCTTTTGCTCAGTACAAGATTCTCTACACGCTTGGAAGAACAATATCTAATGTACATCTCTCAATGAATTGTTACTAGAAATAGCAGATTATGTTGTTTTACTTCCACTTGAACTTTTCATTTTAGGTCACTAGCATTTCTCTAAGTAAGCCAAGTTGCACTATTAGATGCATAATATACAGAACTGGTTCATTTTTAAACTGGATTTAGAAGGAGTGTTCAACACAGATAGAGTACGAACACATACAGTGGTATATACACATTTCAATACAGACCTCAAGGAATTTATGGAGCTAATTTGGATCCTTTTCCATTTTGTCATGACTCATAAGAAATGTGTTGAGTGGTGAACTCCTTGTAAATATTGGTTTATCTGAATAATCTCCTTGAATTTGGTAGACATTGAAAGAACCTGAGCTAAAAAGGCTGGAAGTATTAAATTAACTAGAAACTGATGATAAAAGTTGTCAATTGACAAATGCCAATGCTGCAAAATCTCCATCAAATGCATTGGTCAATTAGGATCCAATCAGTAATTAAATACTCTGGGATAGCAGAAGCAATCATTACAATACTTCTGAAGAATTGTTGCAAGCTAGAGATTTTATGGATGTTGGTGGTTGTTACTAGAGATTTCTAATGAGCTATGACATTGTCACGAAGCTTCTTAATGACCTCACACATAGATATATGACTGAAAGGAGTAGAAGACACAATTTGGTTTGAATTTCCTGAAACCTTTGGAAGATTGCCAAGATAAAAAAATATGATACAATCATAAAAACCAAGTTAGCTGCTTAAAAAATGCACCATGTGGGCTTTTGCTGATCCTAATGATGTAGAAAGCCTGGGGAGGGGGGTGCCAGCGAGGTAATATTGCTCCAGGAGAACCAAGCCTATCAAAAATCTATTACTGCATTAGATGGTAGGAGACATAATGCCATCATATTCTCATTATCCAAGCTAAAGTGGTGGAACTCTTGTATTAAAATGAATAGTGATTCAGAAATTTATAAACTTGTGTTTTGGTTATAGAAGGAGAAAAAACTCAGAAACCTATGATATCTTCTGATAAAGAAGGGACTTCACTGAGTATTAACCATATTCTTAGAGAAAGAAATGGAGCTCACTTAAAGGGACTGTCCAAATTGTTTTGCCATGGACATTATGTGAGTACCTTATGTATTTCACTGTTTGTTGTTTTGCTTGAAATAAATTTAATGTATGTTCAATTTGAACAAACACAAATTAAGTAACTACTATGTTACTATCATTGTACTGAGAATACAAAAACAAGCAGTCCTTGGCTTCAAGGAGCTTATATTTCACTGAAGGAAAATACTATGCACACATATCATCTGTTTGTCTAAGTATGTATGTATGTATGTATCTGTCTATCTGTCTGTCTGTCTGTCTGTCTATCTATCTGTCTATCTACATATATGTGTGCGTTTAAAGCTATTTTATACCAATCAGCAATTCCCAGTTTTGCACAATAGAGATGTAACAGATTAGGAGTAAAATAAAACCAGACGTTGAATCTTTGCTCTGCCACTTCACTATCTCTCTCCTTGACAAGTCACTTCTCTGAGCCTCAGTTTTAAGTCTATATGATGAGAGATGAACTCCAAATACTTTTCCAGTTATAGTTCTGGGATCCTTTATGTATAAAATGGATGTTAGAGTTTCGTGCTTTCCAATCCCCATTGTATCAGAAGGGTATAAAATCACCTCTTCCTGATTACTGACATAGTTAAGTTGCATAAATAAATAAATATGGCTAAACTAAATAAATTAAGCAATTTTGGCTTCTTTCATGGCCAAACAAAACAAACAAAAAGCACAAATACATAATTATTGTTTGTCAATCAAGCAACATTTATTAAGTACCTACTATGTGTCAAACACCAGACTAATCTTTGGGGATATAAAAAGAGGAAGAAGTCTCTGACCTCAGGGGCTTTACATCTAATGGGGGGGGTAAGGGGAGACAATGCAACAACACAAACTACACAGAAGAGAAATAGGAAATAATTAACAGAGGGAAGGAACTCGAATTCAGAAGGCTTAAGAAGATTTCCAGTGAAAGATGGGATTTTAACAGAGATTTTAAAGAAGACAGAGAGGCCAATAGTAGAAAAGAAGATACTTTGGGGATCACAAACAAACGTTGGTGGGAAAACTTTTAAAGGTGCAAGATTGTATTTCAATTTCAGAGTTTAAAATATGAAACCTAGACATCATATTCTCTGTTTTCCAGAGAACATTGAAAATACATTAATAGAAGAAAGTTGACAGTTAAAATTCAGCTGCAGTTATCTTGAAATCTTTGCCTATAATTTAAGAAGGCAATAAATTTGTAGAATGAAAATTATTTCATGAGGAAAAAAGCCAATTTAGAGCTTTTTAACAAAATGGACTAAATCAATTTAACAAAATTTATGGATCCATCCATTTGGGGGAACATAAAAATTGAAGCAAAGCTAACAGGACTTAGAATTTATATTATTCTACTTTAAAATAATATATTAATAGTTTCTTACTTACAGTTCAGGAGTATTTTGACTTCAAACCCATTACTTTTATGTGAAATGGAAAGAAAGAAAAAAGGTAAGCTGAATACACATTTCTCAAAAGATAAAAATGTTATCCTTTACATTGTTTGTTTTGGTAAATTTCTTATACTGCTTGGAAAATAAGGCTCTTAGATAATCCTCCAAATTAAATCTTTTCTGGGTTGTATAAATACCTTGTTAGGCTTAATATACCCAGAGTCTTAATATGCTAAATCAAATAATCAAATGATGCTTCCCTTCACTTATTAACCATTGAAACTTCTGTGCATCTAAAGAAAAGGAAATCGTGTTTGGGGAGAGTAGGGTGGGTTTTTCTTTAACTCATATACATCCTCTGGACAGCTGCCTTTTCCAAACAGATAATAATTTTTGATAAAAGTATCCTCTACTGCTTTGGAAACCCTATATTATCAATCTTCCACTCAATTTACAACTACTACTTTGGGGCCTCCTTTTCCTCATCTGCAAATGAGGAAGCTGTATTAAAGGAACTATGGCGTATTTACAAGCTCTAAGTATCCACACATAAACATATATAGAGATAGATTACATATCAAAAGGTATTTATACACATGCATAGATATATGTGCATTCATAGACACTTATATACATGTAAACATACATGTGTGCATTGTGTGTACAAATATGCATTGCCTACTCATATATGTGTATATATACACATGTGTGAATACATTTACATGTACATATGTAGAGACATATCTCCAGAAATGAATATTTATTTGCAAACAATACAGACAAAGGCTGAATGGAATCATAAAATATCAGAGTTGAAAAAATTTCTTCCTGACCACTCCTCCCAGCTTACAAGCAAGTCAATAGTCAATGACCCTTTATTAAATACCAATTATATAACATGTAATATATTAAGTTTTGGGGATCAAAAAAGTCAAAGACAGTCTCTACCTTCAATGAACTTACAGTGTAATTGGGAAACAAAATACAAAAGAAGCTGAAAAGCAGGGGAAGGGAAGTGGAGAAATAGGGAGGCATCCATTTCAGAGAAACATGATGAAATTCTGCAGCAGTGAGAAATAATGGCATCACTGCCCTGGCCAACCTCCTTAAATGGAGGGTCTGTTAGGAGCTCTCAAATGTTTACTTTCCACCTTTTTTTCAAAAACAGAGATGTAGGGCCCCCAGGCATAAAGGACTCCTAACAAAGTTTACATTTCAGAGTTGATATGATATTGTAGAATGATGAGTTTATAGATAATGATGAATTCAAGGAGAGCAGTCAAGTGGGAAATGATGAATGATGTATGTATGATATGTACATGCTCACCCATATATATGCACCAACATACATATATGAATAGGTATTCATATATGCATATGCAAGGGGGGAAATTGCAAAAGTATACAAGCTACACATACATATGATTATATGGGTATGTACACATTTTCTTCCATTTCCCTCAGAAAAAAAAAGAAATTGAAAGACATACTGTGAAATATTTCTTTTTTTATGTATTTACTTTCACTTTTATGTGGGAATATGCTGGGCTCACTACTCTACCCACTATGCCACTTTACTTTAACCATCTTCTACTTTTTCACTTCTACTGATGTCATGATTCCACCTCTCAAACCAGACCAGAAACTATGTTTGAGGGTGATTAGACTAAATAGCCTGGCAGCATCTTCATCTTCACTGTTCTCTACTACTTTTTTTAACTGTCCTTGTGAGACTAAGAAGGAAGAGAGAGGTATAGGAAAGGAGAAGCATAAAGATTAAAGGCTTTCCTCATCATCATCTCTCCTTTCTACCTTTTTTTCTCCTCTGCAAATTGTAATAGAGTTACACAATATTAAGGTATGTCAATGAACTAATCTATTGTTTTATTCACCTTTTCATTTCTGAGAACTCTAACTGCATTCATATGCAATCATTCAGTCTTCCACCCCATTCAAATAAATGCTCTTTAAGTGAAGAAACTGTCTTGCTTTTGCATTTGTATCACCTGTGCTTAGCAGAGTATTTGACACAAAGTAATAACAAATAATTATTCATTATCATAACTTTTATGCAGCACCTACTACGTGCTAGACATTGTGCTACACACTTTACTAATATCTCATTTGATCCTCACAACAACTTTTGGAGTTTAGATGACATTATTAACTCACTTTTGCAAATGAGGAAATTAAGGCAAACAGGTGTTAGTCAACTAGTCCAGAGTCACATAGCTACTAATTATTTGAGTTTGAATTTGAACTCAAATTTTCCTAACTCCAGGCACAACACTCTACCACTAAGCTACCAGTGTTTATTTACTGAGTAAGTATTTAATAAATGATTTTCATTCATTTGTTATAATTATGAGATTTGATGGCTTAAAACATATTAAAAATAATTTTCAAACTTGTCCGTATCACCAATATTTTGAAAAGATGAGCAACATCTGAATGTTTTCAATCCTATCCCCTCCCAATGTTCTTATACAATATTAACTTCTTAATGTTTTAAGTAACAGATTCTTTCAAAAGTTAGAACAAGAAAATTGGACACAGCCTTAAAGGCTAGCAGAGCAATGCTGCCATTTTCCTCAGTTCAACCTCTAAAAAGTATGGTCTTATAAACTTTTTGTTTAACTGTTAGGAAAGAGCATTAGGGTGGGAGTCACAAACCTATGGTTCAATTCTAGCATTGTCATTGACTAGCTGTATAACCTTAGACAATCACGTGTTTCTCTGTGCTTCAATTTCCTTGTTTGCAAAATATATTTCTTAGAATAAATTATTTTTGTTATCATTTAGAAGTTCTATAATTCTATATTTATTGACAATCTCTTGATTTCTAAATTTTGCAGAAAAAATAAAACTTATCATCTTAGAAAGGTATCATCTGTTACACCTGCTACCTTTAAAAATATCAATATTTGTCACCCTTATTTCACAATATAGTTGCATTTTAAAAGATTTTTATAAACAAACATTTACTGAATACCTGTTACATGCCTAATATTATGTTGCCAGATACCTAGGTATAAAATACTATCACTGATATAATGGAAAGTCAAGCACAAGCAATTCCCAGAGGAGTGCTGCTGTGAATAGCTTTAAGGTTCTAATCACAGAGTATAGTGAACTCTCTATTTATTCAGCAATAAACTAAAGTAAAGCATTCACAGAGACCAAAGTACAACAGTCCCAACAACATTACATAACAACTTTTTGCTGAAGTGGCCACATAGTCTTAAACAAAAGATATCATTTAGTAATTCCTTAACTCAATCATCTTTAAGTGATACAAAGTACAAAAGTCTCCCTCCCCTAGATCATGCTTTGATCTTGTTGGCCAGCACTAAGTTGACAAATAAAGATCCTTTCATTTTGACTGAGACTGACTTCCAAACTCCATGGATCTTGTTCCCTGTTCTTCCCTGAATTCATCCAACTGTCACCTGGATTCACAGGTAGGCAGCTCCCAGTTCCTGCTTTTGCTCAAGCTCCTGCTCCTGTTCAAAGCTCATGGTGGTGACTAGTCCACTTCAAGCCCTTCACAGTTTCTGTTTCTGGGAAGACAAAGCTTAACAGAGCCATAACAATATCTGCACACATTAAACTTAGCAGAGTTACAATGTTCACACACATTGCCAGCACTGTCATCAATTCACTTTCTGCCTGTGAAATCAACACAGACCAGAAGACAGGATCTCTGTCTGAGAAATCAATGCAAGTCATCAATAAAGCCCCAAGACCTCTGAAAACATCAGTAAAAACCTCCTTCAGGATTTCTGTAAACAAACAGCAGAAAAGTCCTCTTTTGTTGCTTCTGAACCAGCAGTAAGGTCCCAGGACTTCTGTAACAACAGCAGATAGGTCTGCCAAAGTAAGATTAACACAGACAGAAATAGTTCTAGCACCACAGCCATCCTTCTTCCCAATTCTACTCAGTATGATCTGTGCTTGAACTTTTATATCATCAGCTCCTTCCTGTCCTTCCCTCCTCTTATGTCCTTCCTATTCCTGTCTTTGGCAAGGTGCTCCTACTGTGGGTTTCACAGGTTCTGTTTCTAATAAAAACTTGATAAAATCACAGATGATCCTCAAAGGCACTTGAAGAGCTGAAACAAGGAGCTAAGTACTTACATAAAGCTAAATACAATTTTGCTTGTCATTACACATAGTACTATCAACAATAAAACCCATTCATAGACATCAATTCACTCTGTGTATTTCTAGAGTATTTCCATTCTATAGAATAAATTGAGATTTATTCTCAATAAAAAGTATATTATACTCATCCCCATTTTCCAGATAAGAAAACTGGGACTTCAAAATATCACACAACATGATTTATGTAAGTAGTTCTACATCTGAAATTTATTTCCTAGAATCATATATTTAGAGCTCAATGTGAATTGGGGATCAACTTCCTAAATGTTTAAGTAAGGAAACTGAGGCAGATAGAGAAGAAATTACTTCCCTCAGTTGCAATTATAGGTAGTAAATGTTAGAGTTGTGTTTCCAAGTCCCCCATAATTCACTTTTCTTATGATTATAACTAACTATATCCTTCTAAATTTCTTAATTTTAAGTCAAACAATTTTTTTTTCTATGATGCCGTATTATCACCTTCAAAAAACTTAGAATTGGCTTCTGGATATTGAATGACCTCCCATTAAAATATATTATAAGCGCAGAGGTATAAAATTCAACATTAACTATTCATTTGCTAAATTATTAATTAGCAGAGGGAAACATAATAAAATATTGTTGATAAATATCAAACTACTAAGAGAATGGAGAAATAAAGAGAAAACAATTGAATCTTTTTTTTTTTTTTTTGCTTTTTGGAGGGCTATTGGGGTTAAGTAACTTGCCCAAGGCCACATGGCTAGTAAGTGTTAAGTGTCTGATGTCAGATTTGAACTCAGGTTCTCCTGACTCCATGATCAGTGCTATTCACTGTGCCACCTACTTGCCCCTAAAAGAATCTTGAATCTTAAGGAAAAGTTTTATCAGTCCTTAAAGAATGAGGAGACTGTATTCGGGTAGGAAAGTGTTGAGATTAACTCCTAGTAATAAAAAAGTGTATGATCAAGTTATGAAGACCTAACTTTCTCTTCATTTTGAAAATGTATGGAGTGGGTGAAAACTAAATAAGTATATCCTTATGGTGAACTTAACTCATGACCCATTAATTAATTCAGCAAATACTTTAAGCAGTGATAAACTATAGAGTTCTCTATGTGCATGCCTTGAATATACAAAGATAAAATTAGATCTCATCCTTAAAATCCAATTGGAGACTCTAAGCCATGAGATTTCAAGAATCCCTCTAATGTTACCTTCACTGCAAAATATGTAACTTTGATCTACTCTTAGAGAAGTGCAAGAGAAGGATGGGACAGGTCTTTGTATGAAGGAGAATGAGAAACCTCTAGATTTGCACATAGCTTATGTGGTATAGTGGTTTTGCTCACACAAAATTGAAGGAACATTCCTACTGGCAGAATAGAGATATCTCAGACATTTTTTTCCCTTATTATCCACACTTTCACTGGGAAAGTCCCTTTTAAAAATAATATTTTTTTGTTTCTTCCCAATCTCCACATGCAAAGAGAAAGACTGCAGCCAAAGTGTTATGTCATTAGGTTTAATAAACAAGTGTTCATGTTGAAAGCACCTTTTCTTTTCCTATCTATATACTATGCTAAAAATACATAAATTTTTAAAAGTAATTCAATTTTAGTTACTAGTGTTTTATTCACAGAAAAATGAAAATAATCAACAGTAAAATTTTCAAATAAGAAAATCAGGAAAATTTTAGCTGTAAAGGAAACAAAAATCAACCCCAAAAAAGGGCTATATAGGTAAATAGAAAATATTGCTCAATCAATAAATCAATCCCTGTCCAGTACGTGGAAGGCACTGTGCTAACAGTCTAAGAATGGAAAAACAAAAAATGAAGCCTTCAAGGATAACAAGAAGTGCAGATATAAATATAAATACATATATATATATGCATATATATATATGCATATATACTAGATTTATAGAAAGTAGTCAAAAATCTCTGTGTAAAGAGATAAAAGAATTAATATAAAAGAGAACATGTGATGTTTGTTAAAGGTAACTAGGAATTCTAAGATGCTTGTGAATCTCAAAATATATAATATATGTAAAATACCTTGTAAATACTAAAACATTATATAATTGTCAGGAAAAAAAGAGTCTAAAGTGAGGATGTAGTGAATTCCTGGAAGTATACGAAATAGTGCTTCAAGTTTCATATCTTCCTTGGTAACAGAATTTGGCAAATCATATGTGAGAGAGAGCAAGTAGTCCAGCTGGACTGGACCAAAGAAAGTAACATAATAGTCTAAGATAAATCTATATTTAGAGGGTTTTAGATGACAACTAGAAGCATTTGTATATTACCAGAGAGGTAATAGGAAACAAGTAGAGCTCACTGAGCAAGTGAGTATTCAGGCTGAGCTTTGTTTTAGAAATATCACTGGCACTGACATGCAGAATGAATTTCAAACAGGAGATATTGGAGACAGTGAGATCAGTTAGAAAATTTTTCATTAGTTCAGGCAAGCATTGGGGGTTCTGAGAGATAAGGGTAAATTTTGATATTCCTTATATCTCTCTTCCATTAGAGAAGTTTAATTAACTTAGAAATATATAAAAATAGATTAATGGATGGATATATACAAACATATATAGTATTATTATATAGACAGATGGATAGATATATATTTATGTATTTTTTTAGATATGATGAGGAACTTTGAGGATCACTGATTTATACTAGGGACCTTATTTTATAGATAAGAAAACTGAGGCAAAGGGAGATCAAGCGTCATCCCCAGGGTCACAACAGTTACTTAGTATCTGGGGCAGGAATTAAATACAGATCTTCAGTATTCTGAGCACTAGTGATAGGGTAATCCCTATTCACTCATGCATTTTGTTGTTCTACTGGTATACCCTACTATTATGAATGAACAAATGTACAAATGAATGTAAGTTATGATCTAAGAGAATCAAAGAATTTGCATGTGTCAGAAGTAAAATTTGATCATATATCTTCACCCAGGTTATTTTTACTTAGGAACCTGACTCCTAGGTCAGGTCTCTACTCACTAACCCATGATACCACATATAAAACTGTGTTTCACTGTTACTCAATTTGTTCCAATAGAAAGAGGTGAATTACAATTTAAAAGAAGGAGAAAAGAGGGATGCTCCAATTTGCATTTTGGCTAAAAAAAGGGAGACAAACAAGAGAGGGTATGTAAAGAAGGAATTGCTTTTGAATCTGTATTTAAGATTCCAGATTAAGAAGAAGCTGATTCCGGGGGATCATAAAACAAAATAGATGTTCGTTTACTAAAGAACAGCTAAATAGATTATGTAAAATATATATATATAACAGTGGTGGGCTGGTATGGTAATTGTGGGATTCAGACATTCCCATTTTCCCTTCATTCTTCCTATGATTCCTTGACCCGACAACTTTCTCAATATAAATATTCTTCCTTGGTTTGGGGAAATAACATAAAAAACATTTATAATTCTATTAAACCTCCTTTTAGGTCAAAATCTTCAGCCATTTCTGGTAAAATAGTTCAGTGTTAGTTCTATCTGAATTTCTTCTCTGAGGATATTTCCTCCTTAATTATTCTCTTCAAATTGCATTTCCACCAAATATACTCAAACTAGCAAAGACTTGTAGCTAATGTTATTTCAAAAGGTAAAATCAATGTGTAAAATAAGTCAATGAATATTTACTATCTACAGAGGGAAAGTGTATCAGCAATGCGGTATTCACAATGCCTACAATAACTATAAATATGCTGATATAGTTATTAATCACAAAATGGAACAGGCTCTCTACATAAGAAATATAGATAGTGCATTCATTTAAATACCAGAAGACTGAGTCCCAAAACCAGAAAGTCAAAGCC
>CM053591.1:97350167-97374753 GCA_028646515.1 Pseudochirops corinnae
TCTCTGTGGGGCTCTGCTTCCAGAAGGGAAAGCTCTGTCCCAAATCGCTGGGGTCCTCCCAGCTGCCGTAGCTGTCAGGAAGATGCTGGAAACTCTTCCTACTTACTTCTGGCTGACTGCATAATGAAGATACCAAGACCGAGGTCCAAGATGACAATCTGGATCCAGGCTGCTCAACGTTAGAGCACTGGCCTGAGGACAATCACTCAGTCCCCCTGCTGTCTGCAGGCCACGGGCGGCAAGCTACAATGCGGAGGCGGGTGCAAAACCTCTTCCTTTTGCTTTTCCGCTCTGGAGGCTTTTCGGCCAGACTGCTTATCTCCCCCTTTCACAATCCCCACTCACAGCTGCCACTAATCCACTCACCACAGAGGCTCCTCTGCTCCTCCCACCCAGCCGCCCCAGGGTCACAGCCGCGGCTTCAGGCCAGGCTGGTTTTGGTTAGCAATGCTGATATGGTTCCTCGTAGCCGAGCTGACTTTAGTGGGAAGTATCTTTTTGTGCGTTTTGGAGTTCTAGGATTGCTTTAGAGTCCTATTTTTTGGGTATTTTGGGGTGGCTATGTGAGAGCTGCGATATGTTGCTGCTGCTACACCGCCATCTTGGCTCCGTCGCCTCTACCAAATTCTTATGATACAAATATGGTACTGATACTTAAATCAGGAAGTGTCAAAGCAGAGAAAAATTTATAGATCAATTCCCTTCGTGAATATAAATGCAAAAAGTTTAAATAAAATATTAGCAAAAAATTATTGCAACTTATCATGAGAATAATACACTTTTATCATGTAGGATTTATTCTAGGAATGCAAGACTGGTTGAATACTAGGAATACTATCAGCATAATCAATCATATCAACAATGAAACTGGGAAAAACCATGATTATCTCAGTAGCTACAGAAAAAAGCCTTTCACAAAATACAACACCCATTGCTATTAAAAACACTGGAAAGCATACCAATAAATGGAGTCTTTCTTAAAATAACAAGAAGCATCTATCTAAAACTGTCAGCAAGTATTATATGTAAAAGAGATAAGCTACATTACCAATAATATTGAGGGTGAAACACAGAAGTCCAGTGTCACCCCTCTTACTCGATTTGGTACTAAAAATGTTAGCTATAGCAAAAAGAGAAGAAAAATGAATCAAAGGAATCAGATTAAGCAAAGAAAAACTTAAGCTATCACTCTTTGCAAGTGATATGATGAATCCTAGAGAATCAAGTAAAAAAACTACTTGAGATAACAAATAAATTTAGGAAAGTTGCAGGATATAAAATAAACTCACATAAATTGTCAGCTTTCCTGTATATTTCTAAGGAAGTCCAACAGCAAGAGACAGAAAGAGAAATTTCATTTAATGGGACTGTAGATATTATAACATATTTTTCAGTCTACCTGCCAAGATAGGCCCAGGTACTATATGAGCACAATTACAAAACACTTTCACACAAGTAAAGTCAGATCTAAATAATTGGAAAAAAAAAGCATCAGTTATTCATGATTAGGTTGAGCTAATATAAATAAAAATGAAAATTTTACTTAAATTGGTTTATCTATTCAGTGCCATACTAATCAATATCAGCCCCCCAGATATTTAGTAGTGCTAGAAAAATACTAAAACATATTCATCTGTAAGAACAAAAGGTCCAGAATATCAAGGGAATTAATGAAAAGAAATGTTGGGAAGTTGGCCTTCCCATACCAGATTTTAAACTGTATCATAAATCAGAAATCATGAAAATTACTTGGTAATTACTTGGCTGAGGAATAGAGTAGTGGATCAATGGAATAGATTAGGTACACAAGACAGAGTAATCTACTGGTTGATAAACCCAAACACTCCAGCTTCTGGGATAAGAACTCACTATGTGACAAAAACTGCTGGGAAAACTGGAAATAGTGTGACAGGAACTGGGCATAAATCAGTATCTTATACTGTACACCAAAGTGAAGTTTAAATGTTTTCACCATCTAGTTATAAAGGCTGATACTATAAGCACTCTGGGAGAGCTAGCCATATTGTACTGCTCAGATTTATAGTGAAGGGAAGAATTTATGACTGATAAAGCGCATTACAAAATACAAAATGTATTATTTTGATTACATTAAATTGAAAAGTTTTTGTACAAGCAACGCCAATGTAACCAAGATTAGGAGGGAAATGGAAAATGGGGAACAATTTTTTACAACCAGTGTTTCTGATAGAGTCCTCATTTCTCAACTATACAGAGAACTGAGTCAAATCTGTAAGAATATGAGTCATTCCCAAAATGAAAAGTGGTCATAGGATATGAACAGGCAGTTTTCAGAGGAAAAAATTAAAGATATCTATAATCATGTGAAAAAATGCTTTAAGTCATGATGGATTAGAGAAATGCAAATCAAAACAACTCTGAGGTACCACATCACACCTGTTAGATTGGCTAACACTACAAAACAGGAAAACGATAACTACTGGAGAAGATGAGGGAAAATTGGAACACTAATGCATTGTTGGTGGAATTGTGAACTAACCCAACCATTCTGGAGAGCAATTTGAAACTATTTCCAAAAGAGCTATAAAAACATGCATACCCTTTGACACAGCAATAACACTTCTGGGACTGTATGCCAAAGAAATCATACAAGTGGGGAAAGAACCCATATGCAAAAAATAAATAAATATTTATAGCAGCTCTTTTTGTTGTGGCAAAGAATTCTAAATCAAGGCATTGCCCGTCAATTGGTGAATGGTTAAACATATTGTGATATATTAATGTAATGGAATACTATTGTGCTATGAGAAATGAGGAACAGATGGACTTCATAATAACCTGGAGAGACTTATATAAACTGATGCTGAGTGAGAGGAGCAGAAATAGGAGAAAATTAAACAAAATTATAGACATGTAACATATATGATGACTGACTTTGATAGACTGGACTCCCCTCAGCAATGCAAGATTATAAGGCAACTCCTAAGGACACATGATGGAAAAGGCAATTCACATTCAAAGAAAGATTTACAATCTGAATTCAGATTGAAGCTTCCTACTTGCACTCTTTTTTGTTTTGTTTTGATCCTTCTTTCTCATTGTTCATTCCCCTGGTTATAATCCTTCTTTACAAATTAACTACTGTTTTATGTTAAGATATTTGTATAACCGATATTGAATTGCATGCCTTCATAGGGTAGAAAAGGGTAGGAGAGGGAGGGGGAGAAAATCTGCAATTCAAAAGTTTGTACAGCTGAATGTTGTAAACCAAAAGTAAATAAATATTTTTTTATAAAAAAAGGAAAACAAAGAAAAAATGCCTAGGTCCAAACTCTTACTTCTATTTTTAGGGGTAAACTACTGCAACAATATTTTTTTTAATTGTTATGTATTTGTTTAACTATATTTTAAATATTTTTTTCAATGTATACCACACTATTTTTTTTTTCTATTCACAGA
The DNA here is from genome assembly GCA_028646515.1 of Pseudochirops corinnae. Taxonomy (NCBI): domain Eukaryota; kingdom Metazoa; phylum Chordata; class Mammalia; order Diprotodontia; family Pseudocheiridae; genus Pseudochirops; species Pseudochirops corinnae. Next base: position 97,353,606 of record CM053591.1, read on the forward strand.
AATCTTATTTTTGGAATGTAGCCTGTATCTCTCCTGGAAACTTATTAGAATGCACATTTTTAACTTGTGATCCTTTTAAACATTTTAAAATTTTTATTAACCTTCATTTTCTTTTAAATTTTTGAATTCCAAACTATCTCTTTCCCTCTAGCCATGATCCATTCATTGAGAAGTCTTACAACACGATACCCATTTATTATTTCTGTGAGGCCATGAAAAATATATTTTCATATTAGACATCTTGGAAAAAAGCAAGAGAATAAAGTAAAAAAAAATATGCTTCAATTAGCACTCAGAGCTCATCAATTTTATCTCTGGAAATGGAATTCATTTTTTTTTTATCACGAGTTTTTTCTAATTATGTTGAATCATGGTATTGATCAGAGTTACAAAGTCCTTCACAGTTGATTATCATTATAATTTTGCTGTCAATATTTAGAACATTCTCCCAATTCTGATCACTTCAATTAGCAATATACATACATGCATATATGTGTGACTGTATTTATATATGTGTGGGTGTATACACACACATTTTACAGGGATTTCTATCTATATCTCTGTCTAATCAGATTTTTTTTCTGAAACCATCATTATTTCTTATAAAAATTAAATTCAGTCGCTTTCATATATATCAGAACTTGCTCAGCCATTCACCAATTGAGTGACATCCCCTCAATTTCCAATTCTCCGTCATCACAAAAAGAGTTCTGATTTTTGTTCACATCAGTTCTTCTCCTATTTCTTTGATCTCTTTGTGATTTAGACCTAGTTGTAGAATTGCCAGTTCAAAGGGTTTGCAGAACCTGATATTTCTTTGGGTATTGTTTCAAATTGTTGTTCAGAACTTCTTCCACTCTTCCACTAATGCATTACTATATCAATTATTACAAAATTCCTCTAGCATTTCACATTTTATTTTTTTTAGTCAACTTAGTTAATTTGATAGGTAACAGTCAGTAATTCAACATTGTTTTAATACCCATTTTTTCTTATTAATAATGATTTATAGAATTTTCTTATATGGCCACAGATAGTTTTCATTTATTTTCCTGAAAACTGCCTGTTCATAGCCTTTCACCATTTTTCAATTGCATAAAGGTTCTTATTTTTAGAAATTTTCCTCATTTATGTACATATTTGAAAAATAAGACCTTTATTAGAATGGTTTGCTATAATCCCTGCCCCATTTTCCTGATTTACTTCTACTTTTGGCAGCATTGGTTTTACTTGTACATATTTTTTTTTTAATTTCACACCATCAGAATTATCCATTTACTTTCCATGAACCTCTTTATCTTCCACTTGATCTCAAACTCTTCTCTTATCCATAGATTTGACAGGTATTTTTTTTTTCTTCCACGCACCCTTAATTGGCTTATGGTATAACCCTTTATGATCACATACCCATTTTGACCGTATTTTGGAATATACTTTCAGATTTTGGCCTATACCCACATTCTAGCAGGGCAATTCAAACGTACATTTTAAGTCAATTAAAGTTCAACATATGAAGAAGACGTATTAAATATGTGACAACATACTGTTTTCCTTACTTAATTTTTTTTTTAACTACAAAATTACCATTTGCAAACTTATGGTGGAAGTGGTATGGTATTGTGACTGGTAATTAATTTTAAGTTTCATAGAAAATGTTATTTGAGGGGAAAACAGTTGCATGTGATGAAACCTACCCAGGACCTCAAAGATTGGGTTTTTTTCAAGGTGATTACATTTAAATCAACATGAGCTTTCATTTCCTCACTGATATACCACCATCACCTCTGCCCCACGACTACTACCAACAGCAATTTTATTTGAAATGATTGTGATTAAATAAGGTCCTATTTCACAGATTGTTATTATTATTACTGTTATTTTAATCATCATTTTCTTACATGACTTTGAGTTTGTTAGGACATTAAGCACAAAGACAACTGATTAGCTATTATGGGAGTAAATGATGATTGTAGCTTTTTAAAATATAGTCATTAACAATCTTAAATAGTTAAGAACTACTTTTCTACATGGCATTTAAAGAATATTATAGTTACAAATTTTTAGTTTATTATAAATATTTAGAAAAAATCTGTGAAATTGAATCATGTTGAAATTTAGGAGAAAATCATATCAAGAACTAGAGAATTATGCAGAAAATCTTACCTAATGGATTTGTACACATTTTATCTTACCCATTTATGTATAAACTGTTTCCCCCAGGTTACTGAAACAATAAGTAATTTTGCATGGCATTATGTGTGTGGAATGCTTGATGTGTGTATGTGTGTGTGTGTGTGTGTGTGTGTTGTAGAAATTTCAAATAGTATTTTACTTATAAGGATAAGACAACAAAATAGATAGCAAATGAAAAATAATCACTGGTGTTTAGCTATGAGGAATTAAAGAAATTATAATATCAAAATGAGAAGCTTTGCAATGAGAAATATACTAAAGCTACTCTTCTGAATTCATCAGAAATTACATTATGGTGATGATTCTACACTGGAATATTAGTGAGATTGTCTTGAATTTTGCTATCACATTGTAAAGTTCATTTTAGAGTTAAAGTTCCTCCAATATAAAAAATTCTAGATGACTAACTGGAAAACTAAAATGATCTATTTCCATACTAATATATAAACTAGAACAAGAAAAAAGAGACACAAGTAATTTAGAAGCATTCAACATTTCACTAATAAGGCACATAGTATAGAAGGGAATGAACTACAGGCAATAAGTTCAAAAATGTTTTTCCTTGATAGCTAGTCAATTAAAATGTTTCCTCTCCAACAAACCTATAATAAGACAATGTGACCATACTTTTTGTACCAAAAGACATTTTCTCAAAAAACTTGTAACATGAATCAAAGGAATATTTCAGACAAAAAAAAAATCTTAGAGGTGTCACGGAGGTAGGTGTCTTCATGTGAAGTACTATATGTCTAGGACCAGGTATATTCAAAATGCACTGTGAGGTGGGAGGATGTCAAATGAAAGGTAGGATATGTACCTAACTTTCACACCATTACAGACAACTAATTTGCATTCTCTCTCTATGACAGGCAGATAATCTAGTCTGTTGCTGAGGAAAGCTTATTTGTAAACTATTTGGAGGTTAAATACTCAGTCTCCAAGGAAGTAAGGCATTTAATCCTTTTTATTTGTTACTGTTGGATATCACAGAGCTTAGTAGAAAAAAGAATAAAAGTGGCTTAAGAAAAAAACTGTAGAAAAATAATAAAAGAGTTACATAGGAGTATAAAAGTAGAGAGCATATAATAAAATATGAGCTGAAGCATAACCCTATTCCATCAAATTAGCCATCATTCATATTTCACCAAATATTTATCAGTCTTGAGAGAAGTAGAAGATCACTATTCCCTTAAAGGCAATTAGGATCAGAAACTTAAAGCGATAAAGGATGTTGTGGTCATTTAGTACAACTCTTTCATTTTGCAAATAAAGAAAATGAGTATTGGAAGAGTGACTTTATCTCTTTAAGTTCACACAAGTAGAAAAAACTGGTATTTGAGCCCAGGTCCTTGGATTCCAAAGTAAGTGCCATAAAAAATCCACTCCAACATGAAATGTCCAAGATACCTAATATTCATATTTCACTAGTATTCTAATTACTGTCTCAAGGTGTCTGCCTTCATGATAGAAAATACAAAGACTCACAAATATTAAGAGACTAAGCCAGTGAATGTAAATATGAAAACTGTAAAGAATCACCTTTTAAAAAATGATTGCATTAACAATTTAACAATGTCATTTAAGTTTTGTTTGCGGAAATGATATTAAAAAAGAATTACTGTCTGTATTTATACATCCAGATGTTTATATATTAAAAACTTTCAAATAGCGCTTGCTTGCAGATTAAGCATATTAAGTATTCTGAAGTTATGCTAACAATATTCTAATTGACTTTAATCAAACCCTGCAGATTTTCCATCAAATCCACATTTACAAAATATGCTGCCTTATTGAATTGATTTTTGATTTACTTTCTTTAGAAGTTTTTGATGTAAAAAATGTATTTAACATTGCAAATAGGTTTTCAAGACCTTTAGGGTTCATCATTCTACTGCTGGGAAATTACATCATCTAAGTACAAAAGGATGCTGTTTTACTATGATACATACCAGTGTATTATGTGTGTGTCTATTCATAGAATACAGGTTTGGTAAGGAGGAAATAAGCTCCCACTCAGGCAAGTACAGTTAGTTTCTTGTACCTTATAATCAAGGTAACAATATGAATTGGCCAGTGGTAGTCTTGTGAATTTAATAATGACCAGAACAACAACAATAACAACAATAATGATGATGATGATGACATTTATTTAACACTACATACAAGAGAACAAGTTAAGAACTTTATAATTATTATTTTATTTAATCCTCACAACAACCCTGGAGTGGAAGAATAGGTGTTATTATTATCCCCACTTTACAGATGAGGAAGCTGAGGCAAATGCTGGTTAAGTGATTTGCCCAGGGTCATATAACTGATAAACATCTGAAATAAGATTTGAATTCAGGTCTTTCTGACTTTAGGCATGTCATTCTGTCCACTGCACTACTTAGCTGCACAAGGGAGTATAAGAATGAGTATTTATTTCCTTGTTTAAAATCTTGGTATTACATTTAACTCTTACCAATCTCCCATTCAATCACTTATAAGACCACTCAATTAAATAGTATAAATCTATTCCGTGTTTGAATCTTTCTTTTTCACAAATATTGCAACTATCCTGGCATAGGCTTAAATTGTCATTCACCTGTAAATTTATGAAAATCTTCTAATTAGTCTCCTTGAATGTAATCTGTCTCCTCTCCAGTTTATTTTTCAACCTGTTCCCATATTTTTGTTCCACATATGTAATTCTGGTAAAGCTACTCTTCCATTAAAAATTCTTGAAAGATCACTATTTTTTTTATTGAATAAAGTATATATTCCCTGATCTGATGGTCAAGGCTCTTGATAACAACATAGTTTCTCCTTATCTCTCTAGTTTTATCTCATACTACTTACTTTATTATTCCCTACTCCAGAAACTTGCATTGCAGCAAGATGTAATTTTTAAAGAATACCTCTAATACTTATCTCATGTTTTACCATTACCATTCCATGCATTGTGTTTCCTCAATTTTGGTTCTTTATTCCTTTGTTAAAAGCCTTCTGAGATATCAAAGAATGACCTTAATGGGGACCTTCTTGACCTATCTCATTATTCCATCTGTTGAGTAGCTAGGATAGTTTTCTCTTCAGAAAATGGAACAATTCATACATACATTGTGCCATATCTGGAGGTGAATTCAGTGGTGAAAATATTAGTAGCAAACATTTTAATTTTGAGCCTATTCTCCTTAGGCCCAAAAAATGTTAAAAGGAAGAGTATTCCTGTTTGGGGTTTATGTTTGTACTTTTGTTCTTCTACATGTTCTTAGCAAGAATAATATAATGAAATCTATTTTTTTTCTGTTATATACTACTTTGCCCTGCAAAAATTGTTAAGATAGTAAACAGATCATTTGCTAAATAACATTAAAGCATTAACAATGCTTGCCAATTATAATAATAATGAATACTGAATTCTATGCATCTATAATAGTTAATAAGTATTTTTAAGTTCCTACTATGTGCCAGGCACTATGTTATGTCCTGTGGATAAAAATATAAAGAAAGGAAAGATAGTGCCTGTCCTCATGGATCTTACAATAGAGTAGGAGGGGAAGAGACTATGGAAAAGAAGGTTGAAAATATGAGGTAACAAGTCAAAGAAGTCCTGGAGCAGTGCAGAGAGGTGAAAAAATGAAACAATGTATGAGCTGAGCTCTTTCATGAAAAAAAGCTTAATAGTTAATAGTTTCACCCACAGATCAGACGACCTATAAGTAGTGATAAGGTGGAGGAACAAATCACATGGGATTGTTCAGAATGAGGTTTTCACAATAATGAGCTTCTTGGGGGCATGGTCAAAAAGTGAGAGAGTTCCCAAAAAAGTGTAGCTGTGATGTAATAAGTGGTATTTCAGAGTAAAGTTCTCTCTGTAAATAGAGGTTTCTAAATGATTTTTATAATTAAAAGTGCACCTGTTATTACTTTCAGTATTAAAGCTGAAGGATTATTTTTATTAAACAACATTTCCAAAGTCAATGAACTTCATTCTAGTAGTAGCTCTATTGAGAGAAGCATTAATTCCTTCAGGCCATGAGCATTCCATGAACTTTCTTCTGAAGAACTATGCTGATTTACTAGTATAATTATATCTATATATGTTCAAAATATTCTCCTTTATTTTTTTCAGGCAGAAAATAGCTGGCAACTTTTAACTTGGCAGTGATAACAGACTAGAAATTCCATCCAGAAATTTAAGTCTCTCTGATCTTCTTTTCTGTACCCTATTTTCTTTCAGTTATTTTCATCTCAATCATTTGAGAGCACAAAAATTAGAGTCTCATTCATTCTGATGTCTTTGTTTAGGAAAATATCAGGATTTGCAAAAGCCTAAGGGCAGCTTTAAGATTTATTAACTTCAGAAGTATAAATGCTACAATGGGGGAAGAATATAATTCAGAAATTTAATTACTTAATTAGTCTTTATACATATTACATTTTAATGATTTCTGTACAGAGTATTTTTTTTTAATTTTAACAAAACAGGGCACTCTATTATTATGCATAGCATATGTGAAAGTTTTGATAAAGCACTCTCTCAGAATTTTGTTTGGAAGGGGAGATATTCTTATTTAGACAATTCAGCCAACTAATCTGTCTCAATTAGAGTCTATTTGGGGAAAAAGAAGGATCATATAAGAGCTGGCATGTGTGCATCAAAACTTCATTGTTTGAATGACCTGACGTCTAGGATTACAAATGCAATCCTTTAAACCTTAACACAGTGGCAAATTTCAGGCTCTTAATAAAATAAATGTGTATTAATTGATTATTGAATGATTTAGTAACTGAGCAGAATGTGATGGAAGTTTTTAAAAATAAATTTTGAAAATCAAGTAGAGTAATATATAGTACAAGATTGTTATATTGAAATGTGATAAAACCAATGCCAATACGTTAAAAATTTAAATGAACTGAAAAAATAAGTTCATAGAATTTTAGTTTTGTTATTATTAAAACATAAGACTTTATATATATGTATGCATATAAACATATATATACACATACACATATATATTGATCTTGAAAGATCATGATAATTTCAATAATTATTAAGAAAGAATAATTTATAAATAGGCCATACACATGCATAGTTTTATGACTGAATACATTCTGCCAACTTTGATAGTAAGCTAAAGCAGTTTAAAAAATAGAAACTTTATGACAAAATTTCACCAACATAAAAATGACTCTTTGTAAGTCACTTTACTCTAGTTTTGTTAGTAACCCACCCTTACATGGTACAGCAAATATAGTTCTGGATCTGAAGACAGAAATACTCATCTTCCTGAGTTCAAATCTGGGATCAGATACCTACTAGATGCATGTCTTTGGGCAAGTTATTGAATATATTTGCCTCAATTTCTTCATCTATAAAATGACTTATAAAAGGCAAAATACTGCAGTATTTTTACCAAGAAAACCCCAAATGGAGTCACAAAGTATTGGACAAAATTAAAAAAAAATTACTGAATCATTGTTCAGAAAATTTGAAATGGAGTAACAATGAGTTGGAAATGAATGAAACAATTGTACAACAACTATAACTATGGGGATGCAGAGAATCATGGATCCCTGGATTTAAAGAGTTCTTTGATGCAATAGCAATAAAGTTCTTTAAAGGCAACCATGATCAGCTTTTGAAAGAACTTGCTGTGAACAACTTCAAGGTTCTGATTACATAATATAGTGAATCCTCTACTTATTCAGTAACAAACTTAGACAAAATATTCACAGAAATCACAATGTTATAACTTAACAACTTATCACTAAAGTGGCCACATAGTTTTCAACAAAGTGGTCACATAGTTTTAAGCAAAATATAACATTCATTTAGTAACTCAATCATTTAGTATGTCCTTAATTCACTCACAAAGTGCAAAGGTCAAATTTCTCCACCTTTAGGTCACATTGTCTTAATCTCTTCAATCAAAAAGTATTTTTTTCTTCTTAATTGGAGAAGTATTTAACTCATTCATCTAAGTGAAAAGGTTAAAGTTCTCTACCATTCTTCACCACCACAGTGAATCATGATCTTCTCAGTTTGTATTAAATACCAAAGGTGAGGTCATTTCATCTTGACTTGAGGTAGGCTCTCAGATTCCATCATTCCATGTTAAAGCTCACAGTGTCTAGTCCACCTCAAGTCCTTCATAGTTTCTGTTCCTGGGAAGACATAGCTTAACAAAGCCAAAATAGCATTCATTCACATTGCTGGCAATATAACCAATTCAATTTCTGCCTGTGAAAACAACATAGACCCAACAGCAAGGTGTGAGAAATCAATACAAATCATCAGTATAGTCCCAGGACCTCTGAAAATGTCAGCAAAACCCTACTCCAGGATTTCTGTAAACATACAACAAGAAAATCCTCCTTCAGGGTATCTGAAGCAGCAGTAAGGTCCCAAACCTTCTGTAATAGCAAAGTCTCTATCAGCAGATGAATCTGAAAAAGTAACATAAAAATGCACAAAGTACCAGCACCATAGTCATGCTTCTTCCCAGTTCTACTTTCTTCTCATTTCTCAGTTCTTATCAATTCTCTTCTCAGTTCTCAGAAGTTCTCACCAGCTCTGGCTATCTCTCAGAAGTTCTTGCACCTCTCAGAAGAAGTTCTCAGTTTTCAGTTCTCTTCTCTCTCTCCAGCAGTTGTTGCTAAGCCTCCAGAAACTTTTCCCAGCAGTTCTGGCCTCTCTCTCAGCTTGGGCTTTTCCTTAAATATAGCATTAGCTCCTCCCTGTTCTGCCCCTTCCTGTTACATGAACAAGTTCACCCCACTGTGGGATTCACCAGCTTTGGATCTTAACACTTGACACAATCATGAACTTGAAACAAGGTGCTAAGTACCTGTTTGCTTGCCAGTAATACAAGGGGCATGGAAGATCTTCAAATTCCATTACTATTACAAGTTCTTACTGTATCTTATTGCTGAGAGGAGCTGAGGGCTAGTAGATTCCCTGAGAAGGACAAAATCATCTAAAGTTAAAAATGGAACACATCTTAACTTCTGTGATGATCAGCATTAGGATAATGATCATGGGTGGCCCCTATATTTACAATGTAAGTGAAATTCCGCAAAACAAAAACGAGGTGTGTCCCAGGTAGCAGAGCCAAGACAGCGGCATAGAAACAACAAGGTTTGGCAGCTCCCACATAGCGCCCTCAAATGTCTATAACATATGATACTAAACAAATTTTAGGGCTCCAAATATCACGAAAATATAGAAAAACAAATCTTCTGCTGAAGGCAGCTCAGCAAGAAGGGCTCAGCACAGCACACTGGGAGCTGAAACAAGGCCAATCTGAACCACAGCTTGGTCCTGGGCTGGCCAGGATGAGCTGCAACTGGAGCCTTCAGGAGAGTGGATCAGATCAGTGGCAACTGTGGCTGTTTCCAGAATTATTAAGCCATAAAAAACAAGGACTAAGTGAAAGGTCATTGAAACTCGGCTAAATTTGGGGGAGAAAAGCCATATGGCCAAACTGCTTCCAGGGCAAGGAAGCAGCAGAAGTGGTGGCCTGGCAGCAGCCTACACATGGCTGCTTCAGAGCTCCCAGCCTGCAGACTGCAGGGGGGTCAAGCAATTGTTCACAGGCTAAGTGTTCTTGCATTGAGTGGCCTGGATCTGGATTGTGGAGTTGGGTGGTTGTCCTGGGCTATGTTTTCAGTGAGCCAAAGCTGGTGGGGGCTGCAGATTCCTCCCTACAGCTCCAGCAGCTGGGAAAACCCCAGCAATTTGGGACAGAGCTTTCCCTTCTGGAAGCAGAGTTCCACAGAGCTAAAAAAAAAAAAAATCAAGTAATTGACTGGTGACATGAGCAGGAAAAGTAAGCAAAGTAAGAACAGCAACCAAATTCTAGATTCCTTTTTTGGGGACAAGAAGGATAAACGCATGGAATAAGAGGAAGATAACAGTCAGAAATCCCATACCAAAAGCTTCCAAGCAACATGTAGACTTCTTACAAGCCATAGATCAGCTTCAGAAAGATTTTGAAAACCAAATAAGAAAAGTGGAGGAAAAATTGTTAAGAGAAACGAGAATGATACAAGAATATCTTGAAAAGAGAGACAACAACCCCACTGAAGAATTTAACACCTTAAAAATAGATTAACTCAAATGACAAAAGAGGCCTAAAAAGGCAATGAGGACAATAATGCCTTCAAAGTTGAATTTTCCAGACGGAAAAAGAATCTCAAAAGCTTTCTGAAAAGAATAATTCCTTCAGAATTAGAGTGGAGGAAATGGAAGCAAATGACTGTATGAGAAATCAAGATGCTGTTAAACAAATCCAAACAAATGAAAAAATAGAAGGCAATGTGAAATACTTCCTTGAAAAAACCACTGACATGGAAAACAGATCCAGGAGAGACAATTTAAAAATTATTGTACTACCTGAAAGCCATGATCACAAAAAGAACTTAGAAAGCATCTTTCAAGAAACTGTGAAGGAAAATTGACCTCATATTTTAGAACCAGAGGGCAAAATAGAACTTGAAAGAATTTACTGATCACCTCTTAAAAAAGATCCCCAAAAGAGAACTCCTAGGAATGTTATAGCCAGATTCCAGAGTCCCCAGATTAAGGAGAAAATAAAACAAGCTGTCAAGAAGTAACAATTTGAATACTGTGGAAACACAATTAGGATGACCCAGGTTCTAGTAGCTTCTACATTAAGGTATCAAAGGGCCTGGAATATGGTATTCCAGAGATCAAGGCAAGGATTAAGCCAAGAATCACCTACCCAGAAAAATTGAGTATACTGTTCCTGGGGAAAATATGATCATTCAATGAGGTGGAGGATTTTCAAACATTTTTTCCTGAAAAAACCAGAAGTGTAAAGAAAATTTGACACTCAAATACAAAAAGTATGAGAAGGTAAATCATGGAAAAGAAATCATAAGGAACTTATCAAAGTTGAACTATTTACATGCCAACATGGAAAAGTGATCATTGTAACTTATGAAACTTTTCTCAGTATGAGGATAGTTGAAGGGAATACAAATGTGTGTGTGTATGTGTGTGTGTGTGTGTGTGTGTGTGTGTGTGTATATATATATATATATATATATATATATATCCATGTACATACACATATGTTTATATAGGAGCATTTATACAGGTATACAAACACATATTTGTGTAGGTGTATATATGAGTATATAGAGGGCACAGGATTAATTGAATAGGAAGGGACAATACTCTAAAAGGTGAAATTGTGAGGTGGGAGAGGATTAGAATAAGAGGACACAAGGAGAGACAAAATGGGGTTAACCATCTCATATAGAAGAGGCAAGGGCTAATTGTTAGAATGGAGGGGAAAAACAGAAAGGCAAAAGCGAAAGGTTCAACCTTATTCTCATTGAATTTGGCTTAGGGAAGGAATGACATAAACTCTAAACTGGGTATCTTGTCACACAGGAGAATAGGGGGAATGGGGATGAGAGGTGGGATAATGGAGGGGAAGGAAGGGGGAGGGAAGGGTTGCTGGAGGTATACATTTCTGTAAAGGGACAGGGACAGGGACAAGGTAGAGAATAGAAAAAGTGGGGAAGGATAGGAAGGAGGGACATATAATCAATCTTTCACAATGGGCCCGCTTTGGAGAGTTTCTGTGTAATTACACACGTAGACACTATATTTAATTGCTTGTCCTTCCATTAGGGGTGACTGACAAGGAAGGAAGGGAAAGAATCTAGAATTTAAATTTCTATAATCAAATGTTAAAATATATATGTATATGTTATTGTTATTATTATTATTATTATTATTATTATTATTGTTAACTACATCCAACTAGGAATTAAAATACACAGGCATTATGGTAGGGAGATCCATTCTGTCCTACTGGAAAGTCAGAGGGGCAAGGGGGAAGACATAGCAGAGAGCTGATTGGGAGAGAGATTATACAGTGCGATGGTTGTTTTGTAGTGTTGAGTAGGGGAAAGATGGGGAGAAAATTTATAGCCAAAATCTTGTGGAAATGAATGATGTAAACAAGAAAATAAATAAATTAATTTATTAAAAGTAAAACCAATAAAAACAAAAAAATAAATATCAAAAACAAAAATTAGGATATCCACAACAATCAAATGCATAAACAAACATGTGTTGAGGTTGTTAAGATGATATTTCAGTTACTTTCTCACCAAAAAAAATTACTTTTGATGGTGATGATGATGATGATGTTGATGATGCATAGATCTAGATCTGTCTGTTTTGAAGGTTTTCAGAAAGAAACAATCCCAGATTTAATTACTATTTATTCTCCTTTCGTACATAATGCTCTATAGAACATTACATATGTGAATAAAATAACTGAATTTTTGGTGACTGAATAAATTATGAAACCATTTAACACATATTCCGTAAACTTATAGAAAATATACTCAATATAAATATAGTATCAGATAAGATGATGGACGTACTGTGTATCTCATTCTATTTCTACAGAATCTTGATTTCTTCTTAGAAGTTTCCCTATTTAATATATTTTGTTGCATTCAGTTCAGAGATTATCAGTATTTGGTATGATTGGATACACATAAAAAATTCTTACATTTTTATTGAAATAATTTCTGGATCATATAGACACAATGTATTTTTTAAAAAGTCTGTTTTAATGGACCAGTTTTGGTACAGTTTATTTATTCAGTTCTGAGGGATATTTTGAGGTCTGGATTTACAGTAGATAATTTGTCATCCCTTAATCTATACAAGACAACCTTGGATACTGAATTCAAGCCATTGGGTGATGTTACGCCTTTAATTGATAGGTACTCTATTGTTGTAACCTGCAGAGATATGTTGCAGTTTCTACTACTTTCTCACATACTTCTCATTGCTCCGTAAGTCCAGAGTCCTAAGGAATATATTATTTTCAGTTTCTTCCTGAATGGCTAACAAAACTCTCCATTTCTACAAACAAAGCCCTGTAATCCATCCATTTGTTTAAAATATTTTTGTTGACATACAGTTAATTGATGTCATGTGGACACTGGGATTGAGAGGCTTTTGAGTCAGTTGTTACATTTTAGCTACTTCATATGTGTCATCTGATGAGAGACTACTTTTACTTATATTCAACAAATTCAATACGATATGCCTATTTTCACCATTAAGTAATGATTACTAAGATAATTTCTGCTTGTGTGATCTGAGAATGCATTTTGAAATTCTTCCTTTTTAAAGGAAATTTAAAAATCTCTCTATTGACTTTAGTGTTTTATTGTGTTTTAAGAGACTCTCCAAATCTTTTACAGTTTATTTCGCAATTCTAAAAAAAATATTTAAGAATGCTATTCTGTATATACTAATAACTTTACATCCTTTCCACTGAGTTTTAGTTTCAGGACATGGACAAAGACTTTTTTTTCCCCTTTGTTGATCTTGCCTGGGGAAGAATGTAACAGCAATTAATTTGGCAGATACTTAGCCCTTAGTAACTTAGGGCTAAGTACCTCTTGAAAGAAACAGAAGATGTGAACTCTGTCTCCTGTGTGAAAAAGACAGAAGCTGTGAAATCTGTCTTCTGTTGCTGATGTTACAGGAGGCTTGGCTGAGACAGGAAGCCAGTGTGTGTGTGTGTGTGTGTGTGTGTGTAAGAAGAGTTCCAGGGACAGAGAAACAGAATAAAGAATTTTCTTTCTGGTGGAGGAAGAATCATGGAGACTGAAGCCAGCTGAGAGAGAGAGAGAGAGAGACAGAGAGAAAGAGACAGAGAGAGAGAGACAGAGAGACAGAGAGAGAGACAGAGAGACAGAGAGAGAGGGAGAGAGAGAGAGAGAGAAAGTTTCTTTCCCAGCATCTGGAAGTTGACTGAGAACTGAGTTGGAGTTTTCTTGAGACCAGAATGTGATAAAGGCTGAAGTGGCTGTCTCCTGGAAGGCTGAAATTCCTTCTGAGTCTTAAGGCCAGTCAAACAGTTGGAGGACTGAAGAAGCATGACTGGGATAAGCCTTTGTTTGTTTGTGGCTTGGTTGATCCTTAAGTTCCTGGGAACAGAAGTGGTGAAGGGTTTGAGATGTGCTGGACCCTGTGAACTTCAGTGTGTAACAAGAACTGCTTGGAGGACTGGACAAGAACCTGGGAGCTCTCTGGCTCTGAATCCAGGTGACTGTTTGGTGGATTCTGGTAGGAGCTTGGACCATGGAAGGGGATCCAGGGAATCTGAGAGATCACCGTGAGTCAAGATGAAGAAATGGCCTCTATTTGGATGTTGAATAAGTGATGAAATTGAGGTTTACTAGACACTGAGGGGTGGAGGCTATTTGCAATTTTCTAATGATTGTATTTAGAGATTAATGATACTTAGTAATTGTGAATCTGGATAAGTGACTGATTAAGTTACCTTATGATTTTCCCATGAGTGGAAGATTGTTTATTGTATTGCGAGATGACTAAATGGTTAAGTAAGGAGGGTTTCCCCTTTAGGGAAATCAAATGATTTTTCTTTTCTTCTTTGTTCTCTATACTGTGGCCACTTTGGTGAAAACTATGTGTAAGCTGTTGTGAACACTATATTGTGATTTTCTGTGATAAGATAGAATGCCGTGAATATTATATTGTGATTTGTTGTGAATATTTGCCTGATTTATTATCGAATATATGGATTATTCACTATAATGTTTAATCAGAACCTTAAAAGCTGTTCACAGTAGCCTACATCCTGCACTGCCTGTTCCCTTGACTCAAAGATTGCTGAGTCACATTTACTAAAATTTTAACCTTATTAATGGAATCACCAGGGCTCACATCATAAGTATTTCAGAGTTCCTGTTAGGTCTTCAAAGTTAAGATAATAATTTTAATAAATATAAGATCTCTGCTGATCATAACTCTGCTTAATGTTCTCTTTCCCATTCCTTATGCACATCCTGTAATACATACATATACACATACATGCACAACTATACATATACATGTATACACATACATATATCTATATCTATATCTATATCTATATATATAGGAGTGGGTTTTAAAGAGGTTAATCATCATCATAATGCTAGTTATAGCAGAAATAGTTGTAGTAGATTTGTTTATGTTTTTTGTAATGATTTTCATTATGCCTTGTAGGGTCCTATCATGAATGGATTTTTGGAGAGGAAATATAGATTTTTATATTTATGCATCAATTACTTTAAAGTTATTAGTATTTGGCAAGCCTACAGCTTCACCCAAACAAGGTTCTGTATTATTAATTATTAACATATAAACAAATAGCTAAAGTGTTCTTTAAAATATTTCACTTTGTGTTAAATATTTTCTCCCACCTTAACCTAACTTAAAATGGGTCATAATATGGTTCTGCAGGTAGTGTAAACAAATATTCATTAACATGCATTGAATCCCTCTGAATAGCTTCAGTGAAAATGCTCCTATAGTCCTGAACAGAATTATACTTTTTAGGAAAAAAGGTTATGAATATGATAAATCTGCAGCTAGGGGATAGAGGGGATAGAGTTCTGGGTCCAGAATCAGGAATGCTTGGGTCCAAATCTGGCCTCAGATATTTACCAGTTGTGTGACCCTGGATAGCTCACTTAATCTTGTTTCCCTCAATTTCCTCACCCACAAAATTAACTGAAGAAGGAAATGGAAAACCACTCTGGGACCTTTGCCATGAAAACCTCAAATGAAGTCACAGAAAGTAAGATACAACAGTAGCAGCTGAAGAACAACAATCAATAAACAAGATTCACCTCTGAGACAATTAAGCAAATAGATAAAAAAATACATAATTTATAGAATATTTTTAAAGTGAAAACTGGCCTTATGACTTATGAATTTATGCTGAAAGCACAATTCACACATGGACAGTGACATCACTTCAAATTATTAGGATTCTTTACATGTTTCATATTCAATAAAGGATTTATATAGGCCTGAAATTATTTTAGTTGGGATCTTGTTTATCTCCTTAGTTTAAAGGTGAAGAAACTTGCTCAATGTTGCACAACTAGCTAGTGGTAGTAGCTAATAACAGTGGTTTTCAGTTGAATTTTCTTTCTATAACAATGTTGACTGTTGATTTGCATATAGATTAAATGTAGCCAATGAAGGAAACACAAAAAACAAAAGGGATATCAATATTATTTGTCCAGTGGATGAGCACAATATCCTGCAAGAAATTAAAAAAAGAAATTGTTGACATTGTCCTTGTGGTTTTGGAAGCTAATACACAAATGATAACACTGAAGAGACCATAAAACAACATTATGCACAGTCAGGAAAGAGCAGCATCTGAACCAATGGATGCTGGTTCATGTAGCTTTACCTTAAAGGCATGTGACAAAAGGCATTATGTAGCTGCTCAAATAACATTAGAATAGCCATATTCTAAGTGAAGAGATCATAAAAACTGCATATATAAAAAAGAAAGATTGCTTGTAAATTATTACTTATCTTCTAAGTTTCACAAAAGGATTCAAGAAAGACATAAGAGATTCTAGGAGAATTTTGATTCTCCATGTTCAAAATCCTTTGGAAAAGGTAATAAAACTGTACACACTTTTTGACCCAACAATAACACTGCTATGTTTGTACCCTAAAGGGATCAAAGGAAAAGAAAAATGACTTATATGCATGAAAATATTTCTAGTAACTCTTAATGTGATGGTAAACAATTGGAAATTGATAAGATGCCCATCAATTGGGGAAAGGATAAACAAGCTCTGGTATATAATGATGATGAAATATTATTGTATTTTTGAGAAAGGGCAAGCAGAATGCTTTCAGAAAACCCTGTGAAGATTTATGTGAACTCATGCAAAGTAAAGTGAGCCAAAACAGGAGAACATTTTATATGATAACATTTATTGTAGGATCATGCACTCTCAATGACTTAGCTATTCTCAGCAAAACGATAATCCTTGAAAATTCTGAAGAACGTATGAAGAAAAATGTTATCTACTTCCAGAGAAAGAACTGACTGAGTCTGAATGAAAATTGAAACATACTATATATATATATTTGTATATGTATATACATAATTCTTTTTTAATATGTTTTTCCATTTGTAACACAGCTAATATGGAAATATTTTGCATGACAGCACGTATATAATCTAAATTAAATTACTGCTTCCTCAAGGAAGAGAGAGTGATGGGAGGGATGTGGAGATACTGGACCCAAAATTAAAAAAAAAAAAAGAATGTTAAAATTTTTGTTCACATGTCATTGAGAAAAAATGTAAAAAAAAAATAAAATTAAAGTTAAAATAAAAGCAAAGTCCTTTGAGGAAAGAAGATTATTCTTAGTGAAACCCAACTATGGAAATCTACTGCATTATCTGTATGACTGTGGGCAAATCACTGAAACCCAATTGCTTTGCAAGAAAGAAAGAAAGAAAGAAAGGGAGGGAGAGAGGGAGGGAAGAAGGAAGGAAGGAAGGAAGGAAGAAAGAAAGAAAGAAAGAAGGAAAGAAAGAAAGAAAGAGAGAGAGAGAGAGAAAGAAAAGGAGGGATGGAGTAAGGAAGGAAAGAAGAAAGAAAGAAAGAAATCATTGTAGCTCTACCTAGTCACCTAGTTCTTAATAAATTTTAAAATGAGAGAAGACATCCTTAAAGAATGTTTAATCACATGAATAACTTGCTTCTCTATGTAGGTAGTCATTTAAGTATTAGCCTTTTAACTGGGAAAAAGAGTTGTTTTTATTTTTTATTTTTTGCTAAAACTGTATGTTGAATATGCAATCCAGTTTAAAAGTAAATTGGATTTTAAGATTAAAAAAAAGCCATATATTAGAATTAAGCTCTGAAAAGGTCAAATACATTTGTAGAACTGAAATGGAATAACTTCCTATTTACCCTCTTAATAAAAAAAGTTAATTTCAAGCCATTTGAATATAGCAGAGTTGTGGACTTTGGGGAAATCCAGTGAAATTGGTTTCTTGGTGAAATAGGATTATTTGAAGGAATTGAAAATGACTAGATAAAAGAAACTTTATTTTCTTTAATTAAAATTTACAGCTCATGAAAAGTTCCAGGTAGATAAACTTAGATGTGAAATTTCGTAATAATTCAAAGATGTCCAAAGAAAGTCTTCTCATAAGATCAAATCTGTGTATTCCTAATAGTTTCCTAGTCCTAGTTAAAATACAGACTGGGAGAGCAAAACAGTAAAACTTAAAAAAAAAAAGAATAAATACTTAAGGAAGGCAGAACTATGTAGATATTAAGAATTTATCAAATTTTAAGTAACATTGAAATTTCTTCTTTCTCATTTTTAATTTTTCTCCAGTTTTTATCATTCCTGAATTCTGGTAAATACTCTAATGGATATATAAATATTCACTTTTAATTTTTGTATGGTACTTCAACAGAATTTTTAGACTCAATGTAATTTTTTAGCTAAACAACTTGGGAAAAGTCAGGAGAGGGGGAGGAATTTGTTTTATGTCTATCCACAAGCAATCATTGTGGCTCTTTAGGAATCAAAACTTGTGCGTAAAGATATCTTAATTTATTAATCATTTGGCATGAAACAGTTCCATTTTTTCAGCCTTTGGTGAAACAACCTTAACATTTTTATAATCCTTTAAAAATGGATTTGTGTGTATTTGCAACACAGCATTGCCCCTACCCAATTAAAGCTAAACAAATTGGAAACATGGTAAGGTTATCAAGTATTTGAAATATATTGTCTCTATCTTCAATTGCCCCTTTATCATTTCTTTCCTCAAACAATTATGGCAACTTCTGCCTTTGTAAGCAACCATGTCCTTAGTTCCTCCCCCCGCCCCCATTTCTTTTTCTTCTGAAGATTTTGCTTTAGCACAGCATATATTGGGGCTCAAAGAGTTTAATCTGATAGTCAAAAATAAATAAACCATATAGAAGTTCTCAATATTCAGATAAAAGAATATGTTTACATGTGCTGCAGCTTATATACTGTATTAAGAAAGGTTATATGTCTATGTTCTGCTTATGTTTAATACTAGTCATAAACTGATCTATGGCTGGCTGCCTTGGTAAGGGGTTTTCTTCAAAGTGATTACTCTGAGAAATATGACTGTAAATCCATATGTAAAAAGTCATGTTTGTTTTAGGAATTCCTAGGGAAAATTTAGTCTCCAAATTTTTCACACACACATCACATATACTTACATACATACATATGTATATATAATACACATACATATTTACACACATAAAATAGGCACATAGATACACACATCTATACATACCTGTGTGCATGTGTTTATGACATATGTATGTATAAATATGTGTGTATACATAAAAAATACACATGTCTTAATACTAGGAAAAGAAGCTTGGGACGGTATCCACTGTACTTCAGAAGGAGAAATCAATTTTACAAGCCATGAAAAAGGCAAAGTGATAAAAAATCAAAAAAGAACATTGACCATAGAGAATTATTAAAATGATGGGAAAGTCAAAACACAAACTCAAAAGAGGATAACAATATCAGTAAACCCAAACCTGAAACCTCAAAAGGGAATATAAATTGATTTCAAACATGAAAAGTCTTTTTGGAAGAGCTCAAAAAAGATTTTAAAAGTCAAATAAGAGAAGTTGAAGAAAACTGATAAAAGAAATGAGAGGGGTGACTAGGTGGTGCTGTGAACAGAGCAAGAGCTCTAGAGTCAGGAGAACCTGAGTTCAAATCCAATTTCAGACACTTGACACTTACTAACCATGTGACCTTGGGCAAGTCCCTTAACCCCAACTGCAATTGAGAGGTATGCAAGAGAGAGTCAACAGCTTGGCAATGGAAGGACAAAAATTGAATGTAAAAACCTATTCCTTTAAAAATACAATTGACTAAAAAAATCAATGAGAAAAAAAACCAAACACCTCCTTAAAAAGCACAATTGACAAAATGGAAAGAAGGTACTAAAGCTGAATTAAGAAAACAATTTGTTAAAAATTAGAATTTGACAAGTGTAAGCTAATATCTCTGTGAAACAACAAGAATTGGTCAAATAAATTCAACAGAAATAAAAAATAGGAAAAAATGCAAAATACCTCATTGGAAAAACAACTTAACAGGAAAATAGATGTAGCAGAGATAGTTTAAGAATTATTGGTCTACCTGAAAGACATTACAAAAAAAAAGCCTGGATAATATCTTTCTTTTTTTTCCCCTTTATTTATTTTTTAAATATTTATTTTTAATTTTCAACATTCATTTTTACATGATTTCAATTTACAAAATTTCTGCATCCGTCCCCTAAGCCCCATACCAAGATATTGAGCTTACTGAATACCATTTCCCCCAATATGTTCTCTCTTATACCTTCCACCATGCCTCCCACAATTTTCTATGAGGGAAAAATGTATTTCTATACCACAGAGCCTGTATATCTTATTTCCCAGTTGCATGCAAAAAACAATCTTTTAAACATTTGTTTTTAAAATTTTGATTTCCAGATTCTTTCCCTTCTTCCCTCCTAAGCCACCCCCTCTGGGAAGACAAGTAATTCAATATAAATGCAACACGTTTCCATGGTAGTTATATTGTGAAAGACTAATTACATTTCCCTCCATCCTATCTCACCCCCCCCATTTATTCTATTTTCTCCTTTGACCCTGTTTCTTTTCAAAAATGTTTGCTTCTAACTACACTCTCCCCCAGTCTGTCCTCCCTTCTATCATACTCCACCTCTTATCACCTCCCCCCTACTTTCCTGTAGGGTAAGATACCAAATTGACTGTGTTTGTTATTCCCTCCTTACGCCAAATTCAAAGAGACTAAGTTGACCCATTCCCTTCCACCTTCCTGCTCTGCCCCTCCATTGTAACAGTTTTCTCTTTCTTCTTTTATATGAGATAATTTGTCCTATTCTGTCTCTCCCTTTCTCCTTCTCCCAATTCCTGTCTCACTACCATTTTATTTCTTGAATATCATCCCTTCATATTCAACTCATCCTGTGTTTTCTGTCTCTGTATACATTACCATACAAATGCATAAACTCACATATGTATTTATACACACATACAA
>CM053591.1:97375253-97398136 GCA_028646515.1 Pseudochirops corinnae
CTTTTTTGTTGTTTTTCAGTTGTTTGGGGTTGTATGTGATTCTTCATGATTTCATTTGAGATTTTTTTGGTAAAGATACTGAGGTGGTTTGCCATTTCCTTCTCCAGTTAATATTACAGGTGAGGAAACTGAGGTCAATAGGGTTAAGTGATTTGCCCAGATTCACCCAGGAAGATGTCCTCCTGATTCTAGGCCCAGCACTTTATCCACTGCACTCACTGCAACACTATCCAATGGTCCCATTAGTGATACCATCAGATTCCAATTTGCCTACTTTTCAGAGTTATTGCCAGGTCTTCACAGCTACTCAAATGAAGTCAATGCACAACAAATTCTTCATATAACATCCCTCTCACTGGGAATCTCCCACATTGCTATTGATTCCTCTCTATATAATCAATTTTAGTGGCAGAGGTGAAGGATTGGACCTTGAAAGGGTTATTCTTAGTGGTAATATTACCTAATAATAACATTTACTGAATGATTTCATACAAAAAATTCTGTGAAAATTTGATATCATGTTATTACTCATTTATATTAAATATCATTTACATTTTTGAATAGATAATGTTCACTTACAGCATCCTTGGAACACTATCAGAAACAGAAAGTAAAACACATATACTTCTACAAAGTTTAGAATTTATGAATATTTATGATAATGACCTGAATGATTGAATGTCCAAGTGGATAAATTAAAGTTTGAAAAAATGATTTCATAAACAATTATTATATGTCATAAATTGCCTTAAGCTCTGGCTATATAAATATCCCCAGGCAAAACAATTTGTGCCATTAACATACATACGTTCTAAGAGAACAAGACATAAATTTGTTTAGTGGCCTTCAAGGACTGTTTTTACATGAAATTCACAAGACTGTGACTGCAGACATTTGTGCCAGACATGGCACAAATTATTATTCTCAGTGTTATAATTGAAAAAGGGGTAGGGAATGAAGGATAATACGGGTTTATGTGCTGGAATGCTACAAAGATGGTTAGGAAGCAGTGTGTTAGATCTAAGAAAAGGTTTAATCCATTAAACACTTATTAATCAGATACTAAAATAAGTCCCAGACTGTGAGTTTCTGTTCCCATGGGCAGATGAAGATGCAAGTATAGGAACATGGTGGCTTGAAGATGAATAGGAAATTGTACAAGGAAAGTAGAATGGTACTTATGAAAAGTGTTCCTCTTAAGTTTTTTTTTTTTAATGAATTAATTTTATAACCTCATAATTGAGGGCCTTAGTTTTGTATGTGATAATGGTCTCTTTTTTGTTTGACTTTTTAACTGAGTTCTCCATGATATTTTGATGTCTAGATTTGTAGTATAGGACTTTGTTATCTTAGAGATAATAAAAGGTTCTGATGAATAATTTGAATCAATATTTTGTTTTGCTTTGTTGTTGATGTTTTTTTTTTTTAAACTGGGTGTTTGGTAGGTGTTAAATTTGCACCATGTATAATGTCTGGGCTGTTGCACTGTCTCTACCATTTCCATGTTTAATCTATATTGATTAGTAAATTAGGATATTTAAAGGGAACTTTTCTGGAGTTTCTGGTGGCCATGATTTGTTCTACAATTGCTATCAGAAACCCATCGTCTCTACAAATATATACCAACATTATTACTGTATTTTCTATGAAACTGTCCATTAAATATAATTTTAAAATTAAAATAAAACTAAAACTCCTCAATCACACTATAGTACTTTGAAGTGTTTTTTTATAATAGAAATTTAACTTCCTCCTATTTCTAAATAAAGGATTTTACCTATTTATTTTTTCTGTATTTACACATTTTTAGAATCATACTGTAGCGATTTAGAAAAGAAATGTGATTTCAACTGAAGTGATAGGAATATATAACTTTAGAATTGGTGGGTACTCCCAAGATCTTTCCTTATTTATACTGTGAGGAAATAGGCTAGATGAATGGTGTTCTTTACCCAGTATACATAGTTAGAAAATGGTAGAACTGAGATTAGAATCCATATCTTTTGACTGTAAAGCCAATACTTTTTCTGTTTTAACACAAGCAACAGATTCACTGTAGTTAATAAAGTTGTGTTTTAAGTGTAAAAAATGTGATTTGTGGTAACTGTCAATAAAACAAATGAATGTTTTCTTTTATAAGTCCTTTAGATAGTTATCTTTTATAAGCATTATGTATTAATATTTCTCCAGTTTGGCTCTTTAGTACTTCTAGCATTTGTCAGAACATAACATCATATGATGAATTCAAATAATTTCTCTTTGCCTCCTTGATACTTTATGTGATTTTAGGTACCATTTGAAAACATCTCTGTTTTCCTTGCCAGTATTGTATAGTTCAATTTTCTTTCTAGTTGTATCAGCAAGCACCCTAGCATACCCAGGGTGGCTGCTAGCACATGTTCTTAGATCTGCTTTTCTAAAGGCAATTGCTAACCCATTTTAAGTTGCTCTCCTTTAGAAAATCAGAACTAAGAACCTGTGCTGGCAGCCACCCTGGGTATGCTAGGATGCTTGCTGATACAAATGGCAACACAAACAGGATATGAGAACTAAAATGAAAGTATGGGGGCTGAGATAAATGTTTGTTTCCCAGTTATGGTAGCTGTGGCTCTGTAAAGCCATAGAACCAGAAAGCAGAAGTGCCTGCATGTCAAATTCACTGAGGTAAGAGTAGGAATGGTGAGCTGCCTGCATTGGGAATGGGACAGAAGCCAGGAGCAGCTGCCTCCTGCAGGAGGAAGAATAACCCAGAAGTTTGGAATTCAGATAAGGATTGTTCACCAAAGCAGGAGCACCAAATGTGTTTTCTTGCTGTGTCTCATAGTTTGGGACCCAGGAGGGAGGATGGAGTTGTGTCTATGGTGGGTGGGGTGAAGTACTATGGACTCCCAAGGAGCCCACTCTGTTGGTTTTGTTGCCCAGTCACCACTCAGGACTAGGAACCAGGGGCTGGCGCAGTGTTGACTGGGACTTGTCTCATTGGAGCCAGCACATGAAACTGCAAGGAGGAAGCCTGCGAGGGCAATGTGGGGGGAAAGACACCACCACCACCACCATGAGAAATTTATTTGGACATTTTTGTATTTGGATTGCTGGTTATGAGTTGGTATGCTAGGGTGCTTGCTGATACACTAATTTCCCTCACTTTCAATTTAAATTCAAGATTTTTATTTAATTATTTCAGATTTGCAAAATGCCCATTTATACTGTGTAAGTGATACAAAATGTTTTTTGCCAATCATTGTCACATGGTTTCCATATATTAATTTTATTTATGTTAATTTAAAAAATTGCATTTATTTTATTCAGGCAATGAATTTTTAAGTACAACAATATTAAATGCTCTATTGCATACTTTTTAAGCCCATTCTTGAATGGAAATCTTGATTAAATTAATTACTTACCTAAAATGTTTCGACCTTTTAACTTTGTCTTCTAGATCAATTAAAATAAATTATCATTGCATTACCAAAACTGTGAAATCTAAGGTACTGCTTTCACAGGCAATAAGAGAAACATTTCATTTTCAAAATAAGTCATGAAAAGAGCTAAACATATTCATAAACATGGAATATGAAAAAATGATTACTGTCCTATTCTTAGATTTAATAATTACTTCTGCAGTAATTGCTTCACCAGATAATGACTCAATTACCCAGCTTGGATCCTATTAAAGTATAAACCCCCTCTGAGCTGTAACTTTTTTTTTTCCATTTTATGTTTTTTTACCCCACATCCTTAACACCATACTTTACACATGTCATATGTTCAACAATTGTTTTAAATGGAATTGTCAAAATCTTGCAACACTATAAAGTGTAAATGCACATATAATCAAGATCAAATACTAATTCTGATCATAAAACAGATTTATAGGTTCATCTTTCAGACAAGCTTTATCAGAAAACTTTATTTTTTTGCCTGACAACCATCTTTCAAGAATTTTTTTATATCTGAGAAATAAACTTAGTGAATACAATTGCTGAGCTTCTTATGCCTAATACATATCAAAGTTACCTGATTAGCTATGCAGTTAAAGAAAATCTGTTATTACTGTGTCATGCTTTTGCTATTGTTCTTCGATTGTTTTTCAATAGTGTACAACTCTTAATGACAGCATTTGGAATTTTCTTGGCAAAGATGCTGAAGTAGTTTTCCATTTACTTTTTTAGCTCACTTTAGAGATAAGGAAATGGAAGTAAAAAAGATTAAGTGACTTGTTCAGAATCATATAGCTAGTAAGTGTCTAAGCCCAGATTTGAACTCATGAAGATCAGTGTCTCTGACTGCAAGCCTAGTACTCTATCCACTGCACCATCTTGATGACTGGTGTTATGCTAGGTTTTCACTAATTAGTTTTATAGATAAAAGGAGAGTGAAAAGGAAAATGTCTTATTACTTTCATTATAAAGTAAAAAAAAAATGAAGTTCTTCATCTTCCTTAGAAAGTGTTTAAATTGTATGGGGCGGCTAGGTGGCACAGTGAATTACAGCACTGGCCCTGGAATCAGGAGGACCTCAGTTCAAATATGACCTGAGACACTTAGCACTTGCTAGCTGTGTGACCTTGGGCAAGTCATTTAACCCCAATTGCCCTGCCTTCCCCCCTCCAAAAAGCAAAAAAAAAAAAGTGTTTAAAGAAAGATTCCTTATGTTCAAGAGTCAGACATAGGAACTGAGTGAGTCAATAAGCAACAATTTACATATTTCAGTTATTGATCTTTTAGGTATGATTCTACCTTAAATGTCTTAATAATAATTAATGGTGGCAGAATGTGTCCTGGGTTCTCAAAGTTAATGACATGTACATATCTGGTAGGATCTATCAAGAAGAAAGACTTATGAATATGATTCTGCTGACAGACTATATCTGTTGTCTGAGAAACAAACTAGAAAACAGGCAGAAATTAAACACTAGTAGATTAGACAAAAAATAATAAACTCTTTGATCATGGGGGGTACAGGCAACAAAATGCAAAGTAACACTCATTTATATGCATCCACTTTTCTCTTTTTGTAATCAAGATCATGGAGTAGTTTTGTTTTTGTTTTTGTTTTTTTTTTTAAGGAGGGGCAGGGGGCAGAGTCAACATTTTTAGATTGTACTTAAATCTTAATTTAGTACTAGGTATCATAAATGTCCAACAGACCAATAAGTAAGCATACAATTTGAAGAAAACTGGAAATCATCAACATTCACACTATAAATCAAACAAGAAAACATTAAAAAGTCACAAATAAGTGAATGGATGTCTGCCAAGTTCTTGACACATAGACCAATAAACACATTAGGAGGATTGATTTCATGTGTCCAAGAGCACCAAAGAATGTTATATCATGAGACACACAGGCATCTCATCTTCTAGTTATAACAACAAACATAAATAAAACTCAAAAATAATTGTTGCTTATATCCCAATATCTGTGGAAAAGGATCAGAAAAATAGAAAATATTGTGAAGAGCTTCAAACAAAATCAACATAGACAATACATTCATATTCAATGATTTCATGGGAAAGATGGCATAAGAGTGCACAGTGAAAAATAAGTTGGAAAATATGGAGTAGGATTAAGAGATGAAAGATGTCAGAAATGTATGGACTACTCCAAAGCCTGGAAGATGATTTTAAGGCTGTTTCCTTTAAGAAAGTATCTAGGAGTGCACAGTACAAGATATAAACAATGTAACATAGAGGGGAGAAATCAATTACATTTTAATAGATATTAAAAGGTTTATGGTTAAATGCTGTTGCTTTTGGAATCAGCTCTATGGGTACAGTTTTACAATTCAAGAAATAAAGCATAGTTTAAAATAAATTTACCTGTGCGAAAGAAAAGGAAAAGTATTTTGATATTGTCAGAAAAATATTAATGTCCCTGCAGTATTGGAGGCATGAGCTGGCCCTCCAAATATATCCTCTTGCCATATGTGCTCCCTGTGTATGTGGCGAATCTTTCACTAACCACATGTCATGATTACTAATATTCCCTCATGTATGCTTTTCCATGTATCTGACCTAATTATTTGTGCTCCTGATATCTGAGCACACTTATTACTAGTAGTGGATATATCTGTGCCACAATATAAACTGTGTTAATGGAGGGCAAAGATCTTGGGCTGTTATGCTATTCCAATAAATGGTTTCTATTTGAATCAATTTTATACACATGATAGGTGTGTGGGGATCATCATCAATGATGATGACTTATAAGATGTGATTTTAAGAGATTTTTTTCATGAATGTAGCTAAGCACACAATAGATAATGCTTTTGAGTGAAAATCTGGTCTCCAAGGCTTGCTAGTTGTGTGACTGTCGGCAAGTCAACATTTATTTGCCTCAATTTTTTTACCCACAAAATTGGAAATAATAAGAACACCTACATTCTGCAGTTGTAGTGAGGAGATATATATATATATATATATATATATATATATGTATATATATATGTATATATATACACACACATACATACATACATACATGTGTATATACATACATATGTGTATATATATATGCATGTATATGTATATCTATATTATATGTGTCTATATGTGTATATACATTAGTAGTTGTTTTCATTGTCACTGTTGTTGTTTGGGTAAAAATCTACAAAATAAATTCAAATTGGCTTAAGTTTTTTATTTTTTTAACTAGAAATTCCATATGACAAGGAGATATCGATAGATAGATAGAGACATAGATACACATATATACAGACATATACATATATACACACATACATATACATACATATATACATACATACACACATCTATATCTCTATATGTAGAATTGTCCCACATAATTAAAAAAATAGACAGTGATCAGGTGGATACGGAATGAACCTAAAAAACCTTGATGTAACACTACTAGATAATGCCAAGAGAATCTGTAGATGAAAATTAAATATCAACAAATTCTTTCAAAATTTAACAGTTTGATCAGGGTTTCTCCAATCATCTATGGTAATGGAATCAATGGCATTTGGTAAAAGCTTCTTGATTTTTTTTTTATGAATTTAAAGGAATATAGGAAAATTAAGAATTACAGATGAGGAGAAAGAACATTCCAGACATGGGAAATTATCAATGCAAAGGTCCCAAGATAACAAAAGGTTTTTTATATTCATGGAACTTGAAAATGGCCAGGGTGTCTGAAGAGGAATAAGGTATGAAAATTCTGGAAAGAGAGAAAGAGATCAGATCACGAAGAGATTTAAATGCCAAACTGAGAACATTATATTGGATCCTAGAGTTAATAGTCACAGGAATTTATGAAGCAGGAGATCTACATTTTTATAAGAATTACCTTGGAAGCTGAAAGAAAGAAAGAGTCATGGAGAGAAATAACATAGAGAAAAGTTAGAAGACTATTATGTGGGGCTTCTAGATGATCAAAAAAACAGAGATCTAGACATTGTTTGTTCTTACAATAACTCTCAATACTCTTCTAGCAAGAGAAAACATGCTCAAAAGATAAAGAAACTATAGCTGTTGCCACTGGCCAAAACACTAAGAAGCCTATAAATGGAGAACACTAACCCCTTACACTCGTTTTTTACATATATTATGCTTCATCTTATGAAATTAAACTCCGCTTTCTCTTTTGTCAATCTTTTTTTTTCTAGATTTGTAAAGTTATCGATATAATAGCTTTGTGAAATACATATTTGATAAAATTTCAATCTTTTCTTTCATCAAAATAACTTTCAGGAAAAATGTTAAATCACACATGGAGATGAGAGATCCCTGGGAAATTTCACTAGAAACAAAGTTGGCTTTCACACATTATTATAGTTTGGGGTCTAATAATTGAATGAGTTGTCATGTATCATTGCCTAGTCTACATCTATTTTATTCATAAGGATCACATGAGAGATATTGCCAAGTTCTTTCCTAAAATATATTTAAACTATATCCACAGCAAGGCTATCATTCTAACAGCTCTATCACAAATGGGAGCAAATCTGACAGAATCTTTTTAATGCCATGCTCATCATTGGCAACATCACTTCTTTTTCTAGATGCTTTGGAACATTTCTTTTGTTAACAAATTACATAATTTTGCCAGGAATTGAAGTTCTACTCACTGACATTTAGTTTTTAGCCTCTACTCCCATCTCACAGGAGATTTTTAAATCATGATTATATTTATTTTTAACAGTCTTGAGATACTGCTTCCATACCACAATATTTTTCATGAATTTTTGATAGCTACCCAGTAAAAATATTGGTCAATTATTTCAGGGTTTGGATCGGATCACAATAATTCAATAAGGCCAGTTAAGGGGTCCTCTTATTTTCTAATTTCAGGCAATTATGATATCTCCAAATGGTTCAACAAACTGGAGCCCCAAGAATCTGAACATTGCTTTTAAATACAATTTTATTGTCCTTAATTGAAATTGAATTTACATTCATGAAATTGTAGAGGGGAAGAAAAATCTAAAAAAAAAAAGTTGTACAATTTAAAATGCATTTTAATTTAACAGGTGAAAACTATGTATTTTCACAGAAAAAATGATAAATGCTGGAGAGGCTGTGGAAAAATTGGAACACTAATGCATTGTTGTGGAGTTGTGAACTGATTCAACCATTCTGGAGAACAACCTGAAACTATGCCCAAAGTGGTATAAAAAATTGCATACCCTATAATCCAGCAATACCACTTGTAGGGCTGTATCCCAAAGAGATCATAGAAGTGGGAAAAGGACCTGTATGTTCAAAAATATAGCATCTATTTTTGTGGTGGCAAAGAATTGGAAATCAAAGGGATGCCCATCAATTGGGGAATGGCTAAACAAGTTGTGGTATATGAATGTAATACAATACTATTTTGCTATAAGAAATGAGGAGCAGGCAGATTTCATAATAACCTGGAAAGACTTATATAAACTGATGCTAAGTGAGGAGAGCAGAACCAGGAGAACACTGTACAAAACCACAGACACATTGTATGTGTGACAATTAACTTTCATAGACTGGTCTCCTTCCAGCAATACAAAGTTAGAGGACAACTACAAAAGACTCATGATGGAAAGGGATATTCACATCCAGAGATAGAATTACGGAGTCTGAATGCAGATTGAAGCAGGCTACTTGTTCTCTCTCTTTTTTGTTTTGTTTTGTTACTTCTTCCTCATTGTTTGCTCCATTGGTTATTATCCTTCTTTACAATTTGACTAATGTTTAATGTGAAGGTATTTGTAGAACATATATTTGATTGCATGACACCATGGGGGGTGGGGGAGGAGAGAAAGGGGAAGAAAATTTGAAACTCAAGGTATTGTGTAACTGAATGTTGTAAACTAAAAGTAGATAAATAATTTTTTAAAACCCTATATTTTCAAAATTCTGCTCATTTTTTATTCAACAAGCCTATTTAAAGTTTAGCAAGTAAAATATTATAGTTTAGATTTATTTTTAAGAATGGTTGAAACATTTATGAGAAATCTCAATAAGGATTATTAGAGGAATAAAATATGAAATCACTGTTGTACTTGGCATGATGTGAAGACTCATGTGACCGTGAACCCTTTCAGTTTATTTTTGTAAGGCTCTTAATTTCCATCACAAATTCCAGAATAATCTTGCTTTCAAAAAGCTTTATATATTTTTTAGCTCTTTTACTAAAACAATCATTCACAATTTGGCAAAGTGAAATGTTTTCAAAATATATATTCTGAAACTATTATTAATCATTTCAATTCCAGTTGGAAAACGTATTATAATATTTTGATTTATAGAAATAATTTTAAATATTTTATTAATTTCAAAACATGTGGGGGTATCACAGGGATAAGGAGCAACTGACAATCTTTACTTTTCCATTTTTATTATTCACCCTGTCAAAGCTGTTATGATAATACTAGCCTCTCTTTTTTGGGTTCAGATAGCTAGATTAATGATTTCTACCTCTTTTTTTTTTTCCCGATCTCCATCTATCTTCTGTGTTTCTTTCCAGATTTTAAACCACTTTATGTCAATAGTCAGAACAGGTATCCAAATTTCAAACACAGCTTTCTCCAGGTATAGGGCATTGATCCCTCCTAGACATCTGCTTTTCTGACCTTTTTCATTAATACATACTTTATTGTTAAAAAACATGTATTAAATCAATCAAATCTCTATTAGACATAATTAATAGATTTTTATAATGTCTCCTCCCTGTCTTCTTTATTCTTACAGGCAGGCAACTTGTTGGGGATGATGTCGAGGTTTAGCTCTGAAGGGTCTGCTGTGGTCCTGAATCTGGGGCAAGGACCCCCTTGAGCCTGTTTCCACCCACCTAGGTTCAGTATCTCAGGATGTTGACTCACCACCTCCAGTTAATTACCCCAGGTGCAAAGGAGGCTTGGAATATTCTGACTGTCCCTGAAACCCTGGCCACTTGAGTGATATAAATAAAGTAGTGACACATGAGTGAAGAAAAGCAGAGAAGTGTCCCAAGGGAATGGCTTCCTAAAGGTTGCAAGTTAGGTGCCTTATATACCAAATAATGTGAAGTTTCCCATGAGAACATATGACGTAAGTATGTTAGCTATAATATATAAACCTGAACCCTCAGATGCTTATTTGAGATTTGCTTGGCATGTAATAAACTTATGGACACAATCTCTGCCTGGCCTATAGACTCCTTATTCCAGCTCCCATGTTTCAATTAGTGATGTGAGTTCATGTTGCAACAACTACCATAGGATTTATTAGGTTATTACAGGGTTAATTGTCAAAAAAAGTAAGTTTGAATTATCTTGGGAGGAAATATCTTAATTAGCACATTAGTCTGTCTTCAAATATTCTCTTGGATATTAATATGGGGCAACTATTTTTTAACAGAATATTATTTATACATCAGCCACTAGAGGTAACTCACACATACAAGTTTCATCTACACTTTCCAGTCTTTCCGTCACAACTTGTCTCTTTTTCATGCTTGGATAAGAAAGTTTTTGTTTCTGTTTTCCAAAACCTTTCTGGTTGGTTTTCAATTTAATTTAGGGAACTACATTAAAAATCGATCAAATATAAAAAATAAAAAATAAAATAGGTCCTTTATGACTAGACTACAGTCCCCACCCATAAAGTGTAATTGACTCTCTCTCAAGTCACTTTCCAGAATGCCCATAGGTTTGAACACATTAATTTGTTATCATGCAGTGTGTTTTTGTGTTTTTTTTTAATGCTGTGAAATTTCTCAGTACAGATTTTTGAAAGTTCTGAGAAAAAATACCTCCAAATTGTACAAAAAAGAAATATAGAAAGGGGGGAGGGGCTCTGAATCATGGATTAAATGGGCATAAGACAACAGAAATTCTCCCTGACTAAAAATTATTTCAGAATTTGAGGCAGTTTATAGTCCTTTTCATACTTGTATATTGTTTGATAAAACTCTATTTCTTACTGCAAAAATTAGTTTTTTGAGTTTTCTTGAATCTCAATCATATTTGCTGCTCATAATATTGCTTTCTGTCTCAGCCCCAAATCTTACCTCTCAGAGGAAGAGGGAATAGAGAGAAGGAGAAAGTGAGTGGGTCCATAGGATAGACATCATATATCATCCTTCTTATCCTATTCCATAAAATCCTGATCCCAAAAGTAATATCAGAATTGGGACAGAAAATAAAGCAATGAAGAAAAGCAGAATTTTTTTCTATGCATTAGATTTCTAGACTTTACAAGGCCTTTCCAGCTTAGTAAGACTTAGTTAACAAGAATTGTAGAGTGATTATAACTATGAAATCTTTGATACACTAAGTTCAGAATGTTTTCTCAACAGAAAGTGGGTATGAAGTGACAAGTCTTTCAGTGATTTCTATAATAGGGATCAACCATTAGTATTTTAACCATCATTGTCCCAACTGATAGAAAGGAAAAAAAAAAAATGATGTGTACTGCATGGTGGGATTTTCCTGGATTTAATTTCCAGCTTCCATACTCTAGCTATACATATATGTATGATCTAGACAAATCATTTAAGTTCTTGGAATCTTTTGGGGGTTTTTCTCTATAGAATGGAGAGTGATTATATTTCTAACACCCACTACCAGTGATTTTTGAGGAAAGCTCTTGGTAAAGTTTAAAGCAATTATGCTCTGAAACTTTTAACTACTATTGTTTTTTTTCATTCCAGCCATCCACTCATTTTTTTCACCTCTAGTAACTTTTAAATATCCATAGTCATTTACATATATTTTCTATATGGGCTTAATGGAAAGTCTGAGATAGATGTTATTGATCTATTATAAAGTTGAAAAATCTGAGGCTCAAAAACGTTTAAGTGAATTTCCAATCCATTCTACTGTGCTTTTAGTTTTGATGAGTTCATTTCATTCACATTATAGTTATTATTGTCCATTCCCCATTCATTGTATTTTATTTATTCTTC
The DNA here is from genome assembly GCA_028646515.1 of Pseudochirops corinnae. Lineage (NCBI taxonomy): Eukaryota > Metazoa > Chordata > Mammalia > Diprotodontia > Pseudocheiridae > Pseudochirops > Pseudochirops corinnae. The sequence continues at coordinate 97,387,641 of CM053591.1, forward strand.
TCTTTTTTTTCATCCTGTCCACTTACAACCCTTTCCCTTTTGCCCTTTTCATCCTGCTTCCTGGATGAGGTATGGTTAATTGCTATACCTAGATCTCTGTCTGTGCTCCACCCCCATTTTCTTCTCCATTGGAAAAAAAAAATCTACCTTGAATTCCTCTTTCATGTGAAATAATTTCCTTCACTTTCCCTCTCTTTTCCCACTTATCTCAGTGAGACCCTCTTTTTCAACCTTCCATTCTTTTGTTGAGACCATCTAAACATAATAGACTCCTCCTTATGGCCCCTGTCTAAGCAGATAGGCTCTGATTCACATAATGTTGACACAGAATTTATGGGATGCAGCCAAAGCAGTACTTAAGATAATGTTTATATCTCTAAATGCTTACATGAATAAAATAGTGAAAGAACAGATAAATGAATTGGACATGCAACAAAAAAGGATAGAAAAAGAAAATAAATAAAATCCCTAATTGAATAACAAATTAAAATTCTGTAATTCAAGAGAGAAATTAAGAAAATTGAAATTAAGTAAACATTTGAACTAATAAATAAAACTAAGAGCTGACTTTATGAAAAAAAAATCAACAAAATAGAAAGACCTTTGTTCATTTTTATTTAAATTTTAAAAAGAAAGAAGAAATCCAAGTTATCAGTGCCAAAAAATGAGAAGAATGTTTTCACCAACAATGAAGATGAAATTAAAGGAATAATTAGGAGTTATTTTTGTTGAATTGTTTGTGACTGAAACTGACAATCTAAGTGAAATGGAGGAATATTTACACAAATATAAACTGCCCAGATTAACAGAAGAGGAAATAAAATACTTAAATAAACATGTTTTAGAAAAATAAATTGAATAAATCCTCAATGAACTCTCTAGGAAAACATCTTCAGGGCCAGATGAACTTAGATGTGAATTCTACCAAACATTAAAGAACTATTCAATACAATATTGTTTAAACTATTTGGAAAAAATAGGCAAAGGAGTCCCTTTTTATTCTTTTTATGACACAAAATGGTGCTTAAACTTAAACTAGGAATAGACAAAACAGAGAAGAAAAATTATAGAACAATTTCACTAATGAATATTGATGTAAAATTTAAATAAAATATTAGCAAAAATATTAGAGTATCTTATCATGAATATAATACACTATGACTAAGTGGGATTTATACAGGAATGAAAGATTTTTTTTTCATTATTGGGTAATCTATACATATAAGTGACCATATCAACAACAAAACTAACAAATCATATGATTATCTCAACAGATACTGAAAAATCTTTTGACAAAATATAGGACCAATTCCTATGAAAAACACTAGAAAGCATGGGAATATGTGGAGTTTTCTATATAATAACAGCAGTATCTATCTGAAATCATCAGTAAGATTATAAGTAATGACGATAAGCTAGAAGCTCTCTCACTAAGATCAAGGGGGAAATAAGAATGCATATTATCACCACTATTATTTGAAATAGTAATAGAAATGTTAGCTTTAGCAATAAGAGAGAAAAAAAGAAATGGAAGAAATTTGAATAGGCACTGAGAAAATAAAACTACCACTTTTTGTAGATGATATCATGGTATACTTAGACAATCCTAGAGATTCAACTAAAAAACAATTACTGGAAATAATTAACAACGTTAGCAAAGTTGCAGTATAAAAATTAAACCCACAAAAATCCTCAACTTTTCTATATTACCACAAAAGCCCAGTAACAAATTCCAGTTAAAATAATTGTAGGCAATATAAAATATATTTGGAAGACTACCTGCCAAGACATTCATATGAATATAATTACAAAACACCTTTCACACAAATAAAAGTCAGATCTAAACAACTTGGGAAAATAGCACTTGATCAGGAGTAGACTGAGCCAATATAATTTTTAAAATGGCAATTCTTCCTAAACTAATCCACGTATTGAGTGAAATATCGATCACACCACTAAAAAAAAGAAAATGATAAAGCTAGAAAAAAAATAACAACAAAATTCATTTGGAAATACAAAATGTCAAGAATATCAAGGAAATTGATAAAAAAAAAAAAATCAAAGGGAGGTGGCCTAGCCACACCACATATAAAAACATATAAAAAAAGCAGCAACCATCAAAACTATTTGATACTGGCTAAGAAATAGAGTGATGGATCACTGAAATAGATTAGGTTCACAAGACATAGTAGTAAATATACAGTATAAAATGGTCTATTGTTTGAGAAACCCAAGTACTTCAGTTTCTGGGATTAAAAAACTTTCTATTTGACAAAATCATATCTGAAAACTAAAAAAATAAAAGAGTATGGCAGCAATTATGGATAAACCAACATGTCACATCCTAAGGTCATAATGGGTACAATTTAGACATAAATAGTGATACTCTAAGCAAATGAGCAGTACAAGGAATAGTTTATCTGTCAGATCTATGGAAAATGGAAAAAAAATTATGAGCAAACAAAAAATAGAGAACATTATGAAATGCAAAATGGATAATTTTGAATGAATTAAATAAAAAGGTTTTGACAAACCAAAGCTATATAACCAAGATTGGAAGGAAAGCAGAAAGCTGGAAAATAATTTTTATATCCACTGTTTCTGGTAAAGGGTTCATTTCTCAAACATATAGAAAACTTAGCCAAATATATAAGAATCCAAATCATTCTCCATTTGGTAAATGGTCAAAGGCTATGAACTGACAGTTATCAGAGGAAGACATTAAAGTTATCTATAGTCATAAGAAAAAATGTTCTCAATCACTATTTTTTACAGAAAAGCAAATCAAAACAATTTTGAAGTACCACCTCGCACCTATCCGATTGGTTAATATGACAGAAAAGGAAAATTATAAATATTGGAGATGTGTGCAAATTGGAACACTGATGTATAATTGGTGGAGTTGTGAACTGGTCTAACCATTCTGGAGAGCAAATGGCTATAAAACTTTGCATACCTTTTATCCATCAATATTACTACTAGGTCTGTATACCAAAGAGATAATAAAAAAGGGACAAGGACCCACATGTACAAAAATATTTATAGCACTCATTTTCATGGTGGCTAAGGTTTGGAAATTGAGGGGAAGCCCATCAGTTGAGCAGAGTGTGAACAAGTTGTGGTATCTGAATGTAACGGAATACTATTGTACTATAAGAGATGATGAGCAAGCAGATTTCAGAAAACCTAGGAAAAACTTACATGAAATGGTGCTGAATGAACCAGGAGAACAATATACATAATAACAACAAAATTGTAAGATGACCCATACCTTTGACAGACTTACCTCTCCTTAGCAACACAATGATTACAGACAATTCCAAAATAGTCATGATGGAAAACCCTATTCACATCCTATTCAAACCCTATTCACAGAAAAGACTATGGAATATGAATGCAGATTGAAGCTAATTATTTTCACTGTTTTGGGTTTCTTTCTTGTGTTTTCCCCTTCTGCTCTGAATCTTCTTTTAAAACATGACAAATGTGGAAATATGATTAATAGGATTATACATATAGAACCTATATTAGAGTACTTGTTTTTTTTGGGGGGGGGGTTGAGGGAGGGAAAAGAATTTGGAACTCAGAATTTTATAAAAAGTGAATGTTGAAAACTATCTTTATACGTGATTGGAAAAAATACTGTTAAGTGTGGTGAAACCAAGATGGATTGCATCTTCTTTCTTAACTCTTACTCTTTCCATGTTTTTTTTTTTCTAAATCAGTTAACCCATCATTTCCTACATCACAGCAATATTCCAACCCAATCACATCATGGCTGAGAGATTGTCTATGAAAGCATTCCCTTCCAATTTTCTGCATTCCTTCTTTTATTGGCTACATTTGTTTCATTTATACAAGAGAATTTTAATTTAAAATAATCAAAATTATCCATTTTACACATCAACAATGCTGTCATCCTCTAATATAGTTTAAGGTTTAATAATGCCTACTCTGCTTCCTTTAGATTTTTGTTCCCTGGTTTATTTAAAGTTCATAACCTTTTGTTCTTCCAAATGCACTTTTTTTCTATTTTTTAGTAATTAATTGCATTGCAATGAATAAATATAGTGGTTAGTAAAATGATCATTTCTTATATTATATTGGCTTTACTTACCCATGAACAATAAATATTACTTTAAATATTTAGATGGCAGTTTATTTGTATAAAAAGTCTTTTGAGTTTATGATTCCATAATTGCTGTGTCTGTTTTGGCAAGTATACTCTCAAGTATTTCATACAGTCTAGTTACTTTAAATGGTCTAAAGCAACATTGAATAGTATTGCTGACACATAATGTAGTTTCTTTATTTTTCTCTTATGATTAAATCAATTTTAGCTTTAACTTTGCCTGAGATTATGCTTACTACCCCTGCATTTTATAATAAATTCTACTCTTACCCTTTGTTTTATCTTTATATCTCTCATTTTATAGTATTTCCCAAAAGTGATATAATATTGTCTTCAAATTTTTAATCTGCTATCCATTTCCATTTTAAGGATAAATTCATCCCACTCTATTCTAAGCTATAATTACTTGTGTATTTTCCTTCTTATTATTTTTCCTCACTAACCCTCTCGTCCTATTTACCCTATCTATCTCTCTTCATTCCTCTGCTTTACCTGCTACGTTGCCTCCCTATTCCCTAATCTACCCACCTCTCTATGAGTCCATTCCTTATCCTTTCCCCCAACCCTATCCCCTTTTCAACATTTCTTTTTGAATTTAGAAGACATTTTTTACATATGTATTTCTGTGTATCTCTCTCTCTCTCTCCTCTCTGTATATATATATACATACACACACATATTTATATACATAAACATACATATACATACATACATACATGCACACACATATGTATATATGTATGTGTGTGTGTGTATATATATGTGTGTGTGTGTGTGTGTGTGCGTGTGTGTGTGTGTTTGTGTGTGTGTGTAGGTTCCCTCTTAAACCCATTGCTGATGACGGAAAGTTTCCAGCACTATCTACTCTTCCCCCTACTAACTTCTTCTGTATCTTTTTTTTTTCCTTTTATGCCTCATTTATATGAGATAATTACCCCTTTTAACTCTCCCTACCTGGTTTTATTTTTTGAGAATCACCCCATCATATTCAGGCTAGCCTAAACTCTTCTTTCAAATTACCTAAATGATGATGACAGTCATAATAGTACAACCAATATTTTTACATATATTAAATAAAGAATTTGACCTTATTGAGTCACTTAAAATTGGTCTTTGACGTTTACCATATATGTCTCCTGGCTGTTATTATATGTCAAATTTTCCATTAAGTTCTGCTGTTTTTGTCACAAGTACCTTAAAGTCTTTCAGATCGTTAAACACCCATTTCTTTTCATTCCGAGTTATATGAACTTTTCTGGGTAAATTACTCTGGATCAAAACCCCAGCTCTTTTGTTCTATGAAATACAGTATTCCAATACGTATGGTTCATCAGCATAGTAACTACTAGTAAGTCTTGTGTAATCCTTATTGTAACTCCATGATATTTTTTTTTTCTTGTTGCTTCCAATATTTTCTCCTGAACCTGGGAGCTTTGAAATTTTTCTATGATATCCATGTCAGCTTTCCTCCTGGGATGTCTTTCAGGTGGTTGTTGGTGGATTCAGATTATTCATTCTTTTTTTTTTCTAAAATATTTTGCTTGTTATTCCATTGTGTAGAAAATGTTAAGAGTTTCCCATTTTCTACTGCATCCTCTCAATCGTCTCATCTTCTGAGGCTCAACATGGTCTTTTAAATGTCCTTCATGTTCCCCCAAACACAGCCTAATGGGCTCATTCACAACTATGCTTTTCTTCCTGAGGTTGCCCTGCCTACAACACTCTCATCCACGCCCCTCCACCTGTAGTCTTCAAAACTGTCTCTCTTTCTGGGAGCTTTCTTTGATCACAACTGCCCAAAGTGGCAATCTCACTCTCCAATCAAACTCCCAGTGCACTTAGTTGATATCATATTAATAGCATTTAATTATCTTCTGTTTCTTGTGTGTATGTGTCTTCTCTTCCTCACCAGCATGGGTACCCCCTAAGGTCAAAGAACCCACCTTCTCCTCCTTGTCTTCCCCATAGTTCCAGCAAAGTGCTGAATACACAATAAAGGAGATAAATGCATTTTGACTGGTGGGCTAAGAAGCTCTAAAACACACATGCCATTTCCCAATTCCCCCTAAATCCTCTATCTCTTGGTTTTAGGGGTTCCAATTCCTGAGTTTACCTGAGATGACTCAGTTCCCGTCTTAGCTGTTGGCATCCCAGGCAAACTAGGCCTGGAGAGGGATTTGCAGGAGGCAGGATCACAAACACCAGAGGACAGAATGTCAAATGGATTTTACTATTCTCTCAGTCACCCCTCACAACCTTCAACCACTATCTTTAGCCTCTATCACTGAACCACCCTCTTCCTCTCCACCTTCAGAAGCACTAGAAGTGAATAGAAAAGGGGAATGCAAGCTGACCCCTTGCTGTAACCATCATTCCCCCTAGCAAAAGACTCTCTATCTTTCTGGTGCTTGAGTGGAAGTGGGTCAGGAGGTGGGACCCTTCTAGGTATGCCTGAGTCCTCAGCACAGGATGTGGGACAGACTGCATGGCAGCCACCTGATGCTTATTAAACAGGGCTAAGGGGAGGAGTAAAGCATATAACAAGCAATAAACTCTAGTGCTAGAGACATATGCAACCCACTTCTGTGAGGGCCAATGGATGTACTTCCAGAGGAATGCAACCGTAGCTGAACAATCAGAGGTCCCAGTCCAGCAAATGGTGATCGCTCTCTCGTTCTTTACCAAGCAAAACGAACATGAAGGTGAATAGGGAAAAAAGGCCCCACATGGGAGAGCAGTCTCTAATTCCACTTTGGGGAATTATGTGAGGCTGGTGAGAGGGGGAGGGTCACTAATCTGGCTCAGAGGGTTCACGGTATGGCAGGCCCCAAAGTCTGAAGACATTGTTCTCTGCAGGGGTAGGTAATGCTTGACCTGGCCCCACCTTCATGCCATGGTCATCACATACAACGACAAGGCTGTTGCATGTTCTGACAGGCTCATGCCCTTCTTTCTTGACCAAAGCCATCATGGAGTGGTTAAAGTAGCCAGAGTCAGTGAAATACTCTAAGGAACATGCAAACTCACTATAAGGTACCACAGTGATGTCCAAGTGCCAATGGGGTCCCCAGGCCCTAGCAACTGACACAGGCCCAGATATTTCTGCTGCTGCCCATTATCATCCTGGGTGACCAGGTCATCTGTCAGGAACCCTCACTGCCAAAGGGTATCCAAGAGCTTGCTGAGGATCCCATGGTGGGATCATCCATCTGGGAAAGTGACCAGTATATCCACATCCCCACATGTGGCTTTACCCCAGAGATATGAGACACATGCCATGGAGAGCAGTCCATTGCAGAGGGTATGAGCTGCCTCCTGGAGAGTCTGCTAAATCTCTGCAACCTCTTCCCTGGTATGAGGTTGAGGAAGTCCTCGTAATGCTCTAGGATGGCCTTACTTTTAATGTCCTCCAGAGTCCATAAGCCTTTCACATACCACCTCTGGGCAGTCTTACTTCCAAATCCACAGAAATTGGAGAAGAGCTCTCAGTCAGGTATACTGTCACCAATAAGGTCCAGTTTTCAAAGATACCTGCTTTCTACAATCTCCATGATCTCTGCCATGCTCTTTCCAATCCCCAGTATGGCGCAGCCTTCCTGATCAAAGGCGACAGGCTTGTAAAAACACTTAAGGGCACTGACAGCCTTGAAGTAGCTTAGTGACTGCCACCTGTCACCTTGGACAGTATAGACATTGGCCAGTACTTCCAGCTTCTCTCTAATATGAGGCTAGTGGTTGGTAATCTGGCTAGAGGGCTCGGTACAAACTCATTTATCACTGACAGTGGGGTCCAGGCTGGGCTCAACGTCTCGCTCAAGGGTGCTTGGATATCAACCATTGAACAGGGCTTCCAGGTCTCTGTCTCTCTCTCTCCTCTCTGTCTCTGTCTCTCTCTCTGTCTCTGTCTCTTTCTCTCTCTGTCTCTCTCTTTCTCCCTCCCTCCCCCTCTCCCTATTCCTGTCCCTCCCTCTCTTTCACCTAATATCCATTCCAGGAGGACAAAACTTCATTGTCTATAAAGTCCTATTCCATCCCAGTGATTATTCTTCCCTATATGCAGATAGGAGGGATAGAGAGTAAGAATCTGTCTACTCACTGGTATGGATTACACTCTATGAGCTTGAATCACAATCAGCCACATTTGAGCCACTTGAGCCACATCAGCCTGCTGCTTGTTTAGCTTAACAATAATTCTGTATTTATCAGCAAAGCACAGTATCTGTACTGTGTCTAAATTGTTTTTAAATGAATTTCTTTAAAGTGGCTCTACTACTTAATAGACTTCTTTAAAGAAATTCAGCTTTCTTTTCTTACATATCCTGATGTTTTTGGACATAGGAAAAAATATTGAAAGGTGTTATAGAACCCATTAGTTTATTTTTGAGTCCCTAAGGGTCATCTATATTGCTATGAAGTGGTGCTGACGTGAAAAATTTGTGAGCACTTTCATAACCATTTTCATAAAGAGAGTTAAATGAAAACAACTAAATTTAACGTTCATTTTAAAAATTAAAAAAGAAAGAAATTTCTACTCTCTTTGACACATCAATGAATTCATGGTTTAAATTTTAAGATAATCAATAAAAACACTATCTAAATCAAATATGAATTTGTATCTCAAATTTTTAATTCAAATTATCAAGTATTTTTTTGGAACACCTATTAAATACGAGTCATTGTGGCAGAATCAGAAGATGACAGTCGTTCATTTGAATCCTGTCTCAGTATTTCCAGCTTTGTGACCCTGGGCAACTCACTTATTTTCTCTCAGACACTGTTTCTCTGTATGTAAGATGGGAATAAAATTAGCACTTATCTCACAGGATTTTTGTGAGAATTAAATCAAATTATCTATTAAGCCCTTGTCAAATCTTAAGTCACTATATTAATATTAGCTATTAGAGGAAAATAGGTAAGAAAGAAACCTTTCCTCCAAAGTTCAGGTGTGTGAAAGAGAAAGATAGAGAATTTAACTTGTTTTCAATTAAATTAAGACATAGCATAAAGTATGCAATGTGATAGACGTTATAGTAGAAAGATTTCAATGAGTTTAGGCATCAAAAATGCTTCATTAAATGTCATTATATTCCACTTCAGTCTAAATAGTCCTTCCTTTCTAAGTTGCCTATTTTAATTGAAGGCACCATCATCATCCTTCCAGAAACTGAGATCACAACCTCTGAGGCTTTGACTCCTCTCATTCATTCCTTATATCAAATCAATTCCTAAATCTTGCCAATTTTACTTCCATAAAACCCTTGATGTCCATCTTCTTTTTTTTTTTCCATACTCAACCCAATCATCACTCAAGTTAAAATCATCATAACTTTTTCAATGGAATATTACAATAACCTACTAATACATCTAACTTAAGTCTCTCCCCTCTCCAAAAGAATATCCACAGAACTACCAAATTTATGTCCTTAAAACACAGGTCTGGTGGGGTGGAGCCAAGATGGCGGCGTAGCAGCAGCAACATATCACAGCTCTCACAAAGGTACCCCAAAATACCCATAAAATAGGACTCTAAACCAATCTTGGAACTCCAAAAATGCACACAAAGATACTTCCCACTAAAGTCAGCTCGGCTACAAAGAGCCATATCAGCCCTGGGAACCGAAACCAGCCTAGCCTGAAGCCGCAGCTGTGCCCTGGGAGTGGCTGGATGGGAGGAGCAGAGGAGCCTCTCTGGTGAGCGGGTTAGCGGCAGCTGCGAACAGCGTTCAGAACTAAGTCAGTGGGAATTGCAAATTTAGGAGAGTAAAGCAGTCCGGCCGAAAGGCCTCCAGAGTGGAAAAGTGAAAGGCAGAGGTTTTGCACCCACCTCCACGTTCAAGCTTCCTGCCCGCGGCCTGCAGACAGCAAGGGGACTAAGCAATTGTTCTGAGGCCATTGCTCTCGCGTTGAGCAGCCTGGATCCGGATTGCCGTCTTGGGCCTCAGTCTTGGAGTCTTCACTATCCAGTCAACTGGAAGTAAGTAGGAAGGGTCACAACACCTTCCTGAGAGCTACGGCAGCTGGGAGGGCCCCAGCGATTTGGGACACAGCTTTCTCTTCTGCAAGCAGAGCCCCATACAGATTTAAAAAAAAATCACGGACTGAACAACCATGAGTAAGAATAAGCATAAGAAGCAAAATAAGAACAGCAACCAAACCCTAGATTCCTTCTTTGGGGAAAAGAAAGATCATGGAAGAGAAAGGGAGGAGGAGAGTGCAGCCAGAGCACCCCCACCAGGGGCCTCCAATAAACATGAAGAATGCCTTAAAGATAGAGATGAGCAGAAGAAGGATTTTCAAAACCAAATAAGGGAAGTGGAAGAAAAATTGGGAAGAGAAATCAGAATCTTCCAGGAAAATCATGAAA
>CM053591.1:97398636-97419880 GCA_028646515.1 Pseudochirops corinnae
GGGGGGGGGGCCAGGAAAGGAAGAAGGGACATTTAATCAGACTCTCACAGTGTGCTCACTATGGAGAGGTTCTGCGTAATTTCACATGTTCAGCCTGTATTTGATTGCTTGCCCTTCCAGTGGGGGTGGGTGGCGAGGGAGAAGGAGAAAAAAATCTGGAATCTGGAATTTCATAATCAAATGTTATGAATGTGTATATATATACATGCAATTATTATTATTATTATTATTGAATACATCCAACTGGAACTTGAGATACACAGGCACTGTGGTTGGGAGATCCATCTTGCCCTACTGAAAAGTGACAAAGGAGAGAATAGACTGGGGGAGAGGGGACACACTGGGATGGCTGTTTTGGGGCAGTGGGTGTGGGAAAGAGCCGAGAAAATATGTAACTCAAAGTCTTGCGGAAATGAATGATGCAAACTAAAATAAAATTTAAAAAAAAATAAAAATAAAAAAAAAAACACCGGTCTGTCCATGTTGCTTTTTCATTTGAGAAGTTATTCTATTACTTTTGCTTCTAAGATACAACGCAAATTGCTCTGTTTTATATTTAAAGTCATTCACTTCCTGCTTTTTTTCTGTTCTTTACTGGTTTCTTATACTTTCCTGCCCTTCACCCATTTAAATTAAAATTCATCTGTTTGATGTTTCCCATAAATTGCATTTCATCTCTGATCTCCTCATTTTTAAAATCCTGTCTCCTATGCCTGAAATCCATGTGCTACTCCTGTCTGCCTTTTAGAATTTCCAGTTTCCTTTAAGTTTCAGGTCAATTACCACCTCCTACAAGAGGCCTTTCTTTGTCACTATTGCACTGCTCTCAGAATTTAAGGAAAAAAACTTTTCACAGATAAATTTTGTTTTATTTATATGTATACATTATATGTATATAATATAAATGTGTATATAATGTAAATGTAAAATTTGTATGTATGCATTCATTTTTTAAAATGAATGCTAGATTTGGTTGGTTCCACTTAACATTCAAAAGAATGTAAGTTTCTTGACTGTTTGAATATTGTAGTTGTTCACCAGCAAACACTAAAGGGTCTGTTACAAAAGAAGCACTCAATAAAGATTTTTTAAAATGTGTGTGTGTGTGTGTGTGTGTGTGTGTGTGTGAAATGAAAGGAATAGATTGTTGACAGAAGGAGAAACACGCCAATCTGAAGCAATGGGTGAAAACGATAAGAATTTGCAGTGTCAGTATCAGCAAGGGTTTCCAGATTATTTGAATATGTCACAGCAGGAGAAAAGTCTCAGAAGAGTAAAGTGTGACCAGATTAAGGGGGTGGGAGGCAGAGTTCATCTTTTGTGGCCAAGCTGAGAGAATAAGATATATTCAGTAAGTAATGGAGGGGCACTAATGGTCTGTAAGGAAGACAATGATGTGATCAGAATTATATTTCTGGAAGATTAAGTTAGAAAAAATTTGTGAGATAAGGTAAGGAATAATACCAGCTAAAATGTATATAGTACTTTAATTTTTACAAAGCATTTCACATTACGTCTTTTGATCTTCACAACAAACATGTAAGGAAGGTATTAATGTTCCTATCATGTATACTTTATAGATGAGGAAAGTGGAGTTAAATAAGTTAAATTATTTACATTTATAGTCACAAACCCATAAGTATTAGAAGCAGGATTCAAACTGTGTCCTCCATCTTGACTGAAAATCTACCTCTTTTTTCATTAGAGTCCTCTGGGATTTTGTTTGTTTGTTTGTTTTAAAGGAATCAGGGGCATCAGTTAGCTGGCATGTACAATAATGCATACAAGAGTTAACTGAAGAATAAACTAGATAGTGACAGCAAGCATAGAAAAGAAGAGACATATGTGAGAGAAGTTTTAGAGTCTGAAACCATAAGATATTTCAAGTGATAGAATGTTGAGAATCATGATAGAAAAAGAGGAAAAAGTCAAAGGCAATTGAAATTTCATGATTCAGTTTCTAAGAAGAAGCTACTGTTATTAAGAGGAGAAAGCAATTTGCAAGATGAACAGTTGTTTTATTTGGTTTTGTTTCCTTTGGTATAGATAATAATAAGAATCACAAGTATTAAAATGGTACTTTAAGTTTTCTCATAAAAATATATGTTTTAGGCCTCTCATCAATCTCCTATGAGGTAGATATTATCATAGAGAGTTAACAATTGCATGTTTATGTGCGCATGTATGTGTGGTGTAGGGTGGTGCGTGTGTGTGTGTGTGTGTGTGTGTGTGTGTGTGTGTACTGGGTACCAGGCATTATGTTGAGCACCAAGTATGCAAAAAACACCCATTTAGACTATTTTTATCATTAGTTAGGCATAATTTACATAATCTAGTCTTCCTAAAGCAGTTGAACAACTTCAAAATTTCATAAGTAGTTTCAAACATTATTGTATTCCATCTCAGAATAATGCTTTTAAATGTATAAAATAAAGTATAAAGAATTACAAAGGGATCATTTTAACTGAAATATAATTACAAAAATATTTAAAGATAAAAGGCAAATTAAAGCAACCCAAATTAAGAATACCTGCTCTAGAGAAATTACAAATTTAGAGCACAAAGGAACCTTAGAAGCTATCTAGTTCAATCTCCTTATTTTAAATGAAAGCAGCTTAAGTTGCAGATTAATAAAGTGATTTAACCAGAGTCACATAGTAACTAGAAGAGGGAGAATTTGAACTAAGGTCTTTTGAATTCAAATTTAAGTGATAGATCACATACAGGCAGGTACCTAAGAAGAAAATACAATAGAATAGTAAGTAGCTGATAGCAGTGGTTATTAAGAGTTAGTTAGAGTAGTTGATACACATATCTGGCTGATGAAGCAAATATATGCAGTTCTTACTATTGATTTATCTTGGGGGACTGTAATGGAAGAAGAGGAAAGAATGAAGCAGAAAAGGGCAAATTATGTTACATAAAGAGATATAAAAACATAATAGAAGAGGGCAAGAAGGGAGGAAGATGAGAACTATACGAGCTTTTCCCTCACTGGTTCTGGTGCAAGGAGGGAATAACACAACCAGTTAAAGATAAGACTCTATCAAGAAGAGATGTAAAACTTATAATAGAGGGAAAGAAGGGAGGGAGAGGAGCACTGCATGAGATCTATTCTAGTCAGCCTTGGTCTGAGGAAGAAATAACCTACAGTATTGAATATAACAATCGATCATATCCTACAGGCAGTAGGAGGGGGGAAGGGCCAAGGAGGGGAGGCTGGATTAGAAGGGAGGGAACAAATAGTAAGGAAGAAGGGTAGGAAAAGGGACGGGGCAGATAAGAAGGGAATAGTGAGGGAGGCAGTGGTCAAAAGGAAAACTCTTAAGAAATAATCTGGGGAAGGAAGGAATTGTCTACCTGTCAGATTTATGGAGTAGGGAAGAATTTATGACCAAAGAAGAGTTAGAGAGCTTTATAAAACATAAAAATGGATAATCTTGATTACATTAAATTGAAAAGTTTCTATACAAACAAAGCCAATGTTACCAAGATTAAGAGGGAAGTGGGAAACTAGGAAAGAATTTTTACAACCAGTGTCTCTGTTAAAGGCCTCATTTCTAAAATATACAAGGAATTATGTAAAATCTATAAGAATACAAGTCATTCCCCAATTGATAAATGGTCAAAAGATATGAACAGGCAATTCTCAGAGTTAGAAATTAAAGATATCTACAAGCATATGAAAAAATGATCTAAATGCCTATGGATTAGAGAAATGCAAATGAAAACAACTCTGAAGTAGCACATCTCACCAGCCATATTGGCTAAGACGACAAAACAGTAAAATAGCAAATTCTGGAGAGGATGTGGAAAAATTGGAACACTAATGCATTGTTGGTGAAGCTGTGAACTGATACAACCATTCTGGAGAACAATCTGGAACTATACCCAAAGGGCTATAAATAATTGCATACCCTTTGGCCCAGTAACACCACTTCTGGGGTTGTATCCCAAAGAAATCATAGAAGCGGGAGGAAGACCCACACGTACAAAAATATTTATTACAGCTCTCTTTGTGATGGCAAAAAACTGGAAATTAATGGGGTGGCCATCAATTGAGGAATGGCTAAACAAGTTGTAGTATATGAATGTAATAGAATACTATTGTGCTATAAGAAATGGGGATGAAATGGACTTCATATTTACTGGGAGAAGCTTATATAAATTGATGCTAAGTGAAAAGAGCAGAACCAGAAGAATAGTGTACACAATCACAGACACATCATATGTATGATGACCAACCTTGATAAACTGGACTCTTCTCAGCAATGTGCAGGTATAAGAGAACTCTACAAATCTCAGGATACAAGGAGATGCCTACATTCAGAGAAAGATCTAGAAAGAACTGATTTTAAATGGAGACTGAAGCAACCTACATGCTATTACTCTTTTCCACATTTGGTTTTGTTTCCTTTTTCCCATTGTTCACTCCATTGGTTACAACCCTTCTATACAACCAGACTAATGTCCAGCGTGAAAGTATTTGCAGATTCTATACTTGACTGCATGCTGCCATGCGTGGGCCATGGGGGAATAGGGAAGGGAGAAAATTTGAAACTCAAGGGACTCTGGAACCAAATCTTGTAAAGTAAAAGTAAATAAACAAATCATTTTTTAAAAAAAGGAAGTATAAAGCACATAGATTAAAGATCAATGTCACAAAACACCAGGGGCAATAATATGGCTATTTCTGTGAGAAATGTCAAACAGAAACATCTAAAACAAATCTTATCAAATGCATTGGTTTTGATATTTTAGGGTGAATCATTGGGTCTTCCTTTCTCTTTTCATATTGATTCATTGAACTATCGGCATTTATTTTCCCATGTTAAAATATGCTATTATGTATCTATAATGATGACATTAAAAGTGCCCAGCTTCATCTGGACCATTTGCAATTGGCTTAAAATTGTTACTTGTTTTTTGAGTACTTGTTCTTTTTCATGTCTTTAAACATCTCAGTCGACTTTCATAAGTGATTTTTCCTTTTTTTCAGTCTGGATAAATGTATTTAGCTCTTATTTTTGTTTGTAACTGTTAGTTGCTCTACAAATCATTTCAGAATTATTTTTTATACATTTCAATTCTCCTTTTAATCTGATATTTATATGGCAGATTTTACAGAAAGAAAAGTGCATATTATGGATAAATTGATCTGATTAATCTTATGTTAATTCATAGTTCTTATAACCCTTGGGGGAAGAATAAAATGCCGATTTTAAATTAAAAATTTTCTACCATAATACTATATGTTTTAGTGCATGCAGAATCTATTAAATTTAATTTTAAAACATATAGTGTGAAATTTCTTATATTTAGCATAGCTTTATGTGGATCTATAATGTCATTAATGAAGTTTTAGTGTTCCAATGATTTTAAAAAAATAGAACCTAGACCTGATAATATAGCCTGTGCAACACTTGTCTATGAACTTCCATCTGTTTACCACACACCTATCATATTCTGAGGTTCCCCATATTTGCTTCCTATTCTGAATATATATGGGTTGAACCTTTTTATTTTTCAATTAGATTTCTTTGACAAAGGTGTGTACACCACTAGTACTCTTGGTCATTCCTTGTTTACAATGTATTGCAACAATTTTCATGCCTACCATGTTCCATTCTATTCTCTTTTGCATGATCCTCAAGTTTAGTTCTTCAGAATATAGTGTTACATGAATTCATAAAAATTTTAAAAAGTCAACTGTCAATATATAAGGGGATATCAGAGTTCTTAAACATAGAGGTGATATATCTGTGGGTCATGGTAAGATCAATTGTGAAGCTGAGATAGGGTGGGAGACCAGTTCATGAGATATGAGCAAGTTGAGAAACTGAGGGGATATGGTAATTGAGGGAAAATCAATATTTATGTTGAAGTCCCCTAGTCTGAGAGTTGGAATTACGTAGGGATGAAAAATTTTGAGATTGTGGGGAAGGAAAGGGAGTAACCTGAGGCTTTAAAGAAAATAGTGCCCAGGATTTTTACTGGGTGGTTAATATTAATATCATGAACCTTAAAGAAAAAGAAGTTACTGAACAGATGTGGAGTCAAGAAGGAAGAGTAAAAGTAGAAACTTGCCTGAGCTCCCGCACCAACTGCCTCCAATACCACCACCAAAAAATGACTATAAACAAATTTTAGAGCTACATAAGCTACAAAACAACAGAGAGAAACAAATCTCCCGCTGAAGGTAGCTTGATGGGCTGACAGGAAGGGTCTATCACACTGGGCTGGAAGTGGAACATAGTGCTACATGAGCCATGCTGACCCAGAGTGGGGTGACAGACCTGCCAGAGCAGACTTCAGAGGACTGATTCACCAGCAGCTGCACAGTTTCTAGACCTTCTGACCCAAAAATACCAAAAAGAAAGTCAAAGGTCAGTGGGGGAACTCTGTTGGAACTGGGAGTGAGAAGAGCACGGTCCTGCCCCTGCCCCTGGGGTGGTGGATGTGGCAGTGGGTGCAGCTACAGCCACGTGGCTGTTTACTGAGCTCCAGGCCTACAGAGCATAGAGGGTCCAAGCAAGTGTTTAGAAGGGAACTACTCTTACTTTTCCCTGCTTAGATTTGGATTATAGTCTTGGATTGTGGTCATAGGGTAAAGAGTGCTAGCATGGCAGAGATTGTGTTGGCTATAGAAAGGGTTCCATTCTCATAGCTCTGATAACAATTCTGACAATAGCTTTGCAAAACCCCAAAATTCTTCACTCTGAAAGCAGAGTTCTCTCATGGCAAAGAGGTAAAAAGTCAAGTAATTGGCTGGCAAGAAGAACAAATAGAAGAAGCACAATAAGACTATAGAATCTTTTTTGGGGACAAAGAGAATCAAAACATAGAACCAGAATATGAGAACAATGTCAAAACTCCTTCGTCAGAAGCCTCCAAGAAAAATATGAACTGGTCCCAGGCCATGAAAGAGCCAAAGAAGGATTTGGAAAATCAGGTAAGATAAGTAGAGGAAAAATTGGGAAGAGAAGTGAGAATGATGCAAAAAAATCATGAAAATAAAGTCAACAACCTGACAAGAAAATAACACCTTAAAAAATAGACTAACTCAAATGGCAAAAGAGGGCCAGGAGAAGAATGCCTTAAAAAGGCAAGTTAAACAGATGGAAAAAGAATTTCAAAAACTCACTGAAGAGAGTAATTTCTTCAAAATTAGATTGGAGCAAATGGAAGCTAATGACTTTATGAGAACTCAAGATATTATTAAACAGATCCAAATTAATGAAAAAAAATAGAAGGAAACATGAAATTTCTCATTGGACAATCTCACTGACCTAGAAAATACATCCAGGAGAGATAATTTTAAAATTATTGGACTCCATAAATGCCATGATCAGAAAAAGAGCCTAGACATCATCTTTCAAGAAATTCTTAGGGAAAATTGTCCTGATATTGTACAACAAGAGGGCAAAATAGAAATCTAAAGAATTCACCAATTACCTATTGAAAAAAGATCTCAAAAAGAACACTTCTAGGAATATAATAGCCAAATTCCAGTGTTCCTAGGTCAAGGAGAAAATATTACTAGGAAGTCAGGAAGAAACAATTTTGAGTATTGTAGAAACACAATCAGGATAACACAAATTCTAGCAGCATTAAAAAATTGCAGGGCTTAGAATATGATATTCCAGAGGTCAAAGGAACTAGTATTAAAACCAGGAATCACCTATCCAACAAAACTGAGCTTAATATTTCAGGGGAAAATATGGACATTTAATGGAATACAGAAATTTTAAGCATTCTTGATGAAAAGAGCATAACTGTACAGAAAATTTGACTTTCAAATACAATAAGCAAGAGAAGTATGAGAAGGTAAACAGGAAAAAGAAATCATGAGGAAATTATTAAAGTTGAATTATTTACATTCCTACTTGGAAAAAATAATTATTGTAACTCATGAGACTACTCAGCATAAGGATAGTTGAAGGGAATACATACACACACATGTATGTACGTATGTGTATTTATACATATGTGTGCATGTGTATATATGTATGCATGTATATATGTATGTGTGTGTGTATGTATGTCTTGGAGGGTGTGTGTGTGTGTGTATGTGCACATGGATACATAGACAGAGGACATAGGATAAGGGGAATATGAAGGGATGATATCTAAAAAAATAAAATTAAGAGGTGAGAGAAGAATATATTGAAAGTAGGAGAAGGGGAGAGACAGGATAGGGTCAGTTATCACACGTAAAAGAAGAAAGGCTGTTACAATAGAGGGGAAGAGCAAGAAGGTGAACGGGAATGAGTCAACCTTACTCTCATTGAATTTGGCTTAAGAAGGGAGTAACATACACAATTGGATAACTTATCCTATAGGAAAGTAGGGGTTAAGTGAATAAGGGGGGGATGGTAGGAGGGAGTGAAAATTGGTGGAGAGGACAGTTAGAAGCAAACATTTTTGAAAAGGGACAGGGTCAAAGGACAAAATAAAATAAGGGGGGGCATAGGATGGAGGGAAATAGAGGGAAATACAACATAACCACTATGGAAATGTTTTGCATAACTACACTTGTACAATTGTTTCTTTGTCTTCACAGCAGGAGTGGGTGAGGAGGAAAGAAAAGAACGAATCTGGAGCTCAAAATTTCGAAAACAAATGCTAAAAATTATTTTTTACATTCAACCAGGAAATAAGTTATACAGGCAATGGGGTATAGAAATCCACCTTGCCCTACAAGAAAGTAAGGGGGAGGGCGGTGAGGCAAGATACAAAAGAGATCAGATTGGGGGAGGGATATTCAGTATGCTTGCTATCTTGCGATGGGGGTTAGGGGAAAGATGGGGAGAAAAATTGTAACTCAAAAACTTGTGGAAATGAATGTTGAAAACAAAAATAAATATTTTTTTTTTAAAAAAGGAGTTACTGAATGATAGAGGAAGGAGGACAAACTGGGAGTGGAAATGGATGACAAGGTGAATTCCAAATTTCCTCCCCCAAACAGTGAGCTTAGGAGAATTGCAGGAATGAAGGGAGAGGGAGCTATGAGAATTTTAATGGTGGAAGATAAGCTTTGAAAGAGCTGCTTTAGACAGTGGGTCAGTAATCCCAGAAAGGGTTGTCAGGAAAAATGTGTCATCAAGGGGGAACCAGGTTTCAGTAAGAGTTAATATGAAGAAAAGATTAGAGAGGAAAAAAAATAAGATTATATGAAGATTTTTGTTGTTGTTTTTGTTTGTTTTTGATCTACAGAACTGGCATTGCAGGGCACACAGTAAAGGGACTCAATGAAATCAGGGTAGAACTTTGAGCTTAGGGAATAGAGGGGGATAGGAACAAGGAATCATGTGATAAGGGTGTGTGGAATGTGGTTTGCTTCATGGTCTATAGGTGTTCAGACTCACTTGAATGTGAAAGGTGTGACTAGATGTGAGAAGGGCCATAACAAGTGGATGTTAGTATTCCTCTACCATCATAGTACAAGCACAATAGGAGATGGAAGGCCTGAAGTTAATGGGAAGGTGCTTCTTCTTTGCACTGGAGGTTCTCCATATCTCAGTTGAGAAATTGGGCTGACAGCAGAAAGTGTAAATTGCCTCGTGCTGGCATAGACTGCACATGGAAGATGCCTGATCTGACCCCAGTAGCATTTCCTCAGGGGACATGCTGCATCCAAAAGGACATGGGAGATTTAAGGCACTAGTACCCACTGTCAGCATTTGGAGTACCCTAAATTTTGTTTTGGTTTTCACTTTTGTTAAAAATGCTTTGTTCAAAGTTATGTGGAAGTATCTAAACAGTTTTACAGAAATATTTTAGATTAGAAATTTATAATAGAAATTGCACTGTGATTCAAATGTCCATTTCTCAAATTGAGAAGAGTAAATTGAATTGAAAATTGAATGGAATAAAGTAGAGATGATAGTTGCCTATTTCAGTAAGATGTGATTTACCTACTGTATTGTTACTATATTTTTGCTTAATGGGAAGATCTTTATCATTCATTAATAGATTCATGTGATCTGCTTGAGTCACATGGAAGTCTGAGTCAGTGGGAAGAGCTTGCTGAATGGGTAGGGCAGGAAGGGTGGAGAAGAGATCAGAGGAAGTTGATCAGAGCAGTTAGACCTGAGAGAAATAGAGGAAGCAGGAAGCGAGCTGGCAGTGTTTGTTTGTGGGAAGGCCCAAATAGGGGGAAGGCTTGGGGATGGCAGTACCCCCTGCATTGTTACTGTGTATACATTTCTTTGTTGTTATGATGGATTTGAATAAATATTTTGGTTCTGTCTTCCATGCAGAAAGTCCATTATATTTTGCAAATCAGAATCATGGCAGCATATTTATAGCCACCAGAGATGCTGTGCATATCACATTGGTGCTACACCTACCAGTTCCTGATTGTAAGATATTCAAATGACAAGTTTAGCACATCATTAAATTCTTCACCAGTACCACCAATAGCATCATCTACATCCAGCATGATTCTTGATCCAAAAGAACAAATGCTAACTCACCATTACACCGTGCTAAAAGTTGTAGATGGCCCCAGTTATACTTCCTGACATTGTAGATTTGTAAGTTAATTCACTATTGATGTATTCATAAATTAATTTTATACAAAGGAACATTTCAGAAATAAACAAGACCTATGAGCTTTATGGTAGTAAGAGTACACACTTTCATGACCTTGGTCAAGTCATTTTACTTCTGTCTACCTTAGCTCACTCTTGTGTAAAATTAAAAATAATTGCCTAATTTGCTTATAGGGTTGAGGGAAGGATAGCAATATATAAACCTTGATTTTTTGAAATGAATACATTTTATTATTACTTGTGTGTATAGTACATTCTACATTTATTCAATTTGTAATAGTTTAATATGTGGTTCCTAAAATATCCCAAGATACTGAATGCTTCTGTCCAAATTATAAAACATTAATCCTATTTCTTAAAATGTCAATAAATTATTAAGGCTATGTCTCCAAGAAGTGAAACCTATTCAAAGGTAGTGTTTTATCACGATGATATGGATGTTGTGCAATGTACCACTGTAAAAACAAATATGTTGTAAACCTCCTTAATTTTATAAAAATACTGGACTTTTTTTCTTTTTAGAGGGGAGAAAACAAGGCAATTGGGGTTAAGTGACTTGTACAAGGTCACACACAACTAGTAAGTGTGTCAAGTGTCTGAGGCCAGATTTCAACTTAGGTCCTTCTGACTTCAGGGCTGGTACTTTATTCACTGTGCCACCTAGCTGACCCAAAATAAAGAACTTAAAAAAAAAAAAGAACCCAATAGTTTAGTTTTTAATAAATATGTTCCCACATTTAGGTAGGCAACTTTTTTAAATCTATCATAGTTGTTCATTTCAGAATATTTTCAAATCCATTTGAAGCCCAAGGGAGAAAAATCTTGATTAATGTTCATTTAATATCCCCCTTATAAATAGTACTGAGTACATAATTTGTTTATTGTTTTCAAGTTGAAAGATATGTTAAAAGATTTAATTAAACTGTAATTCAGTGGTAAGAAGGACATACTTGGCAAAAATTATTATGTAAAGGTGTCCTCAGAAGAAAAACACATGCTTACCTAATTTACAGAATTATGAGACTAAGCAGGACCTTGAGAGAGACTTAAATTATCCGCAAAGATGGCTGTCTGCTCTTTCTAAAGAAATAGAAATTGAAGGACAAACTATAACATCTGTTGGCAATGAATTTCAGTGCCTCATTAATCCTGCCAACAGGAAATTTAGAAGATGTTTAATCTAAATCCAAATATTCCATCTGTGAAATTTGTAAGTTGTCTCTCATCCTTCCCTTCTCCAAGCTAAATACATCCAATTCTTATTTAACATTTTTAAATAAGAAGCCCTATTGCTGAAACCCTTAATTACCAAAGGTTTCCATATTTCACTTGAATAGTGAGACCTAAAACTAAATGACATTGCACCAGCAAAGGCTGAGATAAAGTTTAATCA
This sequence comes from Pseudochirops corinnae, assembly GCA_028646515.1. Taxonomy (NCBI): domain Eukaryota; kingdom Metazoa; phylum Chordata; class Mammalia; order Diprotodontia; family Pseudocheiridae; genus Pseudochirops; species Pseudochirops corinnae. The sequence goes on from CM053591.1 coordinate 97,410,586, forward strand.
CTAATTAACCATCATCTTCTGTTAACCTCTTCAGCAATAGGAGTTATATATCTGCTTTTCTTTACTCTGCAAGCAGCTCACTAATTTCCCACAGGTTTGGGAGTTTCTTATTTTCCTATCTTGAATACTGTCTTTTATGAAAGTCATGGAGAAGTCATAAAATAACTCTTTTTAAATGTTTGTCTTTACATTTTCACGTTTAAATAATATTAAGTAAAAAAAATTTCCTCTACTTTCATCTAATACATAATAACAAATAACATCATTTTACCTTAATTTTCTCCATTAAATTTGTTGATTTTGAAACTAATTTAATAGTCAATAAGCATAGTACACTCACTATATACTAGATATTGTGCTTGGCACTGGTGACATAAATGTTAAAAAATGAAATAATTCTTGCTCACAAGTAGCTACATTCTAATCCAGGAGAAACAGTGTGGAACGAGTACATAAATAAGTATGTTGGGAATAAATATAAAGAAAATAAACTCAAGTAAATACAAAGAATTTAAATGCAATGTAGAAAATATCAGTTGTGGCAATCAGAAAAGAATTCTTGTAGAAGTTGATGTTTGAGTCATACTTTGAAGGGAGAGATTATATAAGGCAGAGATAAGGAGGAAGAAGGGAAGCTAGCAGTCTCAGTGGATAGAGCATTGCACCTGTAGTCAGAAAGACCTGAGTTCAAATTCAGCCTGAGACACTAGCTGTGTGACCCTGGGCTAATCACTTGATCTCTGTTTGCCTTAATTCACTGGAGAAGGAAATGGCATGCCACTCCAGTATCTTGGCCAAGAAATGTCCATGGACCGTGTGGTCCACAGAGTCATGAAATGTCAGACATAATTGAATGACTGAACATGAAAAAGAAGGAAGACTTTTCAGGCACAATGGAGACAGTCATTCTAAAAGACTGGAAAGAGTTTGGAGACATATACATAGTGTGTAAGCAAAATAGTGAAGGCTAGTTTGCCTGGATTTTAGTGTGGAAGGAGGAGTAATGTTTCATGAGACTGGAAAGATAAGTTAGAGTCAAGTTGTAAAGATCTTTAGAATTTAAACAATAGTATATAATTTATCCAAAGTAAAGTAAAGCAAGCCATTGGATTTTATACGGCAGTGTAGTGATTAAAGGAAAAATATCCATGAGTACTTGGTATATTCTCATATACTTTGTTGGAAAAACAATTTTGGTTTCCAGAGTTGTTGTCATCTTCAGATCTTTCCATTTACAAAATCATGCCAAATAACCTGTCAATTTATTTCTTTAGTCAGTTGCTGTAAACATTATGGATTCTCTTCTCCTCAATGTCTAGGTCATCACTGATCCTTGGAGAAGACAATTTTCTTGGAAGACAAATTAGAAATCCTAAGTACTCCCTTAAAAAAAAAAAACTAGATCACCCTCTGCCTCTGTTAGATGAACACATGCAGAGATCTGTTTCTTCTTGCAAGGAAACATTTGCCACTCTTCAGGGGGTGATACTCAGTGGATATCAAAATGAGAATGGAAAGTCTTTGCCAGAGGGTCATGTAGTCATATGCGGTGTATGTGTGTGTGTGTGTGTGTGTGTGTGTGTGTGTAGAGCGAGAGAGAGAGAGGGAGAGAGATAAAGAGAGAGAGAGAGAGAGAAAAAGAGAGAGAGAGAAAGAGAGAGAGAGAGAGACAGAGAGAGAGAGAGAGAGAGCAGAGAGAGAGAGAGAGAGAGAGAGAGAGAGAATGAGAGATTTTGTTTCTTTTGATTGGTTTGCCTTGTACCATTTCTGAGATCATGAGCTCCACCTAGGCCTCCCTACTAGAAATCTTATGTTCATACAATTTTGCTTGGCCATTGGTATTCTTTCAGAACCTAATCCACTCAATCTGCTCAAGTAACTCTTAATTTGCCAGCTCCTTCAGACCTGCCCTGATCTTTTGGACTCTCACTGAATTTATGATGATAATGTACTCTTTCCTGTAACAAACTTATCCCTAGAGACCATTAGTTCTGGCTATCCACAACTTTGATCTATGTCTGTTCTAATCAAACTCATGGTCCTGATCTTTACTTGCTAACTCCATTCTGCTAGTATGAGACAGCTGGTATAACACAAAGAGGTAACAGGGCAGCTCCTTGGAGAAGGATAATGAAAAAACATTGCCTCTCCATTTAAAAAAATATGCACTCAAATTCCAGATCAACTGCTTAACTACAAGTGAGTGACATTGGAGAAGTAACATAACATATCTAGGTATTGCTTTCCCTTTTCTGCAAAAGTAGGGCATTGCACAAGTTGGTGTTAACTCTTTCCTCTTCTGTTTTAAATATGTGATTTAAAAGTTCTCCAAAATATAGCTCAAACTAGGAGTACATAAGTAGAGATTTTAAAGGCAGATACAACTCCATAGGATCCACTGGCTCATTCCATTATCTATATATAGGTCATAGCAATAGAATACAACTTATGAATTTGCCTACTGAAGTAATGAGGAAGTATTCATGAGGTATAGTGTAACAATCATTTTATATCTATGAGAGAGATCGCACAACTGCCAAATGTGGAATAATAAATTGCATTTCACTACTCAATACAGCAACAGACATTTTTCTGTGTTTAGAATTCTTTCAATTATTTTTTTACAAGTATGCTGATAGATTGCCAGAAAGCCCTCTGCCTTCCCTGATATTAAGAACACTCAATTTGCACAAATTTCATAATATTCATATGTAACAATAATATGTTAGCAGTAATGACCCAAAATTCATGTGTCCTTTGCCCAATATATGTTAATATATTTCAGAATCTATCAGAATATAATGTGTTTAAAGGGCCATCAGGGCCAGATTCTATTTGTGGCCATATTCTATCCAAAACTAGAGGCTAATCATATAAAAATAAAACTGTAAGACTGCGATGTAATCACTTCCATTGCTTTAATATTCAGTACTGTTTTCCCCCATTGAGTCTGGAAAATGGAGCTCAAACAAACTTAATCTTGGTAAATAAAATAATCCCCATAGATTAATTTGTTGGGCAGGGGGGAATTGGACAGCTTGATAGCCATAACTCATAGTTTTTTGTTCTTGATGCTTTCATATCTTTAGGTATTTAGTATTCAGTCCAAGCACTAAGCTAAGAATTATTCATGGAAAGAAGAAAAATGGCACAGATGAACTAATAGCGGCCCTCAGTAACTGAGGGTACCAATAATGACTTGATTCCCTTTTGCTCTTTGGTTATGTATGTGAGCTACATTGTTCTCAAGCAGATTAAAAATAATGAGAAACTAATAACCCATTGTGTATCCAGGCGGTGTAAAGTCAAATCATGTCCTAGGCTGCAGATGTACAATTGCCACTGACTTTAATTGATACACTTTTACTTTAATCATTTTTTTCATGAGAACTTTCTGTTTTCATAACAAAATTGCTAGTGAAAACTGTCAGTTTGACTTTAACTGGAGTTAATGGGAGTTCTGTGTTTGTTGCATAACAAATAATTTATTCTCCTAAAGAGTGTAACAGGATGGAAACTGATCCTGCAGTGTTTTAAGTATAAAACTATTGATCCTTTTAAAAAAATGTTTGCTTATTATCTTTCTTTTCAAAATATTTTTAAAGGTTTGATCAATGAAATTATATTGAAAATTCCAAAAGAAACCATTATTTACATATCTTCAAAATTCAGATTGGTCACTTTTAAAAATTCTCAAGAATGGAAATAGCTCATAAATAGTACTATAATATTTGAGTAACATATAGAAATATCTTCCTTTGTTTCCTATCCTTTTAATTTGTTCCTTTCAACCTCATTTCCTTCTTTTTAAACTGCTTTCTACCTAGCATTATCTATTCTATATAGTGCCTTCTCGATTTTTTTTCTTTCCTTTTTTATTTCCTGTGTCCTTCTATATCTCATTCTTTCTCTCACTTCTCCCATTCCCTCCCCTTTTTCCTTCCTGAACAGAGGACTAATCAGGGTTTATATATAATCAGGGGTTTACTATCCCCTATGTTCTAGACCAGGTTTAAGACTTAAGACCACTGATGGCCTTCTAGGTCTAGAATCGGACAAATGACCAATTCTAGATTTTAAAGAACAAATCCTTTTATTAAGGTGGCTTGTTCTGTGAAGTTTGGATTCACTCAAAGGGCCAAACATGAAAACCTAGAGGGTCACGTGTGCACTCAAGGCCACAAGTTCCCCCTCCTGTTCTAGAAAATACATCTCTAGTAAAGACCGTGTCACAAGAACTTTGAGGGGAAGAATATATAATCACTTGTCATAGCTAGAAGAAATGGGTAGCAGTTATAGAAAGGTAAATTTTTTTGGCTCAGTGTATGAGCAAATTTCCTAAACTTGAGAGCTACTTAGAGTAGAACTTTGTGATTTAATTTTTATATTTTGGATTTCTTTTGAAAAGGTCACTCTACCATTTCTAAATAATGTTTTCTGAAATTTTCTCTGAACTTGTTTTCTAAACAATTGACCATTCTGTCAGGTGTATAATAAGGACCTATAAGGAATAAACGTGTCATGCAGGGCATAAAATTTTAAACTCATTAATCAATTTAGAATTAGATAGTGCAAAAATTAAATGATTTACTTTTTACAATAATAATTTTAAAAAACTGGCATAGTGTAAGTGCAAGATTCCAGTAGTCAAAGCTAGTGGAGAAAAGTTTGGACTTCTTCAAGAGACTTTTTTTACACATCAATTCTGAGAGTATTTGCAATTTGTATTAGGTAATTGGTAGAAAAATTCTAATTACTGATGAACCTCATCTGAGAAAAAAACAGTGATAGAAAGAAAAGGGTGGAAGAAAGCAGCTATACAAAATTTTATTTAAGAGTCCCTGGATTTAGATTCATTGAGTCTTAACAGAAAAACAAAACAAAACAAAAACAAAAAGCCAATAAGCAGTATGCTGAGAAGTTAATAACTCAAGACAAGAGTGTTCCAAGGAACTTAGGAATGTAGGAACTATACTGATTGTTTTTGTCCCTCATGTAAAATAAAGTTCTTAAGTGTGTGGGTGTGGGAATGGGTTTGTGTTGTCTGTGTTTTGTATGTGTGTCCACATGTGTTTTTCTAAATGTGGCTCTTAGAGAAGCATGAAAAGATATTTCTGGAATCTCATCCATTCTTCTCCAGGAGAGACTTGGATTCTTTCCTGGAGGAGATCTAGGAAGTGGAGCCACAAGGACAAGCTATTATGATATTCTCAGAGAGGGAGTACTGGAGAGAATTTATATATATATGCCTAGAATTATTAGTCTACAAGAAATTATTTTTAGGTTCAAATTGTTCTTATGATCACTACTTTTTTTTTGTTATGAAGAAGAAGTGTTCCAAATTATCAAAAGACCATCACAATTGCGAATGGTGATTAAGACCATTTTTCCTAAGCAACAGTAAAAACAAAATCAGAGAAGTCATACAAATCTGATTATCCTGTGGCAAAACATTCATGGTCCCACCTCTAGATATTACTATATTGATAAGACTGACTACAGCAAGACACCATGCAAGAGATCTGAGTGCCTTGTTTTCCTAACATATTAATATATATCTAAAGGTAAACCATTACTAAATGATAGCTACTATAAGTATAATTGTTTTTCAGAATGTGTGATAATAAATGATGGAAGAACAAATGAAAAAACAAAATGACCTAATAAATAATATTCTAAGTTGGTAAGAATCAAATTTTAATAAGCAAAATGTACATAAAACTTTACTGATGACATAGCTATGATTTTACACTCAAAACTATTTAACAATTCTATGAACCTCTTGTTGCTCAATTAAGAAACAATTATATGCTAAATGAGCTAATTGTTACTTCATTTACTTGAAGAAGTCTCTAATAATGATTAATCTAGCTTTAATCAAATATGAGTTGAGCTTCAAAATATGGTCATCAACAGAATATGAATCACTTCTGTTTGTGCTAATTAGCTCAGTTGTTTAAAGTGTGGAAATAATATTACTAAATATTTTTTTGAGGTTAAATGTGAAATTCCTCAAAATGCTAGGGAGCCAATGAAAGAATATCATGACATTGTTTAATGATGTCTCTTCCAAATTTTCTTGCCAGTTTAAAAAATGTTTTTGATTACATAAATTAAAACAAGAACTTAAAATGACTTCAAATATTCTTACTTTAGTTATGGCAATTTCTTGGAATGATGGTAATAGTTGGATACTGTCATATGATAGAGTATGGGACTTATAGTGTGGAAGATTCGCTTCATATATTGCCTCATATATTTACTAATTGTGTAACGCTAGGGAAGTTAGCTTTGTCTACCTCAGTTTCATCATCTATAAAATGGGGGTAATAATAGCACCTTCTTTCCAAGTTTGTTATGAGGTTACAAGGAGTTAATATTTATAAACGAATTTAAACTTGGAAGTGCTATATAAATACTACCTATAATCCCCCCCCCCTCCTCATCATTTAGTGATGAAGGAGACTTTAGTATCCTTCTAGTTTAACTCTCTCATTTATATTGATGTAAAACACAGTTGCAGAGAGGCTTAAATAACTTCCCAAGCTCATACAGAAATTGTAGTAAGCAGCAAATGAAGATTCAAGTCAAAATCATTTGATCTAGGTGTATGTTTGTGATAAAATTTCCTATTTTTTTCTCCTTCCTAATCAAAATAATTCTTTTGCAGAGGGAAAGAAACAACTTCTCCTTTTTCTCTACCTCTGGTAACTATTAAAAAGTGTTCATATATGGACTATACCCATACAGTAACAAAGCAATCTAATTAAATGTTGCTAATATCTAGCAGAGAAATTAACCAATTTGTTGATTGAAATTTTCATTTCTGATTGAATTTTGAATCCATTAGGATTCAGATCATGTAGGAATATTGTCCTTTAAATCATTCAGTGCCACTGTGCCCAAACACATAAGCAAAGAGATATTATTAGCAAAGAATGCTTTTTTGGAGGTGTTACTTTAAACCTTTTATTACTGGTGATTCTTCTACTAATTTTAATTCATACTAAGAAAAATATATTTATTGTTTGAAGTCTTTAAATCTAATATGCCAGTTTATTTACATTATAAAAAGTCAACTAACAACTATTTATGAAACATCTACAGGACAGTTTTAAAGTAATCTCTGAGGGCAGGCACTCACATTAACTGGGCCCACTTTCAGTATGTGGAATTTTATCAGAGATTTGAAGAAATTCTAGTGAGCCAGGAGAGAGAAACAAGGAAGTAGACAACTCCAGGCATGGAGAAAAGACACTTAAAATATATGAAGTCAGGAAGAGAGTATCTTGTATGAGGTATAGCAAGGAGGCCAACTGTTAGTAGATTGCAGAATACCTTGAAAAGAATAAGACTTAAAAAAAAAGAAGGTGTGGGAAGACTCAATTTATGGCTAAAAAGTCAAGTTAATTGACTGGCAACACGAGCAGGCAAAGGAAGCAAAGCAAACACAGACATCCAACTTTAGATTCCTTATTGGGGAACGAAAAGGATCAAAGAAAGGAATGAGAGGAAGACATCACAGTCAGAACTCCTGCACCAAAAGCTTCCAAGAAAAATACAAACTGGTTACAGGCCATGGAGGATCTTAAGAAGGATTTTGAAAATCAAATAAGAGAAGTAGAGGAAGGGGAATGGGAAGAGAAATGAGAATGATGCAAGAAAATTGTGAAAAGAGAGTCAACAATCTAAATGAAGAACATAACTTCTTTAAAAATAGACTAACTCAAATAGCAAAAGAGGCCCAAAAAGCCAATGAGGTGAAGAATGTCATAAAAAGTCAAATTTTTAGACAGGAAAAGAATTTCAAAAGTTCACTGAAGAGAATAATTACTTCAAAATTAGATTGGAGCACATGGAAACTAATGACTTTATGAGAAATCAAAATTAAAGAGATTAAACAGATCCAGACAAATGAAAAATGGGAAGGCAATGTAAAATATCTCATTGAAAAAACCACTGACCTTGAAAATAGATCCAGGAGCGACAATTTAAAAATTATTGGACTACCTGAAAGCCATGATCAAAAAAGGAAACTAGAAATCATCCTTCAAGAAATTCTCAAGGAAAATTGCCCCGCTTTTTAGAATCAGAGGGCAAAATAGAACTTGAAAGAATTCACCAATCATCTCTTGAAAAAGAGCCCAAAAAGAAAACTCCTAGGAATATTATAGCCAGGTTCTGTAGTTCCCAGATCAAGAAGAAAATATTACAAGCTGCCAAGAAGAAACAATTTGAATACTGTGGAAACACAATAAGGATAGCACAGGCTCTAGCAGCTTCTACATAAAAGGATTGAAGGGCCTGGTATAGGATATTTTGGAGATCAAAATAGCTAGGATTAAAACCAAGAATCACCTACCCAGCAAAACTGAGTATAATGTTTCAGGGGAAAATATGGTCATTCAATGAGGTGGAGGACTTTCAACCATTCCTGATGAAAAAAACAGAGCTGAATAAAAAGTTTGACATTCAAATACAAGAAGCATGAGAAGGTAAACAGGGAAAAGAAATCATAAGGAACTCATCAAAGTTGAACTATACATGCCTACGTGGAAAACCAATAATTGTAACTTATGACATATTTCTGAGTATCAGGATAGGTGAAGGGAATATAAATGTGTGTGTATATATATATTTATATATTTATATATTTATATTTATATATATACACACACACACATGCATACATATATATGTATGTATGTATATATACATAAACATATATCTACATAGAGGTTATATATGAGTATGCATAAATATTTGAGTGTGTGTATATACGTGTACAGAGACAGAGGGCACAGGATCAGTAGACTAGGAAGGGATGATATTTTAAAAGGTGAAATTGAGAGGTGGGAGAGGAATATGAGAGGAGACAAAGAGAGACATAATTGGGTTAATTGTCTCATATGGAAGAGGCAAGGGATAGCTGTTGCAATGGAGGGGAAGAACAGGAAGGCAAAAGGGAGCGGGTTTACCTTACTCTCAAGGTAATTTAGCTTGGGGAGGTAATGACAAACATTCTAAATTGGGTATCTCACCCTACAGGAGAGTAGGGAAGAAGGGGATGAGAGGAGGGAAAATGGAGGGGAGGGCAGGTTGGGGGAGAGGGTTGTTAGAAGCACACACTTTTGTAAAGGGACAGGAACAAAGTAGAGAATAGATTAAGTGCCTACAGGATAGCATGGAGGGAAATATAGTCAATCTTTCACAATATGTCCATTGTGGAGATGTTTTGCATAACTACATATATATGGCCTGTACTGAATGGCTTTTCTTTCCAGTGGGGGGGGGG
>CM053591.1:97420380-97439109 GCA_028646515.1 Pseudochirops corinnae
TATGATATAACCAAGGTTTTAGGTCTTTTTGTTCTTTCTTTATAGTTACATATGTTTTCAGATATATTTTGTATTTGATAGCAAGTAATATACTGTCAGTGGAAGAAAAATGGCTATGATACCAAATTCTTGTCAAAGCTATTTACCTAGAATAATATTAAATATATTCCATGGTCTGATTATACTAAAAATCTGTGTTATATTGAAATTTATAATTTGAATCACCATACTCTGATTGGATAAATACACTTTCTTGTTATCAACAGACCAATTACATCAGTTGACAACAGTGTTGTGACATACTCTGTTTTGATTGTGAAATAGGCACTAAAATCTAATTTTTGAGGAGATGAAAAGAATACAACATGTCATCTTATTAATTCTTTAATAAAGCTATCATGATTTTTCAACCAATCAGTATATGGCTTACTCTCAATGTCTTTGACCATTCTGTATCATCTTCAAGTCTCTAATTTATCGGTGTCTTTCATAAAATATAGCATCTCAAATCCAGCTGATGAGATATGAGGATTTGAATTAAGTTAATGGCTCTATAAATAAGAGAATGTGATCAGATGTGAGAGATATTATAGTACAGAAATATTACAAATGATTGAGGTTAGGGAGAGTCATGAGTCAGTGAAAATAACAAAGTTACAAATATGAGAATAAAAGAATTGAGGTTCATTAAATAGAAATAGGAAATATTGATAGAATGACTGACAGAAAAGATAATGAGTTCTGCTTTGGACATGTTGAATTTTAGATATTAGAAATATCCAGTAAACACCTGAGGTTACCAAACTAACCTTTTGAGACACTGGCAGTTGATATATAAATTGTGTCAATATGATCATTAAAACCATGGAAGCTGCCACTAAGAAAGAGTGTAGAAAAAGAGGAATCCCAGGTCAGAATTTAGTGTATATCCATTGATAGGGGATGTGATGATCCAGGAAAGGAACTATAAAAGAAGAAGAAGAACAAGGTAAGAGTAGAAATAGGAAGCTTCTAAAAGGAGTGAATATCCAAGAAGAGATAGTACTCAGTGATGTCAAATGGAACAGAGAAGCAGAAAGATGATGAATAATGAGAAAAGACTATTCCATTAGTCAATTAAGAAATTCCTGGAACCAAGATGATGGAATAAAAGGAACTCTCTTGAACTCTCCCAAATTCTCCTCCAAACAACTTAAACAAAGAAAACTCAAATTGAATTGTGGAGTGAAAGAATCAATAAAAAGTTGAAGTGAAACAACTTTCCAGCCCTAAACAGCTTAGAAGGTTGGCAAGAGAGGTCTGACTCAACAGTGTGGTGGTAGACCACAAGAGTGCAGCCCAGGCAAAGAAATCCAACCTTTAGGGATGACTGCATCATCCAGGAAGTAGTTTTGGGACTTTTCAGAACAGAAAGTGTAAGGGGATTTGACAAGTAGTCAGAAGTAGATTAAAGATAACCCTTTGCTAGTATTGGTACAGAACCCCCTTGCATTTTTCTGAATTGGAGTCTCAGGGAAAAAGAAAACTACTGCACTGGCACTTCCTGCTTGAGAGGCATGAGCCCTAGTCATAGTTACATGATGGAGAGAAGTGCTTAGGTTGCTCAGCTAACAGTAGAGTTGCTATTCTCAAGTCTAGGGAAGAGAGGACCATTCTCTCCTGCCTGAGATGCATTTAAAGTGCTAGAAGGAGCAAGAACACTCACAGCCACAGGAAAGGAGTCCTGGTCTCGGTCCTGGGACTTAGAGAAGTGTTTCTGGGGTCTCACTGACCAGAGTATAGGGGAGGAGAGGAATGACCACTTATCTCCTTAGATCATAACACTTTGGAAGAGCTAAAAACTTTTACAACTCCCAAATTAGCCCTCAACATAGCAGCAAAAAAAGGATGAATGTTGTGATAGTGACCCTTCCATGTGAAAAGCAAAGCCAAGATTTTACATAAAGTTTTAATGGATGCTAAAAATGAGAAACAATAACAAAAAGAATATTCCCATAGAAATTACTATGAAGGCAAGAAAGATGAAGAAGATGATATTAGAAGACAGTGAAATTAAAGAATTTACATGGAAAAACCTCAAAAAATGTGAATTAGACAGAAACCCAAAAATAATTTATGGAAGAACTAAAAAAAAAGGATTAAAAAAAATCAAATGGGAGAAGTAAAAGAGAAAATGGAAAAAAAAGAAATGAGTGATAAAGGAAATCAAGAAAAAAATCAATACCTTGCTACAAAGGGCTCAACAATCCATTGAAGAGAAAAATACCTTAAAAAGTGAAACTGACCAAATGGAAAAGGTGGTACAAAAGCTCACTGAACAGAATCATTCCTTAAAAATTAGAATGGGGCAAGTGGAAACTAATGATTCCACAAGACATTAAGAAAGAGTAAAAAAAAAAAATCAAAAGAATGGAGAAATAAAAAAAAATGTGAAATATCTTATTGGAAAAGCTCATCTGGAAAATAGAACAATGAGAGATAATTTAAGAATTATTGGGCTACTTGAAAACAGTGGGACAAAAGGTTACATATACATCATATTTTAAGATATTATTAAGGAAAATTTCTGTGATATCTTAGAACCAGTGTGTAAAAGAAAAAGTGAAAGACTCCATTGATCACCTCTTGAAAGAGTTCCCAAAATAGTAAACAAGTACAAGGTCAGGGAGAAAATATTACAAGCTACTAGCAAGAAACCATTCAAATATCATGGAGGCATAGTTGGGATAATACAAGATCTAGTAGCTTCTATATTAAAGGACTACATTATTTGGAATATGGTATTCTGGGAAATAAAGGCTCCAGGATTACAACCTAGAATCACCTACCCAGCAAAACTGAGTATAATCCTTCAAGGGAAAAATGAATGATTTAATGAACAAAAGGGTTTTCAAGCATTCTTGATAAAAAGAAAAGAGTCAAATAGAAAATTTCACTTTCAAATATAAGAACTCAAGGAAAGCATAAGAAGGTAAATGTGAAAGAAAAATTGTAAGTTACTCAGTAAGCTTAAACTGTTTACATCCTTGTATGGGGAGATGAAACTTGTTACGGCCAACAACCCTACCATTTTTAGAGCAGTTAGAAGAAGCAGCCATAGAAGGCATGCAAATGAATTGAGTATGATGAGATAATTAAGAAAAAAAAACACCAAAATTAAAGGCTGAGAAGAAGGGATGTACTGGGAGAAGGGGGAAGGAATTCAACAATTAGGAAAATTATCTCAATAAAAGGGGTGTGAAAGGAAGAGCTTTTACAGTGGAGAGGAAGATGTGGGGATAGGGGCAACACTTGAATTTTACTCTCATTGGTATTGCTTCAAAGAAGACACTCAGTTGGCAATAGAAACCTATCTTGCCTTATAGGGCTGTAGGAGGAAAAGATCATAAGGGAAACAATTGGCAAGTGATAGAAAAAAGGATGAATTAAGGGATGCAGTGTTCAGAAGGAAAACTAAGTTCTGAGGAGGGAAGGGGGGAGAAAGAGAGAGAGATACAAAGGAGAAAAATAAAAGAAGGTGGATGGATAGTCATAACTATGAATGTGAATGGACTGAATTCACTTATATATAGGAAGCAGGTAGCAGAATTGATTAAAAACCAGATTAAAAGCAATGTGCTGTTTTCAAGAAACATTCTTAGAGCAGGAGAAATACTGAATAAAAATAAGTACTAGGGCAGAATTTATTTTGAGTCAGCTGAAGCAAAAACAAAAACAAAAACAAATAAAATAAATCAAAACAGGTAGCAATCATGATCTCAGACAAAAAGAAAAAAAAATCTAAGTGATAAGCAGCCTTTGGGCAGCTAGGTGGTGCAGTGAATAGAGCGGTGGCCCAGGAGTTAGGAGGACCTGAATACAAATCTGACCTCAGACACTTAACACTTCCGAGCTGTGTGACCTTGGGCAAGTCACTTATCCCCAATTGTCTTGCCTTCCCCCCTCCAAAAAGCAAAGAGATGCAGAATAATCTTTTGATAAAATACAACACTCATTCAATATAAAAGCATTAGAAAATATAGAAATATTTGGAGTTTTACTTTAAATAATAAGTAGTATATGTCTAAATTTATTTATTATTAACATGTAAGTTATCAGCGGTTATTATCTGTAAAAGGGGATAAGTTAGAAGTCTACCCAACAGGATCAGAGATGAAGCAAATATGGCCATATCACCCCTATGATTTAATATTGTGTTAGAAATGCTAGAAATGGCAAAAAGAGAAGAAAAAATGAAGTCATTAAAATGGAGAATCAGGGAGGAAATCACTCTTTGCAGATGATATGATGGGATACTTAGAGAATCCTAGAGAATTAGCTACAAATTAGTTGAAATAATTAACAACTTTATCAAACATGCTGAATATAAAACAAGCTCACATAAATCATCAGCATTTCCATATGTCGACAACAAAATCCAGCATCAAGTGATGGAGAGCTGAGTCAAATTTATATATTATAATTTAAGTAATTGTAGCCTCTACAAAATACTTGGAAATCTACTTGACAAGACAAACCCAGGAACTATATAAACACAACTGCAAAACACTTTTCACACAAATAGTCAGATATAAATAATTGGAAAAATATTCATTGTTCATCGATAGGCTGAGCCAACATTAAAAAAAAATTCTACTAAATTGATTAAGTTATTAATTGTCATTTTGATAAAATTATCAACAATATATAGAGCTTGATGAATAATAACAACATTCACCTGGAAGAATAAAAGATCAAGAATATCAATGAAATCAGTAAAAATAGGTGAAGGAAGGTAGTCTAATAGCACCATATATCAAACTGTATCATATAAGAGTTATCATTAAAACAGTTGAGTACTGGCTAAGAAACAAAGTGGTGGATCAATGGAAATTAAGCACACAATAAACAGTAGTAAATGATCATAGTAATCTTGTGTTTGATAAACTCAAAGATCTAATATTTGGGGGCAAAAATCTACTTCTTGGCAAAAATTGCTGGGGAAACTGGAAAGTAGTTTGGCACAAACTAAGTAGGTATAGACCAAATCTCATACCACTTAACAAGATAAGATAAAAATAGTTTCAAGGCTTAGAAATAAAGGATGATATCATAACCAAATTAGGGGAGCATAGAATGTTATCCTTCAGATTTACGGAAAAGGGTAGAATTTATGACCAAACAAAAAGATAGATGAGATTTAAAATGGATAGTTTGGATTACGATAACTTAAAAAAAAAAAGGTTTTGAATAAACAAAACGAATGAAGCCATGATAAGAAGGAAAGCAGGGAATCTGGGAAAAAATATACATCAAATTTCTCTCTTAAGGCCTAATTTCTTAAGTATATAGAGAATGTAACCAAATTTATTAGAATGTGAATTATTATCCAATTGATGATCAATTGATATGAAATGACGGTTTTCAGAATAAGAAATTGAAGCGATCTATAGTAAAATGAAAAGAATTCTATAAATTACAATTGATTAGAGAAATGTAAATTAAAACAACTCTCAGGTACCACCTCACTACTTATCAGATTGACTAATAAGATAGAAAATTAAAATGGCAAATGTTGTAGGGGATGTGTAAAACTTGGGACCAATGTACTCTTGGGTAAATAGGTGGTGTAGTTGTTAGAAAGAGGACATGAGTCAAGAAGACTCATTTCTTGAGTTCAAATCTGCCCTTAGACACTAACTACTTGTGTAATCCTGCAAGAGCTACTTAACCCTATTTGCTTAAGTTCCTCATCTGTAAAATGAGCTAGAGAAGGTATTGGGAAACCACTCTAGTATCTCTTCCAAGAAAATGCCAAATGGGGTCACAAAGAGTCAGACATGACTGAAACAACACAACAATAACAACACAAAAAATATACTCTTGGTGGACTGATTTAACCATTTTGAAGAGCAATTTGGAGTTCTACCCAAAGAGCTATACAGATTTGAGCACATATAGAGTAATCTGCTTTTTGATAAACCCAAACACCAAAGCTTCAGGGACAAGAACTCACTATTTAACAAAAAACTTCTGGGAAAACTGGAAAATAGTTTAGCAGAAACTGGGCATAGACCAACACCTTACACTGTATACCAAAATGAAGTCCAAATGGGTACACAAATTAGATACAAATTATGATACTATAAGGAAACTGAGAGAACAAGGAACAGTTTTTCTGTCAGATTTGTGGAGAAAGAAGACTTTATGACCAAACCAAAGTTAGAAAACATGAAGAAATGCAAAATCAATAATTTTGATTACATTAAGTTGAAAGATTTTTGCACAAAGGCAATACAACCAAGATTAGGAGGAAGCAGAAAACTGAGAAAGATTTTTTGCCACTGGTATCTCTGATAGAGGCCTCATTTCTAAAATATATAGAGAGCTGAATCGAATTAATAAGAATAGAATTCATTACCCAATTCGTAAATAGTCAAATCATATGAACAGACAGTTTTAAGATAAAGAAGTTAAATCTATCTATAACCATATGAAAAGTGCTCTATATCACTTTTGATTAGAGGAATACAAATCAAAACCACTCTTAAGTGCCACATCATACCTATCAGATCAAATAAAATGACAATACAGGAAAATGATAAATACTGCATAAGATGTTGAAAAACTAGAACACTAATACATTGTTAGTGGAGTTGTGAACTGATCCAACCATTTTGGAGAGCAAATTGGAACTATGCCCAAAGGGTTGTAAAAATGTGCATATACTTTGACCTAGCAATGCTACTTTCAAATCTGTATCCCAAAGAGATCATAAAAATGGGAAAAAGTACCGACATGTACAAAAATATTTATACCAGCTCTTTTTGTGGTGGCCAAGAACTGGAAACTGAAGGAATGCTCACCAATTCCTGAATGGTTGAATAAGTTGTGGTATATGAATGTAATGCAATACTATTGTGCTATAAGAAATGATGAGCAGGCAGACTTCAGAAAACCTGGAAGGATGTATATGAACTGATGCTGAGTGAAATGAGTAGAACCAAGAGAACATTGTCCAAAGTAACAGCAATAGCGTTGACTGACTTTGATAGACTTAGCTGTTCTCAGCAATGCAAGGACCTAAGATGACTTCAAAAGACTCATGATGAAAAATTCTATCCACATCCAGAGAAAGAACCATGCAGTCTGAAAACAGATCGAAGCATTCTATTTGTTCTGTTTTTGTTTTAATTTTCTTTCTTGGGATTTCTCTCATGCATTCTAATTCTTCTACACAACATTGCTAATGTGAAAATATGTTTAATAAGTATGTATATGTAGAGGCTATGCCAGATTGCATGCCATCTTGGGGACAGAGGAAGGGAAGAAGCCAGAGGAAAATTAAAACTTATGGAAGTGAATGTTGAAAACTAAAATAAATTAATTTTTTTTAAATCAAAGAAAAAATGAAAACCTCTTATATGAACAAAAAATATTTATGCCATCCCTTTTTGTGGTGACAAATAATTGGAAATTGAAGGGAACTCCACCCACTGTAGAATGGCTGAAAAGTTGTGATATATGATTGTGATGGGATATTATTGTGCTACAAGAAATGATGAGCAGGATGTTTTCAGAAAATCCTCTGAAGGTATGAATTGATGCAAAGTGAAGTGAGCAGAGCAAAAAACAAAGAAGAAAAAGAAAACAAACATTGCACACAGTAATAGAATATTGTAAGATGATGAACTGTGAATGGCTTAGCTATTCTCAGCAATACAATGATACAGGGCAATCTTCAAGCACTTATCTTGAAAAATGCTATTCACCTCCAGAAAAAGAACTGATAGAGTCTGAATGTGGATCACAGCTTACTTCCTCCTAAGTTTTCTTTATTATTATTATTATCATTATTAATATTAGTAGTATCAGTATACATTCTATGTTCTTCTTGTAACATGACTATTATATTCTGTCAAAAAATAGAGAATTAAAGCAAAAAAAGCAAATTAAAGTGACCTCCACAAAATAAAATTTTAAGTGGCAAATATTAAAAACAAATATAAAATATTTTCCAATTTTTTGTGTTGTTTTATCCTCCTTCGCTTTTTACTTCCTTACTTCTCTTCTTTCCTTTCTTCCTTTTTTCCCTCCTTCATTTCTTCCTTCCTTATTCCTTTTCTTCCTCTCTTCCTACCTCCTGACTGGATCTAAATTCTGAAGTAAAATAAACAAAAGAAGAAATACAATAAAAACAAAATAGAAGAAACTGTAGTTCCTATACCTTTGAAAATTTGATCAGTCATTTATGTCCAGGTATTTGTGACCTCATTTGGGATCTTTTCAAGAAAGATACTAGAGTGGATTGTCATTTTCTTCTCCAGCTCATCTTCTAAATGAGGAAAGTGACATGCCCTGGATCACACAGCTAGTTATTGTCTGAAGCCAGATTTGAACTCAGGAAGATGAGTCTTCCTATCTCCAAGCCAGTATTCTTTCTACTGAGCCACCTAGTTGTCCCATTTTTGGAAATATTTTACCCCCAAAGTATGCTGTCAATTCAGCTAGAACTAATCTTTTATATTATATCATTTTTAACTGCATGTGTATGTACATGTAGATAATGCTTGTTATCAGACACACCAAACTATTTCTTTGCTAATTGCCTCTTCCCTCCCTCTTTTAAGACAGTTCATTTAGAAAGTATAGACAGTCACTATTAACATTTCATATAAGTGAATAATTTTTTTTCTTGAGACTATATGAAAACTAGAAATTGGCTAAACATTACTTATATTTAACTTTCAATAAATATAGCTTTCAGATGTTAAAATTCACTTGTGTAAGTGGAATATTTGCCAATCTCTCACCTTTGCATTTAATTATGATAGCCAACAAATGCTCGGCATTGTTTCTAATGGCTAAATTATCAGGTTTACTTCTCTAATACTGGATGAAATATTATTCATTTTTCTCTCCTCACTTCCCCCATATTTCAGATCTTTTTCATTGTCATCTAATAAGATTATGTCACTGTTAATGAATGAATAAACATATGGAAGACAAGTTCAAATAAAAAATATGTGATACACTAGAAAGCAATGTCATGCTTATTTTTAATCTTATTACTAATAATGAGAAAGGACACTTATAATATATTTGCAATAGGATGTATTTCATTATCAAGTTGGCAGAGTTTAAGGACATCTATATTAGCTGAGAATTCTTTACTTCCCAGTCTTCTAATGGAAGATTTAGTACTGCCTATGTGCCACACTGGCTAATCTCATAACAACCTCTATCCATATGCCTCTGCTACAAGATAAAAATAAACAATTTGTAGAAACAATCATCAGAACTGAATTCCTGTGTAATTCTACCAGTTTTAATTGGGAAATTAGACTTAGACATAAAATACTACAACTGGATTGATTTTTTTCCTCATTTTTTAAGAAGACATTTTAGTATGTGTAGCATAGCTTCAATGACACAGATAAATCATTTTTGCTTTTCTCCAGGTTCATGGTAAATAAGAAAACGATTGAGACTTATTTAATCAAAACTTTTTCCATCTGCTTTCATGACTTTAAAACTGGTCAGGTTTGTAGAATACAATTCAATTTCAGATATATGTGAAAGTTGTCATTAAAATGGCAAAAAACAGACTGGAGATATGCAACACGTTTTGTCTTTATACCACATTAGAGTGCCAGTATTATATTCAAAAGTCATAAAAATTAACTTTTTAAAAGTTTCATTAGGATAAATTAACAAATGAAAAGAATCCAGTTGCATATATCTTTTAGGGCAACAGTCTCTTAGCCTTTTATGAAGAGGTACTAGCTTTGAGTTCCCCGAAGCCCAGAAAATAAAATGGGATATATTAATTAAGTTTCTTTTTTTTTTTTTTGTCACTTATTCTCAAAGACAACCAATGGCTTCAGGAAAGTGATGTTACCTGAATGAGGGCATTTTCAGCTTTTAGTAAATTCATGAATTGAAGAGATGAGGGAAGGACTTTCTCCCCAGTGGGATTAACATCAGTTTTGGAAGGGGCTGAACTTAGCCAAAAGTATAGGAAAATAAAATGTAAGAATCTGATCTAATACGTAGAGTTGTAGGATCCCCTGATTTAGAGAATATAAAACTATTGCATCTCTTCTTTTTTGTTTTCATTAGTATCAAGTACTTCATATAGAATAACTCAATGATACAGATAAAATGTAGGATGTTAGGGAATAAAGTTGGTACTCCACTACTAGGTTTCAGAAATGAATGAATTGGAAGACTTAATCGTATTTCAGATTTACATGCAAAGACCTCTGTGTCTAATTCACCCTACCCTACACTGATGTGTGGGACAAAACAACCTTTGCCCAAATAAAAATAAGCAGAGATATCTCCAAGTAGAGACAGGAAGGATTTATTTATTTATTTCTTCTTGAAAGAAGGGTGGTCTCCCTACCAGAGGCAGTCTAGTATGAGAGGCAAAATACAAAATGCAAAGCTCGGTTATATGCCTAAAAGACCACCCCTCCCTCCCTTTCCCCTGTCCTGTTCCCATTAATTAGGAACTGAGGCTCACAATCTTAAATGTCAATATCAGAAATAGATATAAGAACTGAAGATACATGGCTAGCACACATGACAGCAGACAAAATATGTCATCAGTATTGATATAGATATGAAAGCAACTAATATTTTATAAATCATGGGGATTTTAGGACATGGTGACCTGACTAGAATTCGGCAACAGGATTTCCAATTTTATATTTGAACAGGTCAGATGGTGGTCAGTGGAAACAAATCTGGATCTGTGGCCAAATTTGAGGAACATGTACTTTCCTCTCCTACACATTAGCTAAGCTCAGCAAAAACTTCAGCTTATGACCAGGGAAGTTAGGCAAGGATTCCAGGCTGCTAGCCAGGCAGTTAAGTCTTTGATGACTTGCTACAAATCTGCCTAGAATTTAGAATACTACCCGAAAAGTTTTTCACCTGTCCCATTCTCTGCATACACAAATCCACACAAATATATAGGGAAATTTTATACACACACACACACACACACACACACACACACACACACACACACACACACACATATATATATATATATATATATATAGGTTAATTTCAGAACATATTTTACCCTTAGGTCAGAGAATTATGGACAATGTTTTTCTGTATTATTGAGTAATCTGCCCCTTTCTCTCTTTAGGTTCAAAGGTATCTTATATATCATTCACACAGAAACAGACCATCCACAAAAATATTTTATGGGTAAGCCCTATTAGAAACTAGAACTAGAAATTAAAAAGGCAGTATAATTGATGACTTTTGTTTTCTGAAACCTATGCTGGTGACTAGTTTTAAATGTGGAATGTCTTTTGTAAGTGTCCTTCATAGATGCCTCTGGTAACATACAACTACTTTTAAGTATGAATGTTCCCTGGTAGCTCTCTTTTTAAATATTACCACATGGATGTCAATAGGCTTTTCTTCCCAGAATTCTGGAGGCAAGTGGCATAGGGTATCTCATCTTCCTTTTATGTTTTATATAGTGACATTATACAGAGCTGAATATTTTGATTATATAGCTATGATTAACACCTGTACCTAATAATGAGGAAAATTATATATTGAAACACAGAGAAAACTAAATTACCTAAGAAGAAAACAGAATATAAAATACTTAAAAGTTTGCCTATTTTTCTTGGTAATAAGAATAATTGGTAATTAATAACTCATTACTGGTTACTTATCTAGAATGAAGAGGAATATATTGAAATTCCCCACTACACTAGAATAATAGTAGATCTCAGAAGAGGGAATAGCAATGATTTTTTTGTGATTGGATTGAAAGTACAACTTTCTGTTGTTCATAGGGCTAGGTCTTTTGAATCGAATCTATTATCTATTAAAAAAAAAAAAAAGATTTCCCTAGACATCTCCAATATGGCATAAAACATGGAATGTAGAAATATGAATTTGCTTTTAACCTTCAGAGGATACTAAGAAGATTCTATTAAAATGGAAGGCATTTACTCATAACCTGATTTTTCTAGAAGTAGTAACAAGGCCATCTAGATGTACAGAACTTTTATTTCTCCTTTCAGTCCTTCTGGCATTGCACTCAGCTCTTTAGCCCTTCTTTCCATGTTCTCTAGAGTTCTCATGAATGATAGAACAAATGGCCTTTGAACAGTTACTGATTGATAGAAAGACACATCTTTGGAGTTACTGCTAATAATAAACAAATGTTTAGCAGTTTTTTAAGCAATTTGGATGTCTATTAACAAGCATTATATCCAATGTCCATCATTTTAATCTCTCTCTCTCTCTCTCTCTGTCTCTTTCTCTCTGTCTCTCTCTCTCTCTCTCTTTCTCCATTGTATTTATTATCATGCTTACATAGCCTTAGATTGCTCACTGGGAAGGATAATCAGGTATGTTCCTTTATTCTTTTGAGGATAAGCATTATTTATTAAGATATAGCTAAATGATTCTGTTGCCAGCCACCAGAGCTGAATAAATGATTATCAATAAATGCTGAATATAACTTAAAGCATCATGGCAATAAAGATTGAATGGCAAATATATCGTTATATACCTTTTATTTTCTGATGATGGAAAGTATCCTGATTCTTCTGTAAAGTCTCTGACTGCCCCCATCCTCCCTCTTCACCCTCCCCCCCCCCCAGCCTTTTGGTAAACTCAAATAGCAATTTGTCCAGTTCACCTTGGGTTTTCAACAAATAATAAAATACTAAAAAAGTAGAAATTTAAAAAGAAATTGATAAATTGTTTAAAAGTAAAGCATTTTGGGGGTTGGTCTATGCCAGAAAGAAAATTGATGCCTGATAAAGATTTAGCTCATACTTCTTTACCCTAAGAGCATACTTATTGCAATCATTTCCTAAACCTGAAATCATTCTGCCAATTTGCTTTTTAATATCTGCATACTATACACTGTTGCCAACACATTACTTTCTGAATGTTTCACCTATTCTGTAAGTTACATTTTTAGCAAGAAAATTAGTGAAGAAGCATCTTCTCAGTTTTGATACTTATGCCTGGATTTGCTCCAGGAAAATCAGCCAGCATCTTATATCTGCTTTACAACTTAAAGACGTGCCCTAACATTGTATTGACTTTTTCTGATACACTAATAAAAAGAGATACCTCTCACATAGTGATATAATAAGAGAAGACATAGATTGACATACAAGGGACTTTCAATAATGATGTAAGAGAATTTTCATAAATTTGTATAGACAGCGTAATTGTTTTCTCTATCACATTAACATGCAACAATTACCAAGTGTTTTAAACAAAAATAATTCAAAATTATCAGGGAAGAGTATACTATATCACTGAAGTAAAATGTAAATGAACCTTGTTTCCTCATCACTTTCCTTGGTCTTTCATAGTAAATCTATTTCTCTCCTTCCTAGAAACTAAACCACTAAAAAGCATGTGAGTATTTTCTAGAATATGCAATGATTGGAAAAAAAAATGCCTTTTAGTATTCTTGGCAGGCAAGGTTTATAGTCATCATATGGTGTATAAGAAGTGAAATTGTCTCAGAGTAGGTATATCTAGAGTATTACAGCTAAAGTACGACTCTTTTCTATGGTATTTTAAGAAGTAGGAATTAAAATATTGCTTTGAAGTTGAATTTTGGGCTGATTACTGGTGATTTTCAAATATTATTAGCCATTAAGAAAAAAGGGAATTCTTTCCCAAGTACTGTGTACTCTTAGGCTGGCTTAATGGTATAATTTTATTCTCTTTCTTCTTTATTCAATATTCTTCAATGTCCATATTTTCAAGTTTTTGCTGTTATTCTGTCATTTAGTCATGTCTGACTCTTCATGATCCTGTGGATCATGTTGTCCATGGAGTTTTCTTGTCAACAATAATGCAGTGATTTGCCATATTCCTTCTCCAGTGCATTAAATCAAACAGAGATTAAGTGACTCATGCAGGGTTATACAGCTAGTAAGTACCTGAAGATGGATTTGAGCTCAGGTTTTCCTGACTCCAGGCTTAGCACTCTTTCCATCAAACCACATAGCTGTCTCCTTTCATTTTTTTACATTTACTAAATAATTTGATAATTGCTACTTTATAGTATAAATAGAGGTATCAAATTGTACTATGATGGAGTGATCAAATATTTCCTTTTTTTTTCTATTTGAGCAACTATTTCCTACTTGTATCATTCTATCTTTTTTAAGGATAAATTCATCATTATTTTAAATTATAAATGTACTAGTTTTCTACTTTTCAGAGAGAAAGAAATCCAGATAAGTGAAGTCCAAAGAATTCGAGAGCTCATTATTAAATTTGTCCTGGTAGGTTCAAGCATACTAGTATAACAACATGATTTCTCTTTCTCCCTCCTTAGATACCCACATAATTTCTCTATACCCAGTTCCTATTACTCAGAGTCTGGGTTTCTTTATATAAACACCTCTTAATATATCATTCTACCACATTGCTAATTTTATTTGTGATATTTCTTTCATATAAAATATACCTTTCCAAGATAATTTCAATGATTGAAAGGGAATTTCATGACACCAAGTCCCCAAAATACATAAAAGCTCAAATTTCCTTCCTTTCATAAGAATCTTTTATTCTCCCTGTTAATAACAAGACTGCTTTCTGCCCACGCAAATAAATATAAGAATTCCCTATTAGAGTTAAGCATATAGGGACAACTAAGACAGCACATACTCCCACACATGAAAGTAAGATAATCAGACCGAATGTGTTATCCTGTATTGCATAACTCTATAATGAAAATTCAATGTGTATTTTTCTTATCTTCATTTTACCTAAAACTACTTCCCTTTTCTGAAAATGGGATCAACATTTAGAAACTGTTTAATCAATAAGTCATTAAAAGAAGATCATTAGCACAGGTTTCAGATATACCCAATCTCCTCTTGCCTGAAATGAAAGAAAGTTCATCATATAGTTTAATAAACCAAGGCAATTTTTGAAATTCCCCTTAGCCTTACTCATTTATGTAGTACTTCCATACCAAATCTCTCCTTCAAGCATTTATAAGTTAAGCTCCATTAGGTGTTACCTGAGATGCCTCTGTTCTTTCAATATCCTTAAGGTGATTCAGCATTGTCTAAATTTAAAATGATTTTTGTAAGTATAATAATGATAATATAGGATGGTGAAGATTTTATAATTTATATCATGTTATAAGGTCTCCAAGGCAGTTTATAAATAAATATTATCTCATTTTTTCCTCACAATAACCCTGCTATCATTACTTCCATGTAACAGATGAGGAAACTGAGGCAGACAGAGATTAAGTGAGGTTCTTTAGTTCAGAGATTGCATAGTGTGTGGTAAATAATAAATAGTTATTGATCAACTTGTCCAGGGTCACAGAGTTTGTAAGTGTCTGAGGGTGAATTTGAAATCAGAAGATTAGTTAGAAGACGAGGTCAAACATGCTATACTTTCCCAACCTAGCTGTCAAACAAGCACAGATCTTTTCTTTAGCATAAATGGATCAAACTTACTAATGCTATTGATGAGGTGCAGGCTCTGGGACCCCCTCCTTGAGCTCTCCTTGAATCTTTTGAGGTACAGGCTCTGGGAAACACCTTGAATTCTGATTGAATCTTCCCACTTGATGAGGCATTTGCAGAGGCCATAAGTATTTCATTGTGGCTGGGCCCAAACCTCTGTTACTAACCTGGCCCTTCATTGTCTATCTGCTTCCCACCCTTGAGCCTATCAAAATATCAATCCACTCTTGCACTGACCTCATTAACTCCTCCTGAAGACCTTCCCCAAACTCATTACTGGAGTCTGATCTCATTGATTCCTCCTCCAGTCCCTCCCCAAACTCCTCCCTAGATTCCTCTGTATATAAGAATCCTATCTCCCTTCCATGTGCTGTGAGAGTGCAACAGAAGGCCCTAGCACAGACTTGCTCTGTGTCCAGTCCAGGCGAACTTTTAGTAAACTTTAATTTTCTTTGGCTGAGAAGACTTGAGTGGAATTCTTTCTGCAGGACCTGGCATGTTGATATTTTGGGGTCTCAGGCAACCCTAACCCTCTTTGGGTAACCTCTTCACTATCATCCTGCCTTATCCCTAACAAAAGTACATTACTTTCTTTTCAAATTGTCTAAAGTACATCAGCATCAGTAATGTTTCAAGAATTGAACTCACTTCTCTAGTGTTGAAATTAGTTCCCCCTTAAGTTCCTTACTAAGGAAAACAAACTTTCTTATTTCGAAATAGGTGCTTTTCACAAACAAAAGAGATGGCAAATGGAAATTTACAGTGCACTATCTGGAGGATTTAAGTGTTTAAAAATAAAGAGATATGAAGGATATTTAAGTAGTTAGTCAACATATCATGTGTTCAGATGGAAACTGGATGACTTATTTGGAATACTGTATAGATAATTCATCCACTGGGCAGTGGGTAGGACTAGATAATGTCTAATGTCAGCTTGATCCAGGAATTTCCAAGATATCCCTGACTCTACTTCAAGTAGGCTAAGTGCCTCCTTTTCTTCTTACTTCGAAGACTTCACAAGGAGCCCTGGGTTAGCAACAAATTGAGGTTACTTGCCTCCAATCTATGCCTTTGCCTCAGGACTTTTCCAGCGAGTTTTGCCTCTTCCTCAATCCAATACCCCTTTCTTATCTCCTCCTCACTCCAAAGACTTCCCAGAGAGTCCAGTAATATAGTATCTGATCTAAGCCAGCCTCCTCTGGCCTCTCTGTTACAGAGACTTCTCCAAATATCCAAAGGAGTTTTGCAGAACAGTACAACTCTAAAGGTAGCCTCTGCCTCCTAACTAGACTCTCAAAGGTCATTCCTTCAATGACTCCTGCACTACAGATATACATACTTTGTCCTCTGTACACTATGAAATCCTTTGTTATTAAACAAGCACTTTTTTTCATCTTAATCAATCTTCTTTTTCACTGTTTTATCTGTTAATCACAGAGAACTCACTCTCTTCAGATGACATAACATTAGTGGGCAACTTATTTAGTGGTGGCAGTTTCACTCATACTCTGGCTTACTGGTCATAGTAAGTGAGTAGGAATATTCCTTGCTCCCTATTGACACTTACAGATTTTATCTCAATATAACATAAGCATTTTCTCCTTCTTTAAGGTTTATAGCATTCAAATTTATCAACAGTCTAAATGCTGGTTGTCAGTATTTATCAACTTTGAGAAGATTCTACTTCCTTCCTCAGTGAGTTCAGTACCAGACACACAGTATGTCTCTTCCCCAGCTTGTTCCTTTATAATAGGAGACTTAAATATTAATAGTGATTCCCCCTCAAATACTGTAATGCCTCAGTTTCTTAATCTGTTCATTTATCATTACTTAACTTCCACATTGCACTTCAGCTAGAGTTTAATTTTACACCATTTTATATGCTTAAATTTCTTGCTTCCTTGTCCTATTATAGATGATGCCTTACCAAATGACAAGTCTGGATTGCTCTCAGAGTTTATAACCATCTCCCTTTTTTTATATGTTGCTAAACAGAACCAAATAAATTCACAAAATCATGCTGACTAGGGCCATTACAAAGTGTTACATATTCTGAACTCAAAGCTCACATCAGCAAGGCAATTTTTTTATACCTCCTTAATAAATCTCCTCTCCTAAAATCTATAGTAAACATTTCAATGCTTTTCATCCATTCTTAAGCTTTTCATGGCACATCAAACTTCTGTCTAGTCAGTTTACATGACCTGAAGTTTCTGGAAAAGAACCCCTGGGAAATTTTCTGAGAGAGAAAGAGGCAAGGTCTTCTGTGGAGCCAGTGATCTAAATTGATCTGCTTCTAAAGATTTGATGAGGAAAAATATAAATTTGATTCATTTAGGTTATGCAATGTAAAGGGTTTGAATCAGAGTGTGAGCAAGAAGAAACAATTTTTTTTACGTGAATGAGGAACAATGGAAGTATCTTTGTGGCTCATGTGGCTGATAGTTTTGGAAAGAAAGAGGCATTCTTTTCTCTGAAGTTTTGAGAGCAAATCGTCCTCCAGCAGTGGAGGACAGGTTCCAGTAGGGAAAGTGATGTTCAGCAATGGTAAAATCCGACTGGTTGGGCAGTGCCTCATGCTTCCCTTGTCAACATGGTGAACCATTTTAGGGAGCAGGCAGGATAGCAGACAGCTGTTGATATTTTCATCTTTCCAGCTTTGTGAGTTGATGGATTGAAACATTTAGAATAATCTGTAAGGGTTTGTTGAGACTCCTAAGCAAAGATAAAAGAGTTTTAAAAATTCAATTTATGAGCAGGAAGATAGTCAAAAATATAGAAAGAAAGAAAGAGAAAGGAAAGAAAGGGAAGTGAGAGAAAGGAAACGAATAAGACTTTGCTATTTAACTGGGGTCAATGGAAGTATTATTTGTGACTGGAACAAAAGGTACCTCATGCCAAATATATTGTACATTGTGCTCCTTACCCCCTTAAAAACTTGGCAATCTGTTTCCTGCTTGTAAGCAAATGTTTGCTGGACAAATTTTGGGGGAGAGGATGATGGAGTAGAAAGTAATTTTATTAAATATTGTTCTGTTTTGAAAAAAAAAAGTGACAGAGTATGTCAGGGGCAGGACTTCAATGAAGAACTTTCTGAAATATGTTCAGGCTGGTCTACTCAACAAGGAACTGAACTTGGAGTCAGGAATTCCTTGGCTCAAGTCTTGCCTTTGACATACTATGTCACCTTTGGTAAGTACTCTACCATCACAGTACTTGGGGAAATTCTCCATGACTTGAATTG
>CM053591.1:97439609-97460127 GCA_028646515.1 Pseudochirops corinnae
AAAAAAAAAGAAATAGAATGGGGTAGATTTTCTCATGTAAAAGAGGCAACAAAGAACTGTAAATGCAGGGGAAGGGAAGAGAAGTGAGAAGAAGTGAGTGAAGCTTACCATCATCAGCACTGGCCCAATGAAGAAACACATACACACTCAATTGGGTATAGAAATTTATCTCACCCTAGAGTAAATTAGAAGACGAAGGAAATCACAGAAGGAGAGGTTATATAAGGGAGGGCAGTTTGGGAGAGAAGGTAATTAAAAGCAAAACACTATTAAGGAGAGTCAAGGTGAAAGGGCAGGCAAACTTAGTCTCATTGGAATTGACTCAAATGTGGAATAACATACACATTCAATTGGATAAAGAAATCTCTTACCCTACAGGAAAATAGGAGTGGAAGGGAATAAGAGAAGAGGGCAATGCTCATAGAAGGAAGGGTGGATGGGGAAGGTGGTAGTCAGAAACAAAATATTTTCGAGGATGGACAGGAGAAAAGGAGAGAGAGTAGAATAAATAGGGGAGAAGTAGGACAGAGGGAATATAGTTGGCAATTATAACTGAAAAAAATCTTTAAAGCAAGTTTCTTTGACAGAAGTCTCATCTCTCAAATACATAAAGAAATGAGTCAAATTTATAACAATGAAAGTCATCCTCCAATTGACAAATTATTAGAAAACGTCATCAGTTTTCAGATAAAAAAATGAAAGCTATCTCTAGCTGTATAATAAACAACAAAAACAATCCTAAATCACTATTTATTGGGAAAATTCAAGTTAAAAAAATTCAGAAGTACTACTTCAGATCTATTAGACTGGCTAATAAGACAGAAAAGGAAAATGACAAATGTTGAAGGTGATGTGGGAAAAATCACTGTTGGAGTTGTGAACTGATTCAAACATTATGGAGAGCAATTTGGTCACATCTTTTGACCATTTATCAAATGGGGAATGACTTGTATTTTACACATTTGACTCAATTCTTGATATATATGAGTAATGAGCCCTTTATCAGAGATACTTGTCAGAAAATTTCTCCCCAGTTTTCTTCTTTCCTTATAATTTTTGTGGTATTATTTTTGTTTGTGAAAGAAAACTTTTAATTTTATATAATCAAAATTATCTATTTTACATTTTGTATTGCTCTCTATGTCTTCTTTGGTCCTAAATTCTTCCTTATCCATACATTTGACAAATAAACTATTCCATGATCTCTTAAATTGTTTATGGTTTCACCCTTTACATGTAAATCATATATCCATTTTGACATTATCTTGGTATGTGGTGTGAGAGGTTGATCTCTACCTAGTTTCTGCCATACTGTTTTTTTTCCCCAGCGTTTTTTTTTTCAAATAATGAGTTTTTGTTCCATAAACTTGGATCTTTTAGTTTATCATATAGCAGATTATTACAGTCATTTACTACAATATAATTTCTACCAAATCTATTCCACTGATCTTCCACTCTCTTTCCCAGGCAGTATCAGTAAATATAGAGTTTGAGATGTTATATGGCTAGGCCAGATTCTTTAACATTTGTTTTCATTGATTAGATCAATATCCTTGAGCTTTTGTTCTTCCAGATGAATTTTTTTTTATTTTTTTTTTTAGGTCTATAAAATATTTTTGATAGTTTGATTCTCATGGCACTGAATATACAGAATAATTTAGGTAGAATTGTCATTTTTATAATACTGGCTCAGAGTATTCATGAACAATTGATATCCTTCCAATTATTTAGATCTGATTTTATTAGTATGAAAGTTGTTTTGTAATTTTGTTCATGTAGTTCCTGGGCTTGTCTTGGAAGGCAGAATCTCAAGTATTTTATATTGTCTATAGTTATTTTAAGTGGAACTCCTCTTTCTATCCCTATCTTCTGGATTTTGTAGGTAATACATAGAAATTCTGATGATTTATATGTGTTTATTTTGGATCCTGCAACTGCTAAAGTTATCAATAATTTCAAGTATTTTTTAGCTGATTCTCTATGATTTTCTGCGTGTAACATCATATCATCTGCAAAGTGTGGCAGTTTTGTTTCCTTATTGCATATCCTAATTCCTTTAATTTCTTTTTATTCTTTTCTTGCTATTGCAAACATTTCTAGTACAATATTAAATAAGAGTTGATAATAGGCTTCCTTGCTTCACTCCTGATTGTGCTGGAAAGGCTTCTAGTTTTACTCTGCTATAGATAATGCTTGCTGATGATTTTAGATAAATATTATTTATCATTTTTGGGTAACCTCCATTTATTCCCATGCTCTCTAGTGATTTATAATAGGAATGGATGTTGTATTTTGTGAAAGTTTTTTTTTTTGCATGTATTGAGATAAGCATTCAATTTCTGTTTTATTTTTTTTAATATGGTCAATTATGCTAATAATTTTCTTAATATTGAACCAGTCCTGGGTTCCTGGTATAAATCTCACCAGGTCATTGTGTATAATCCTTATGATATATTCCTGTAATCACCTGGCTAGTATGTTGTTTAAAATGTTTGCATTGATATGCATTAGGGAAATTTTTGTAGAATTTTCATTTGTTGTTTTAGCTTTTCATGTTTTAGGTATCAGCACCATATCTGTGTTGTAAAAGGAATTTGGTAGGATTTGTTCTTCACCTAATTTTTTTTTTCTAAGTAGTTTATATAGGATTGGTATTAATTGCTCACTTAAATATTTGGTAGAATTCACTTGTGAATCTATATGGTCCTGGGTATGTTTTCTTAAGGTCACTGATGAATTTTTCAATTTATTTTTCTAAGATTGATCTATCTAATTCTTTTATTTCTTCTATTAATATGGGCAATTTATATTTTTTGGAGACATTCATCCATTTCATGTAGATTGTCAAATTTATTGGCATATAATTAGGCAAAATAGTACCAAACAATTGAATTAAATAAATTAAAATTTTTAAATTATCAATTAAATTAAAATTAATTATGTCTTCGTTGATGGTGAATTCACTCTTCTCATTTCTGATAATAGTAATGTGGTTTACTTCCTTCCTCTTTTAAATCAAAACATACAATGGTTTAGCTATTTTATTGTGGTTCTTTTTCATAAAACCAGCTTTCTATTTTTTTATGAGATCAATGTTTTTCTTTCAGTTTTATTAATCTTCCCTTTCATTTTTAGTATTTCCAACATGATGCTCAGGTAGAAATTTTTAATTTGTTCTTTTTCTAGCTGCTTTAAGTTGCATGTTCAATTTATTGACCTATTTTTTCTCCATTTTATTGGTGTAAGGAATTAGAGATAAAAATTTTCCCCTAAATACCACTTTGGCTACATCCCATAAATGTTGGTTTCATTGTTGTAATTTTCTTTTATTAAATTATATTCTTTCCTATGACTTGTTATTTGACTCACATTTTAAGGATTAAATTATTTAATTCCCTTTTAATTTTGAATTTTTCTTCCCTTGCCCATCATCGAATATAATTTTTAATACATTATGATCTGAAAAGGACTTATTCACAATTCCTGCTTTTTTATTTGCATTTGGTTGTGAGGTTTTTGTGTCCTAATACATGGCAAATTTTTGTGTAGGTGTCATGTACTGCTGAGAAAAAAAAAAAAGATACATTCATTTATATTCCCATTCAACTTTCTCTAGAGATGCATCATTTCTAACTTCTCCAGAATTTTATTCACCTTATATACTTCTTTCTTATTTATTTTTTGGTTAGAAATCCATTTCTGAGATAGGAAAATTGAGGTACCAACTACTATAATTTTCTTATCTACTTTCCCCTATAATTCATTCAGCTTTTTCAAAAAATTACTACTTGGTGCATATAATTTAGTATTGATATTGCTTCATTGTCTATGGTAACTTTTAGCAAGATATAGTTTCCTTCCTTATCTCTTTTAAGTATATCTGTTTCTGCTTTTGCATTTTCTTAGATCATGATTGCTACCCCAGCTTTCTTTGCTTCAGCTGAAGCATAACAAATTTTGCTCTATCCTCTTACCTTTACTCTGTGTGTATCTCTCTGCTTCAAATGTGCTACTTGTAAGCAGCATATTGTAGAGTTCTTATTTTAAATTCATTTTGTTATCTGCTTGCCTTATATAGTTATGATAACTAACTGTGTATTTCCCTCCATGCTATTTTCCCTTGTTTATCTCCTCTCTCTTATCCCTCAACCTTCTTCTCCTCACAAGTGCTTTTCTTCTGATACCACCTTCCCCAATCAGCCCTCCATTTATCAGTCCTCCTTTCCCCTTCTATTATACCTATCCATTTTTTTTAACTTCTTTATAGGAAAAGTTAGATTGCTGTCTCCAAATGTTCGTGTATGTTATTCCTTCTTTGAGACAGTTTTAATGAGAGTAAGGTTTAAGCTTTGCCCACCAGCACCACCACTGGCACCTCATCTTCCCCTCCATTAAAACAGCTCTTTGCATGCCTCTTTTATGTGGGCTAACTTACTCTATTCATTCTCATCCTCCCTTCTTCTTTTTCCAGTGCAATTTTCTTTCTCACTCCTTTATTTTGTTTTTTTGGGGGTACCATTCCATCAAAGTCATTTTATATATATACTCACTGTCTACCTATGCTTCTTCTAATTACTCTTATAGAAATAAAGTTCTTAGGAATGACAAATATTATTTTCCAGTATAGAAATTTAAATAGTTTACCCATATTGAATTTCTTATACTTTCTTTTTCTTGTTTTCCTTTTTTTTACTTATTACTATATCTTCTTGAAAGATATCATAGACAATGAAGCAATATCTATACAGAGCCTACATGCAAAAAGAAAAATAGTATAGCATCTTTTTCTGCCTCTTTTGTGACTTGGTATTTTTTATGTGAGAGTTGGGCTCTGAACTTGCACTGTCCTAAGCTTTTTGTGCTCTTTCTCAGAGGCTTACTGTTGTTTTTAACTGAGCTTCAGGGCTTAGCTGTTTGCTTTCACTGGAAGGTAGCCTACCCTTCAACCTTATACTGGGGGAAGGGGGTTGGGCACTGAAAAAGCCCCAGATGTGGGGTTTAGCTGCTGACCTGGCTCAGTTTGGGGCCTTTCTGTTGGGTTGCTGTGGTAACCGAATCTCTTTGGT
The DNA here is from genome assembly GCA_028646515.1 of Pseudochirops corinnae. Taxonomy (NCBI): domain Eukaryota; kingdom Metazoa; phylum Chordata; class Mammalia; order Diprotodontia; family Pseudocheiridae; genus Pseudochirops; species Pseudochirops corinnae. The sequence goes on from CM053591.1 coordinate 97,444,676, forward strand.
GGTTGCCCTGGAGGAGAGATCTTGCCACTGGTCTGTCCAAGGGGTGGGGCCCTACAGCTGGGTTCCTATGGAAACAGGGCCTCTATGCTAACAGGCCCCAGAGGTGGAGTCTCACCATTGGCCAGGCCTGGGGTGGGGTTTCCCTACTCCTCAGCAATTTGATCAAAGTGTTGTTGGTGATTTGGGTGGGGTTGGGGTTGCGGGGGTGGGTCTTTGCTACAGAGATTACTTACTTGCCAGGATGCTGTTTGGTTTGCAGGAGGGCAAGGCTTGGCGGGTCAAGTGCCCCAGGCTTGGATCCTTGATTTAGGGCCTTGGGTATTAGACTGGCTGCTGCTTCCCTTCCCTCTCCACTCCCATCCTCCCCCCAGATACAGACGTTTCCTGCCAAGCTGCTTCACTGATCCTTGATCAGTTTTGACATAGTTTTCTAGTTGTTTGGAGGGGAATTTAGAAAGGTTCCTTCCTCCTTTTACCATCTTGTAATCAGAAGAGACAAATATATATATATATATTAACAGAATGAATGAAATGGATTTTTGTTTTGTGCATACCCAAATCACTAACACAGAGGCACTAATGTGCAAGATGCCAAGCATTTGCTTTTGGGAAAAGGTATTTTTCATTCCCCTCCTGAGGGTTGGAATATCCTCTTCCTTTTCCATATAATGCATATGTGTGTGTGTGTGTATGTATGTATGTAGATAGATAGATATAGTATATGTGTCTATATATATAGTATATGCATATATATATAGTATATGTGTATATCCATCTATCTATCTACCTAGTATAACTACAACAGAATGCTTCTTAAAAAATTACAGTTTTTTTCTTTCTGGTGGCTGTATTAGAGGAAGAGGATGTGAAGGTCCTGTTCATCCACAGGATGTGTACCATGAACCAAGCTGGGAAAAGAGGGAAGATAGAGCCTTAATTTTAAAGATGCATCACATTCCGCCTCTGAAGTCAGTGGAAAAGACTGTTCGAACCTATGTAGTAAGTGAATTCAGGATCTGTTTTTCAATTACCAGGTCCTTGGTATCAACCATGTGAGTGCTTCCATGTTAGGTAATCTGCATGAAAAAAGCAAAATCCAGCTAATAGTTATAAAGCTAAGCTTTCCACAGTGTCACACCAGTGTCAAAGACTTTAGTTTGTTTTTACCAATTTATCAATGTGCAACTGTGTCCATGGACAAAATCACTCTTAATGGTGTAGTTACTGTACTCTAGAGAAGGGCTGTAGTTCATGTACTTAAGATTAAAAAGCCTCTTACAAGTGGTAGGATTGTTAATGTTACTTGTAGTTAAATTGTTTAAAAAAGAAAAAGGAGAGTTTGATCAAAGTTGATGTTTCTGCCAAGATAAAAGAGCTTCTCTAGACTGAGGCCTTTACAATTTCTGTTAGCACATCAATGTGAATGAAGGCCAAAACACTTCTGAATGATCAGTGAGTTGTTACTGGTGGTTGTTATTTTTTTCCTCTCTTTCTATGAGGTATACCCTGCTAAATCTTTTTTTTTTCTTTTCACATAGCAAGTCCTTTCCCCTTCTGGAATTAAAAATAATTATGGGTAGGGGTAGGTCATGGTCTAGTAGTTATATGATGACTAATGTAGAAATTAAAAACTCCTTCACGGCTCAAGTAAAATCCAGGGTTAAAAAGCTGAGATGCTCTAGTATAAATATTCAGTCCCCAACAAAAGAATTACATAATGCAGGCCCTTCATGAATTCTCTAAGTGTCCTACATTCAGCATGTAAACCGCATGTGCTCTCAAATTAGCAATAGGGCATGGATACTAGCTTAAAATGATTGCAAGGAAATCAGCATTCTGTTACTATGTCCCATAGCGACATAAACAACAAAACTGAGAGTTCGACTACATTGCATGAATAGAAAGTTGTAATTATCCACTCCTCTACCCCATGGGATTTCTTCAATGACTCAGAGATTTTTCAGAAATATAAATTCTTCCAGGGAATTGTAGTACAGGATTTCCTGATTTAGTTATTGTAGAATACCTTTTAACATGTTCTTGGAATTCATTTGGAAGACAAATCTAACATATTATCATTTTAGTCAGTGAAAAACATAGAATAGCTTTCAGTCTTGGTGGTGATAAGCCCTTACAGTCCCTGATCCAGAGAAACATGAACTATTTCTTTTGAGACTCACAATGTCAGGAGAAAGGGCACATTGTCATTAATTAATGCCTGTCATGGCTTAATGCTTTACTGGACATTGCCAAATAAGAGAAGGGTCTTTTTTTTTTCCTGAGAAATAATAAAATGGCCAATTATGCCCTCATCTGGGAAATAATTTCTGATTTTCTAGTATCAAGTGAAGAAAGGGTTTTGGGGTCAAGCAATGCCTGCCCAGTGTTTGTTTATGTGGAAGGCATTATTGACTGAATTTTGGGTTTTGGACACAACACCTGTACTTAAAAAATACATTTTTGCCACTTTGTAAATTGTGCCATTTTATTATCATATTTGATTTTTATTTGAAATGGGGGACTACTGATTGGATAGAGAGAGAGGAAATATATGTGTGTGCATATGCATACAAATAGACATGTATATATCTACACATATACATCATATGCATGCTATATACCTACTACACATACACATATATGTACATATATATTACATACAGTATTTCATAAGTTTACTCTTTAATAGGCACCATAGTAAATGCTTGGAATATAAATTAAAAAATAAAATAGCTTCTGCTTTCAATTTCAAATTATAAAAGGAAGGAAAATAATACATAAAAGGGATCCAAAAAGCAGGGACTGGGTGGAAGAAATACCCATGGAGGCAAGATGGAGGGGAGTTTGGGGCCTTATGGCCTTGTCTGTGTTTGAAGAGAAAATAATCCTTGGTGTGGATACTTACTCAAATATAGGTTTGGAAGGAAGGTCACCAATTGAAAGGAAATGATATGGGGGTTGAGGAATATTATCTTAATTCCTTTGTTTTGATGACATTTTACGTATACTTCTACTTTCCTTCCCAAATTTAATTGTTCCTAAAAAACCACTGCCAAATTTGATCTAGACTGCAAGTTGGTCTATCTAAAATCCCTATCAGTGAAATACAAGTGGTAGGGATACTATTACCACATCAGGTGTTTAAGTATTTGTCCTAGTCTTCCATTTTTCATGTTATACATGGACATTTGATTTTAAGAATTTATATCCATTGACTACAGTGGGTTTAAGAATATCACCTTAATCACAATCATGACAATTTTACAGTAGATTAGGTACTAATTTACTAAAAACAAGCATCTCAATTTCCCTACCTTGTAAACATAAAAGTTTCATACTATTCAGTGCCATAGGATCATAGATTTTTAAAGTTTATTTAGTCAAACCCTATACATTTGCATATGAGAAGATTGAGTCCCAGAACGGTTAAGTTGCCTAAGATCACTCAGTTAGGAAAAGTGTGAGTGAGGGCTGGATCCTTGATCTGTTGATACCAGGTTTCATATAGCTATATTTTTATCAGTTCACCATTTTGGAAACTGAGGTGCATAGAGTATTCAGGGAGGAGTAGCTCCTCTGGTGAGAGAGTTTCCTGAGCCCTTTTCAGGGCTGCTCAGCCACCTTTGCTGTCCAACTTCTCCCAACTCTAACATGTGACTCCAAGAAGCTTCAGCATGCACAGTGGTCACACAAGGATCAAACCATTTTGGCATATGGGCTAAAACAAATTGAGAGTAAACAACAGGTCTGAAACCCATCAGTGTATTAGATAGAGGAATGTCCCCCATAATCATGTGAAAACTTCCCCTAGTGGAATGTATGGATGATAACAATTTGTTCCAATGGTTATGAAGGCAGCATGACTGAAAATATCTGAGCAGCAACAACACAAAAGGTTTTATTTTGGGGGGGGGGGGAAGGGAGTCTACTAATTTGGAAAACTTACCAAGTATTTGATATTTTGGCTGCATTTCATTAATTTGTTTTAATTAACATAGCAGTGAGCCTGATTCTATGATCTGGGAGACTTAGAGATTCTCACATAAACTTTCAAAAGGAGTTTACTCTCTACCAGTTAACTATGCAAAAATAACATATAGCTCTCCAATTTCTATGAACACTATCTTAGTGTTATGCAAAGTAAGTTCTCAATAATGTATTCTTTTTACTTAAGTGCAGGAATACTATGCTAGGTATATAAAGTCAAAAATGAAATATTTTCTGCCTTCAGGTAGCTTACATTCTACTCTATTTTTGGATTATTATTGAAAATTTTATATACTCCCACATTCTAGAAATATACACACACAATGCTTATGTCATTTTAAGCCTTGGAAATCTCTCAAATGCATACTAAAACAGTATAGATAAGGAACATTAGAGACTGTAATGCTAATGGGATTTGAAGATCTTCCATGCTCCTTGTATTGGCAAGCTAACAGGTACTTAGCACTTAGTTTCAGGCTCATAAATGTGTCAAGTATTAAGAACCAGAACTTGTGAATCCCACAGTGGGATGAACTTGCTGATGTAAAAGGAAGGGGCAGGACAGGGAGGAGCTAATACCTTATATAAAGAAAAGCCCAAACTAGAGAGCCAGAACTCCTGGCAGTGTGGAGGATAAGGATAAGAAATTTGGAGAACAGAACTTGTAGTGGCAGAACTTCTTCTGAGAGCCAACCAGAACTTCTGCTGAAGACTGCCGGGAATGAGCACTGCTGGGAGCCAGAACTGCTGGGATTGAGCAGCATGGAGGCTGAGCAGCTACTATGAGTAAGCAGAGGAGGATGCTTGCTCATGGGAGTGAGTGAGGAGAGGAGGTTCTTTGCCTGAGGGAGCCTGTTTTATGTTAAAGGTTTAGGAATGTATATGTTCACTGCATTAATTATGTGTACCAACTTCATGGTTACTGTATTGACTTTGACCTTCTGATTTTGGGACTTGGTTTTCTAGTATTTGAAAAAAATGCTTTGGTTCTGTCCTCCATGTGGAAAGCCTGTTACATTTTGTGATTCACAACTAGACCAGCATATTTATAGTCACCATAGGTACAGTAAATATTTCATTGGTGACACTTTCTGTGATTATATAAAAACTATTATTACAATTCCTGAATTTGGATAGCAAAATCAATTATTCTACTTTCAAAATAAATTGTAATTTAGGGGAGTAAGAAGCCTGTGCTTGTTCTCTATTTAGCTCAGACTGACTGAGGCACTGGCAGTGTAGAAGAGAAGGCAGCCTAGTGCAAATGTCTACCCATTTAATCTGAGAAAATGGAGACTGAGCAGTCAAAAGAAACCTTCCCCAATACTGAAATTAATGGTGAATTTGATAAGTGCTCTGTGGAAGATATGGAGGAAGTGCAGGCCTTTAAAAGCTCTAGAAGCACTGAGGAGACGTTTGAACTGAACATTTTGCTTCAAAGCAAGAATGCTGGAGCAGTGATTGGGAAAGGAGGCAAAAATATTAAAACACTTAGTACAGACTACAATGCCAGTGTTTCAGTCCCAGACAGCAGTGGCTGCAACCACATAATGAGTATCAGTGTGGATATTGAAATGACTGGAGAAATTCTGAAGAAAAATCATCCTTACCTTGGAAGAGGGCTTGTAATTGCCATCACTCACTGCAACCAGCCCGTGGATGATCTGATGCTGTGGAATGCTTAAATTACTAACATTATAAAGGAAGTGACTTTGACTGTGAGGTAAGACTTGATTCACCAGAATCTGGCAAGAGGAATTATTGGGGTCGGAGGTGCTAAAATCAAAGAACTTCCAGAGAATTCTCAACTATTAAACTTTTCCGGGAATGCTGTGTTCATCCCATGGATAGAGTTGTTCTTAGATGAAAGTCTGATAGGGTTGTAGAGTACATAAAAATTTTACTGAATCTTATATCTGAGTCTTCCATAAAAGGATATGTGTGACCCTGTGATCCCAATTTCTGTGATGAAACCCATGACTACAGTGGTTTCACAATGATGTTTGATGATCCACGAGGGCACCTTGTAGGGTTTCCCATACAGGGAAGAGGAGACTTTTATAGAATGCCCCAGGTCATGGTGATGTCCTCTGCCCCCATCTAGAAGAGATTATGATGACATGAACCCTTGCAGAGGACCACCACTCCCTCCTCCTGGACATGGTGGCAAGGGCACTAGAAGAGCTCAAAATTTTCCTCTTCCTCCAACACTACCACCTAGAGGAGGAGATCTTATGGCTTATGACAGAAGAAGAAGACCCAGTGACAGTTATGATAGTATGGTTGATTTTAGTGCTGATGAGACTTGGGACTCTGCAATAAATACATGGAGTCCTTCCAATCACAGGTTGAGTACCATGAGTTTGAAGGTGGTTCTGGATATGATTATTCCTATGCAGGTGGCCATGGCTCATACAGTAATCTTGGTTGAATCTGTTATTGGCAAAGGTGGTGAGTGGATCAAACAAATACATCATGTATCTGGAGCGTCAATCAAAATTGATGAGCCTTTGGAAAGATATGAGGATTGAATCATTACCATTATAGGAACACAGGACCAGATACAGAATGAACAGTATTTACTGCAAAACAGTGTGAAGCAGGAAGCATTTGCTGAAGATTCTAATGCAAGATTTTTTTTTTCTTTTTTATAGTTTGAAGCTGTATTCTGGAAAGTTTTTCTAAGACTAGTGAAAAACTGACTAAGTTTAGTTCCTTACAAACTGGAGCGGGGAGGGTGAGGAGGGCATGCAAAACTGACATTGAAATTTTGAAACAGTAGCAGATATAGTGAATGTTATTTTTATTCATTGGGTGTGGTAAAAAATAATAATTTTCCCCTCCTGTAACTATTGTGAACACCTTACTTTGTGGTGACAATGTTTTTTGCTGGGGCAGGATAGGACAGGTAAGAACGAGTATCAATTATCCACCTGTCCCTGGTATCCATTCAGAGCAGTGTGTAGAATGTAATGCTCTTTTGAAAGAAATGTTCTATGATTTTAAAAATAACTTTAGTGAACCTAAAAAGATTGGAATTAGTGCTACATTTAGCTTTCTATAGTAATCTCCAGGTGCTACTCAAAAAAAAGGGCCCTAACATTTACTTTCTAAAATATTTTGCTTAAATTTATCTTTATAGCCAGACAATATAAGGGGCATGAGGAAATAACTTTTTTCACATTATTCAAATGAATTCCACAAAATTTAACTAGCTGAATATATAGACAAAAACAAATAGGGAATGCTTTGTAGAAATAGAGATGTAAAGAGATTCACGGTAAAACTTCTATTCCCTGATGATGAGAGACTAGAATAATGTGAACCATGCTTTGTGCATTACACGTTCCCTTCTTTTGTGTAGTGTGTAGACTATTTATTATAGAAATACAGATATCAAATTGCCCTCATAAAGGACAAAAATTTACTTCTTCCATTCCTCTCAATTCAATTCCAAACCACACTTCCCATGGAGGAGTCATTCATATTTTTACAACCACTATAACTACAATATTTTACCATAGATTTATGCTACTCTCCATAGCTTACCTGGGAAATTAAAAGTCATTATTTTGAGAAATTTTATTTTGATTTCTAATTTAATTTTTTTCTTCTTCTAGAAATTCATATAGAGTTTCTGAATAATTTTTCTTTTTCAGTAGAAGTGAATCCCATTAAAATGTCAAACATTTCTTAAATATTATAAGCCAGATATTGTAAACCGGTTGTGTTCATTATCCCCTGCCTGGAACTCTAAAAATCAAATATTTCCTCAATGTCTACAGTAGATTGTTTAGTAAAAAAACAACAAAAAGTAGTTTTCCATTGAACATACAAGTGAAATTTAAAGATATCTATATCTAGAGCTACACATACACACATATACACAGACACACATGCATACACACAATCTTGCTGATCATATCTAACTACCAGAACATGTAGATCTTGAATTGATTTGCAAAAGAAATGGTATGAAAGTTATGTTCACCCTTTTCAGTTAAGTCTTTGAGCAATCCTGTCATAACTCTCACCTTTCAAGAATCATGAAATGACAGAAGTGATTCTTTCTTAGCAAATTGCTAGGTGGTAGTTCTATGTTTCAAAGAGCTTTGCCATTTGTTTCTTGTGTAAAACTGAGAAAGTCAATTATTGTCTCAGAGCAGGAAAAAGGCTCACAAAGTAATTCAGGTTTACCCAAACCCTTTGAAATTTACACATGAAACAGTTTTTAAACTCATTAACATGTAGCAGACATCTCTTTCTAGATTCTTCACACACTGATAACATGCTGTTGAAGAAATGGAATTCGACCCAATAATTAGCACCAATTTCATTAGCATACTTGCATGAACAATCCAATAGAGGCCGCCTACCATTTCAGAGTACCTTTGATCTCTTTTTCACAGATTACTAAGAAGAAAATTCCATTTTGGTTTAACACACAAATGCAAAACAAATAAAAACCATTTTGGTACACTACAGTCTTAAATATTTCAATTTCTTCTTCATTTTGAGGGGAGAGGAAATTTATCCACATTAAGAGGAGAAAATAGAGCTGAAGTTAGACTGAAGAGAGAAAAATACACAGGAGTTAAAATTTAAAACCATATGTCATTCACATGTCATAGGAAATGTGTTTCTAAAAAAATGATACTGAGCACACTTGTTATATGAAATGTATAGGAATCCTTTAATTTTCCTCCTGAAGAATTACAGTGCTTGAGGCCTGATTTTTAACATTATCTAGCCTACCTGACTAGATGATCTATTTATTACTTAATCTACTACCTATGTGTGGATACAGCATATTTTAAAATGGTTTTACCCCTTCAAAATCAAATTCAAAAACAAAGAAATAGTATATCTTCATGTATTATATGTCTGATAAATAATGAGGGTTTGATTTAAGTTTGTTATCAATGAACCTTCATTAAATTTAACTTACCTTTAATTCAATAAACCTTCATTAGTGATTTATTAAGTACATGGTAATAGCCTAGGTACTGGCAAAGATAAGATAAATAAAAAAATCATTTATTTCCTATGTAAAACTGAGAAAGTCAATTATTGTGTTAGAATAGGCAAAAGGCCCACAAAATAACGTGCTGTTGAAAAAATGGAATCCAACCCAATAATAATTACCAATTTCATGAGTATACTTGCTAAGATAAATAAGCAATCATTTCTGTGCTTCCAAAGCTTACAGTCTGGTAGGAGTAAAGTAATTTTACTGGTAAAGACCTCTAGAGAAATCAAATTGGAACAAAATATGTGTGCATAGTAGACGATGACATTTCTCAGTTTGTTGTTATTCATGGTAAAGCATTTTCTTACTCAGAACATATATTTATAGTTAAACAAAAGGGACGTGAAATGAATAGCTTATTGTACTCTTTCTGTTTATTGATTTTTTTTTCCAAAAGAGCATTTGTCTCATGCATAGACAAGAATGCAACTTTCAAGACTGTCCTCAAATAAGGTGTTTCCCATACCCCTTAAAATTATTTGAGATTTTGTGACAAACATGTTAACAAAGCAAACTTTTTTTCAATGATCTACTTAATACTGACATCAAAAAAGGAAAAAAAAATCACTATGTAGAGCTAGAAAAAATAACAATATATTTTCAAGGGAGAACTGAAGAAGGGGATTTCCTAATTACTGAGATCATCAAGCCATAAAAATAATTACTCAAGATGAGCAATTATTCTTTTGTAAATGAAAGTGAGAAGCTGAAATGAAGGTTGATATCTATAGTGAACCAAGACTGTCACAGAACGCACACTTACACTATCAGAGAGTTACTTTTTTAACTCTGAAAAATCTGAAGATTCACACTTCCTACGGGCAATGGTAGTAACTTCCCTGGAGTAGAAATGGCCAACAGGAATTGAGAGAAAAAAACAAAACAAAAAAAAACAACACACTAATCACACTGTGGAAAGGTTGCTTCAGAATCTAGCAGAGAATTAAAGGGAACATCACACGGACACCACAAAGGGAGAAAATTATTGTCATACAACTAGAAACTTGGAATTAGCCTTGGCTACATTATACTCTGTAAACTTGAGCATACTGTACTCTATATGTGTTTGTTGGAGAGTGAGATTGAGAATTTTTTCAAGGGTGTTTTTGTACTAGCTGATTCCACATTAGTAAATATTACTTTCTATAAGCTTATAGTAAAGCTCGATGGTAATCAATGGGAGCACACACATGCATGGATGGAGTTTATGAGAAATATTATTGAGATTAAATTGTTAATTAATGTATAGAATTTTGAAATGAGAGCAAACATACCCAGTTATTTGGGCATTCTCCAGGAAAGACCACAATGGCAACAGGGAGGAATACTACAATCACACTTTAATAAGGCACAGAGGGTACAAGGGTGAACAGGTACAGAAAGTACAAACACAAGAGGTGAAAGGTGAAAGAACATAGAGCCAAATGCTGTGGGGGAACTTTATGGGGTGGTAGAAATGGGCAGTGTGAAAAAGAGAATGGAGAGAGGGAAAGTGACTAAAAGAAACTCATTGTAATCATGGATTAGAGTTGGGAACACAGCTAAAAGGATAAATGGAAATGGAAGTATTCTCAGGGGCAGGAGTTAGGTTACTATTTTTATAGGTTTTGGTGGAGGATAGACTAATTCATCCTTATTGCCTTGGGATTATCAACATATCTCAAAGTTTTCAGCAAAACTTTAAAGTTAACATATCCACAATCATTTCGAAGTTTACAACATTGTTTAGTGTTCTTCTGGTCTTATTGTGGGTATTTAGAGCTTATCTCAGGTTTATATATAGTAAGACCAAAAGGTCCTAACAGCAAGAGCTGTATGGCCTCCTTTGATATAGAACATAGTCTCACTATATAACTTTTTGTTTAATATATGATAATTTGCAAATTATCCTCTTTTGGGCTTTGGGACAGACATTACTTCCAGTTTCCTCTTTGCAATCTTATGTTCTGCTCTTGTGCAGTAGCAAGCACCTTAGCACACACAGGATGCCTGCTAGCACAGGTTCTTGGATTTTCTTTTCGAAAGGAAAGCAACTCAAAAAGGTTTAACAATCTTACTTTAATCAAATATATATCATTTACCTAGTTCAGGGGGAAAAGTCAGCACTTTGAAATTCAGAGAATACAAAGAGAAGTTACAAGTAGAGAGAAAATACAGGCAGAGAAAATAACACAATTCACCAACAGACAAGGCTTCTAGTTGTCTGACCATCATATACTTACAGTTAGTTACCAGAGAGAGAAGCACTGAGTGGGTTTTCAAAATCAGCATCTCAATGGCTGCCCAGAGTGTCTTCTAGCCAAATCATACAACTCTTCCCATATGTGAGTCCCAAGGCAAAACTTCTTAGAGCAGTGTTTCTCAACCTTCCTAATGCCACAACCCTTTAATACTCATATGTGGGCGAATGTACATGTGGGTGGACCCGCTTGGAAACAGATAGAGGAGAGGTGTCTTGGTTCCTAACACCATTGGAAATATGTGTTTTCCAATGGTCTTAGGTGACCCCTGTTACCTCTGTGAAAGGGTTGTTTGACCCCCAAAGGAGTGGTGACCCACAGGTTGAGAACTGCTGCTTACAGAGCTATCTATCCTTCTCCAGGATAAGAGGACATCACAGCCCTCCTGACCCACTGTCTAATTACAAAGTAACTAGGTATGGGTGTTCCTGAAAAACAAATCTCCCCTAAATATGCTTCTCTTGTTGGGCTCTGCTCCGTTCTTCAGCAAACTCCTGCACAGGCTCCATGTGACACATTCAGCCTATTGGGGGCAGAGTAAATTTTCAAATCAGGGAAGGTCCTCAAATTCACTTAGGCTTTTTAAGGGGCAGGGAAGATCTTCAAATTCCCTTACCATTATATCTTGTTAACTTTATATTGGCTGTTTATATGTTAACTAGCAGGGGGGTAGGGTGGTCAGGAGTACCAGAAAAAGGTAAAATTATAAGACAAAGACCCACAATTCTTCATGATTTCCTCTAGTTTCCTGATCTGTGAAGTGTCATTATTGTTGTTACTGGTGGTAGTATACAGTCCATCATTGTGTCCAACTCTTTATGACCCCAAGGACCATAGTACACCAGGCCCATCTACCTCTCAATATGACTCAAAATCTGTCCAGGTTCATGTTCATTGTTTCTATGATCCATCTCATCCTTTTCCATCCCCTTTCCATTTGCTTTCAATCTTTCCCAACATTAGGATTTTTTCCAGTGAGTTCTATCTTCTCGTTATGTGGCTAACTCATTTAAGTTTCAGCTTTAGTATTTGATCTTCCAGCAAATGGTCTGAATTAATTTAAATCAATTAATATATTGATTTAATCACTTTGCTGTCCAAGGCTACTCTTGAAAGTCTTCTGCAGCACCACAAATCGAAATCCTTGATTCTGTGGTGCTTGGCTTTCCTTGCATTCATTCTAACAATCACAGCCATACATTGTTAATGGAAAAACAGAAACCAAACAAAACAAAAAAAAAACTATAGCTTTGAACATGTGTACCTTTGTCTGCAAGGTGATATCTCTGCTTTTTTTAGTATGCTTTCCAGAGTGGCCATAGCTTTCCTTCCAAGGAACAAATGTCTTTTAATTTCGTGTCTGCAGTCACCGTCTACAGTGATCTTTGAGTGCAGGAATATAAAATCTGACACTACTTCCATTTCTTCTCCCTCTATTTGTCAGGCAGTAACGGGACCAGTTGCCAAGATCTTAATTTTTTGATGTTAAGTTTCAAGCCAGCTTTCTTAGTCTCCTCTTTCACCTTCATCAAGAATCTGTTATTTTCTCTTCACTCTCTGCTGTAAGAGTGATATCATCTGCCTGTGTAAGATTGTTGATATTTATCCCTGCAACCTTAATTTTGGCTTTTGGTTCATTCAGCCTAGCATTTCACAGAAATAGCACAAGCTTGCCTTTGGAGATGGGAGTTGGGAGAAGTACTCCATAAAGATTGCTACAGATAAAACAAGGAAATTGGACTCTGGACCCTGATACCCCTTCTAGTTTTAAATCAATGTTCATATATCCTAAATTTTGCATATATGAAAATTTGTACAAACAATGCTGAAAAATCTCAATTTACCATTGAAATAGATAATTTTCTATATTTCTCATCAACTGAAATAAATGAGGGGCAGTATAAATGGTAATGAAGAATACCCTATCACTTTGAAGTCAAATATAAGTTACTTAAATAGTCAGTCTTTATAAAAAGAAAATGATAACTAAAAAGGGTCAAAATATTTTCTAGTTTAGAGCAAAATAGGAACTATCCTTAGTCAACTAACCAAATATAGAGATAATAGGTAAAATGTGTAAAATTCATTGTTAAAGATCAGAGATTTCTTGGAAATCAATGATTCGTTTGATTTACAAACCTCTTTAAATATCTCAATAACAATAGTGTACATTTATAGTGTTTCAGGCTTTTAAACACTTTTCCAAAACAGTTCTGTGAAATAATGCGATAACTGTTATACCTGTTTTCAGATACAAAATTGTTGCTAGGAGAGGATAAATGACTTTGCCAAAGTTATCCAAATTATCTGCCAGAGATAATATTTGACCATAGGTGTCCTAATTTATACTCTAGCACGTTCTTCCCATACCACACTGAAACACTTGCTTCCTGAGTATTTTTGTATTTGTATATCACAAGGCTAACCTCATACTAATAAAAAATGAAGAAAACCCTACAACTATACCTCATACATGAAAATGTACCTAATTCATTTTTCATCAATATCTCTAAATAGCTGAGAATTAGCACATAAAGGACATTTTCAGCATCTATTGTCTAGTCTGATATTATAGCGAAAAAAATGTTGAAAATCCAGCTTTATCAGAAATTCTAATCCAAGCAAATTGGATTGGAATGCAAATTTTGTCATTTTTGAAGATCGGCACTGTAGGTGTATATGTCTTTGATTGATTGAAATTGAAAAGGATTGTAGACAGTTTAGTTCAACTACCTCTTTTTATACATGAGGAAATTAGGAGCCAAATCATAGGTGAAGAAAATTGCAGAGCAAGGATTTAAACTTAGCTTTTCAGTGTCCAAGTTAATCCCTTTGCTTCTCTGCTTTTAGATGTGGTTTCATCACACGCCCAAAGTCAATAAGCTGTATTGTGTTATTGGGCACTGTATCATATAAACTCCTTAAGAATATTTTTTTTCCTTTAATTTAGTGTATTTGCCTCTTCAGGAATTAGCACAGTGCCTGACACATCTTTGGTGCTTAGTAAATATTTGACAATTGAATGGTTGAACATTCATTATGAGTATAAGTAAAAGGCTTGTTAAGATTATTGCCACTGAGGTGTTCATGTATGGTACTAAAGATGAAGAGATGGAGAAATTATATAAAGAATTACAACATAATCCCCTAAACTAGCTATATATATATATATATATATATATATATATATATATATATATATATATATTATGTTGATGCTTACCTGGTGACTTCATTGTAAAAGTGAGAATGAAGATCCACAGTGGATTGGTGGAGAGGGGGAAAGGATAGCAAAATTTTGTTGCAAAATATGTGTAACGGTAGGATCCTGATAATTATCATAGTTGCTCAAAGATAAAAAAAAATCATTTTTACATGAGAATGTTATGTGATCATATCAATCAAAGCCAAATTTCAACAGAACATGTAGCGTTCCTTGAATCGAAATCACTGTATAAAATATTTGGTTGTGCCTTACGGAAGTTATGTAAAAGGAAAGAACTATTTCAGAACCAGATAGTGATTCAGAAGTGTATGGATTTGTGAGGTTGGAGCAAATATTTCCAGCAATACTCTGAGGAGCAAAGGTAAGATTAAACTGTGTCAATAGAAGGAAATCCTGAAGAAAGGTCCACAAATATACAGCATCTCACAGGAGAAGATCTAAGCCAGAGTAGTCCTTCACAAAAGTTGTTTCTTTCCCCAGCTATCCTTCCAGTATCTACCTTTCCACAGACATGATATAATCTGCTGTTTTTTTTTCCTAAAGACTTCCAATAAACTGAATTTTTCACACAAAAAAAAGGACAAGTGTTAACCAGAAATGTATATAATTATGTAACTGGTTATATAGAGCCTTAACTCTGCCTAAATGTTGAGAATGTTCAAAACTAGGGGCTCAGAGTGTTTTGTACTGAAGTCATAATGTTCATCAAAAAAAAGCTAACTAAAGATGAAGAAAACTGTATAAACTTTAGGTACTATTAAACCATGTCCAATGCATTGAATGGACTAATGATTGCAACAGAAGATTTCATATGATTTGCATTTACAGAATAAAAGAGTATGAAAGCTTATAAGCGTTTAGAGATCTTACATATATACACAATTATACATGTTTAAATTATATAGCTATATATACATATGTAAACACATACATACATATATACATATGCGTATATATGTATGTATGTGTA
>CM053591.1:97460627-97484549 GCA_028646515.1 Pseudochirops corinnae
AGAATCCAAGTCTAATGCTCTTTCCAATAAATTACATTGTATAAACATCTATCCCTAGGGTCAAAATGAGGATAATACTATTTAATAGGAACAACATTGCATTTAGAGTCAGTAGATCTATGTATCAGCATCATTTATGCCATTTATTAGATGTTATAATAATCTAGGCAAAAAATATTGAGGGCTTGATATAGGGTGATGACTATGTAGGTAGAGACATGGGAATATAAAGTATGAAAGATATGTTGTAAAGGCAGAAATTATAAAATTAAGCAAATGATTTAAATATGGTTTGAAAATGAGAAGGCTGACTTGAGGTTTAAATCTGGGAGGATGTTTATCACCTAGACAGTAAGAGTAAGATTTAGAAGGTTAAGTTTTTTAGGGAAAATCATGTGTTTTTTGTTTGATTTGTTTTATGTGTGTGTGTGTGTGTGTGTGTGTGTGTGTGTGTGTGCGCGTGCGTGTATGGTAGATTCGAGATGCCTATGGGAACTCCAGTTCAAAATGTACAGGCAGTTGCAGTTAGTGAGGTGGGAGTAGAGCTCAAAAGAGAGATTAGGACTAAATATATAGATCTTGGAGACATTAGCATAGAGATAATGACTGGACTTATCAGAGGGTCACTCTGGATGAGTGAATTTTCTAGACTGCTGAAGTTCAATGCTTTAAACTCTGAAGTTTTTTATCGGCAATTTTAATGAAATTAAATTAAGTATATGAACTTACATACTTTAAAAATTATATTTAGAACATCATTTCGATTTTCTTGATAAATCATAGTCTTTGTGAACATGAGCTATTGTGAGATGCTAGAAAGATCTCTATCCTATCAGGCAGAGGCCTGAACGGACACTGGTTCTAAGATATTTCCTGGAATTTAGATTCTTGGAAAAAAAACAAAAAAACTTGATAACAGACCATTTGTTCATCATTGGCCTCTACCTCATAAATATATTGACAGACTATCAGCTACATTATTTCCTAAGTAAGGGAAAGCTTTGTCTTTCTGGTAAGTTGATGAATTATTACAAACCTAAGTAACTTCTTCCCAAATATTTTTATTTCCCCTGCATAAGATTACCTTCACTGTTATTATTAGAATCCTTTGGCTTGTTATCCCTATTCTGAATATTGCCTATGATTTCTATAGCACAGATACCATGGAAAGATAGGACCCATGGCACCATGGGTAGCATGCTGGCTTTGAAGTAAGAAATATTTAGGTTCAAGTTATGCTTTTGGCATATATAAGTTGTTCAGCTGTGGGCATGCAATCCATTCAACCTCTCAGTGCCTCCAGGTGACTCTAAGATTCATAGTTACAGATGAGTTATGATACAGAAGAATTCAGCATCAAGATTTTTCTACACCAATGAAATCAGAGGACTGAAGAAAACAAAATAATGCCATGGGATGTATTAGATACCTCCTCATCAAGTTGTCATTTCTGTTTCCAATACTTTAACTGTTTCAGGTTTGACTGAGGAAGGCCAAGTATCCCTTTACATTTTAAGAAACAATGTTTTATATTTTATTTTATGCCAGACCACATATACCTGTGTATATATGTGTTATATATAAACATATATGTGTGTGTGTGTGTATACATATCTCAGAAGAAGGATATGACACTTCATCAGGCAAGAGACTAGAATATAATTATCTCTAATTCCTCTGTACCACTTCTCATTTAAAAGAAGTAGAGAAAAAAAGGAACATTAAAATTTATGCCTTTAATGCTATAGTGGAAATAAAAAATCCTAATATAGATCCCTAATCATTATCAATTTTCCAGTAAAATTTTCTCCTTTAAAAAAAAAATAAACAGCCACCACCACCAGTACTCAAAACAAGTCCTAAATAACACCATAATGCAGAGAATGAATCATTGAGAAACACTAGAAGCTGGAGAAATGTTAAAAGATATTACCAGATATTAACCTTGCTTCCTCAGGGTGATCTCCAACTGTCTTGCAATCAAATGGTTTGTTATCCTCAGGTAAACTTGTGGTTTTGAAATGTTTCACTAAAAGTACAAAAGGGTCATAGAACTAGGCAGAAAAAAATATGTTTGCTCTCTTATGCCTAAACTTACTTTTGGTGAACAAAAGGTAAATGTCTGATACCTTTATAACTTTGGGATGATAAAATTTGCCAATCACTAAAAGTTTTTATTGTTAATTTGTTTTTTGAGGGCCGGCCTGCAGCATCAGCACATGAGAGAAAGCCATCTTTATTTGCTTTTGTTCAACTCAAACATTAGAACAGCTGAATCACCAGAAATTGTTAGAGTAAAATTTAGTGAGCTCTTAAAATAGTCCAGTTTCACCAGCATTGTACATTAGTACAAGGAATATAGATTTAATAAAATCACACCTTTTACATATTTGGCACATGGTGAATTCTTATTGAATAAAGAATGATGTAGTAATCAATCTATCAATAAACAACTGTCAAGTAGTTATGATGTAAAAGACGGTGCTAAGTACTTGAGAATGAAGAGTAAAAACAGTTCATGCCTTTAAAGAGTTTACATTCTATTTTGGGAGATAACATACATATGTGTGTATGTCTATGTATATAGACACATTTATGTATATATAATAAATTTATATAAACGTATATAGTGAGACACAAACACAGAAAAACAGAGAGTCAGAGACAGAGAGGCACACACAGAGATAGATACATATGTAAGCAGAGAGAGAGAGAGAGAGAGAGGGAGAGAGAGAGTCAAAGAGAGACAGAGAGATAGATGTATAAGATCTTTTCAAGCAATGGCAGAAATGAGATTGAAAAAATTATCACTTTAAATTTTAAAAATGATACAAGGTTATCTTGGATGCTGATAGACAGCTGGGGGTAGTATGGAAGATAGATCAGGAAAGGTCTCTTGCAGAGAAAATGGAATTGTTTAGTACATTTAATTAGTACATGACAAATTTTAATTGTTAAACAAAAGGCTTTGTATTTTGTCCTAGAGAAATCAATGAATGGAGTTTATTGAGTAGGTGGAAGTGCCTACATATGCCTCACAAAAATCTCCTTGTAAGCTATGAAAAGGCCTGATTTGGAATGCCACAATATTTCAGACAAGAAAACCAGTGAGGATATTATGACAATGAGGAAGTGAACTGGCCAATGGATACCTATAGCACATACAATAATTTGCTCTGCCTGATATGAACTCAAATAGAAGTTGATAATCCTACTTCCAGAACTGCATAATGGAGAAGCATGCCATTGCCTCCCCCTTCTTTGCATTCACAAGTGATTTCTGACTCTTTACTAAGAGCTTGTGGTGTGAAGATGAATGGTTCTTAATTGAGTCTTGTGGATCTGCCTGTCTCGAGTCTCTCCGCACTCCAGTCCTTCCTCTGTTCAGCAATCAACTTGACTTTGTCATAAGGTAGGTTTTTTCATGTCACCCCTGTACTCAATAACCTCCAGAGGCTTCCTCTGTCACCTGTAGGATCAAATACAAAATCCTGTATTTGATGATCAAAGTTGTTTTATAACCTTCCCCTCTCACATTTTCAGGTTGTTTTTTTTTTTTTAATCCCTCACTCCCTGTCACATATCCTTTGGTTCAGTGACATTGATCTTGATGTTTAGCAAATAATATACTGCATATTCTTACTCCAGGCATTTTCTCTTTCTGTCTCCCATAACTAGACATTTCTCTTTCCTCATCTCCACTTCCTTCTTTCAAGCACTAACTAAAATCCCATCTCTTACAGAGAGACTTTCCCAACCCTTCTTAATTCTAGTGCCTTTCCTTTTAAAATTATTTCCGGTTCTTCCTGCATAAAGGTTGTTTGAACATATTTGCTTACTTACTATCTTTCCCCCATTAGATTGTGAGTTCCTTGAGGGCAGAGACTGTCTTTTGCCTGCTTTTGTGTCCCTAGTACAAAGCAGTGCTTGGCAGATAGTAAGTACTTCATAAATGCTTGTTGACTGACTAGTTGCAAAACCAGAAATAATAGCATACAAAAGTTACAGAAAAAGGAAATCTTTTTCCTCTCCTTAGTGGTTTTTGGTTGAAGAAGAAATAAAACAAACCTCATGATAGTAAAGGAATAAGCTGGTCAGGCATGTATCAATGAATGCATTACAGTAGCATTTCTTTCTCATTTTTCCTATTTGGTTTATTTTTTCATGATCTTAGGTAAATGAATAGTACAGGTGGATAGTTCAACTTGCAACTTTTTTGAGTTTTGGATAATCAAAGAGCCACCAAAGTTTCAGCAACTTATCTGTGTGTGGGGAGGGGGTCGGGGAGTGGGGGGTGGATGCAGCAATCAAAGTCAATGAGCAGCCTACCCTGAAGAGTAAACTGCTTAACTCAGACCAGAAGTAGATTGACCTAGCAGTTGAGACACAGCATGTTTAAAACAGAGAGTGACTTCACTCTTGGTTATATAAACCCAAAAAATTAATTTGGGAGAAGGGCAGGGTATTTTAGTGGTGAACTTGACGACAGCAGTTAATTAGTTCACATTCAATGTTGGGATGAAATAAGCCATTTAAAAAGTCTTTGAACAGTTAAAAAAAAAAGATATTGATGTATCCCTAACATAACATGAATTTGCAACATGGATACAGTGACACTCAAATTCTATAGGTATGGTAACTCCTCTCCAGAAGGAATCAAATCTGTTCAATAAGTCAGGGCATGGTGACTTGTATGTTCTTCTCATATCCAATAATTCTGAAAGGCACTAACACCATGGAGGTGGAACCATTAAGTTACCAGAAAGCCAGGGAACCAAAGCCAAGAGTTACCAGGAAGCTACAGCAAACAAGGCACAATTTGATCCTTTCCCTAACTCTTGACCAATCAAATCTGATTTTGAAACCATTTGGGACTTACCCCATCTGGATAGGGAACTTTGATATATGTTAGTGTTATCATTAGTGGAATGTGGAATTCTGAATATACTCTCCCTAGAAAATGAAGAATTAGTGGATAGTTGACTCCTAGTTTTACCTTCTGCTCTAACTTCTCAGCAAATACTCTTTTGTGAAAGCTAATTGATATTAAGGTGAGATCAATTGTTCAGTATTATATTTGGAAATAATCATTGGTTAGGTGATAATAGGAAAATGTTAATTAGTGATATTATAAGAGGGAATATTATAGGATAGGGATTCATGAGTGATAGCTCTAAAAAATTGCTCACCAAACCTTCAAGATTTCCCAAGCACCTTTGATGGGAAGAGTAACTTTGTTTTGGTGACACCATCTGCTATTTGGAGTTCACAATGGAATAAGGAAAATGGAATCCATATGTGTCATAATAAGATTGTGAAGTCAGAGGATCACAGTTGTTTAGCCCAGGTGAAAGGAGAGGAGAGCCTGAAGTAGCGTGCTGACCTTGTAAGAGGAGGGAAGAGGAGATATCCAAGCTATGTTATAGCAGTAAAAATGAGAAAAAATTGCCACCCAATCATCTGGCATGTGTGGGATAAGTGATAATGAGGAATCAAAGTTGAATTGAACTTCTTAATGAAATTGAGAATCTAAGTGACTTTAAGGATGGTAGTGTCCTTTTTAGTAATTAGAGGAGGGGAATGTGTTAGAGAAAAGATAATGGGTTCTGGTATTAATGTGTTAAGTCTGAAAAACCCAAAGGTAAGAAAGAACAATGGACTTAGAGCAGCGGTTCTCAACCTGTGGGTTATGTTCAATTTAAATACATCCTGCATGTCAGATATTTATATTATGATTCATAACTTCAGCAAAATTACAGTTATGAAGTAGCAACAAAAATAATTTTATGGTTGGGGGTCACCACAACATGAGGAACTGTATTAAAGGGTTATGGCATTAGGAAGGTTTAGAACCACTGAATTAGAGAAACCTGGGTTCAAATTCCAGTTTTAAATTACTAGCAAGATAACATTATGTGATTTCAATTTGGTAGGTAGCCTACAGATTTTGCTCATCTATCTATCTATCTATTTATCTATCTATCTATCTATCTATCTATCTGTCTGTCTGTCTGTCTATGCACACATGTGTAAACATATATTTACATGTATAGTATTTGTACATGCATAAGTATATATGTGCATGTCTGTATGTATATGTATGAAGAAAAAAAGGGACATTTTCTAAAGATACAGATATGGATTAAAGAATCAATTCAGTTTTCTGAAAAACATGTAAATTATATAAAAATAAGGACAGTTAGTGAAATACAATTAGAAGAGAGTAGCACAGCCATGTAAGATTAGTGTAAAAATTCTTAATCGCAAAATCAATTGAGACAGGCAAGGAATACCGAGGACAATCACAACTGGTTTTATTCCTTATATTGGGAAAAAGAAGAAGATTGGATGTGAGAGACATGAAAAAATGATAAAAATAATGAAAGTTGATAAGATGAGAAAGTTGTTCAACTTTTATTTTGCATCTGTTTTGCCTTTCAAAGAATTATCTTTGTACTGAAAAGTAGAGAGAAAGGATAATAATAAACAAGATGGATTAAGAGATTGCAAAAAAAAAATGTTTTATGAATTCAAATTACCAGACTCATTTGAACTATATTCCAACATGCTATAAAAATAATTCAATCCCTTAGAAATTGGTCATTGTGATTCTATAAATTCTATGAATAATCATTAAAGGTTCCTAAATAAAGGGAAGAATGCCAAAGAATTACAGAAGAAAAAATGTCTGGCTTCTCAAAACAGAGAAGAGAATGGGATTTGGAAACTATAGGCTAGTGTGTTTGATTGAATTTCTGACAAAATTTTACAATATATTGTTAATGGAAATGTTAGTAAAGATCCAAAAAAGGAAGAATATGTATAGTTTCATCAACAAACTGAGTCAGAAAAAAAAAATCATTTTTTTTTAAATAGGGCTACTAAACTTTTACCCTTTAGATTTGTTAAGTTGCCGATTTTGGCATATACCTCACATATGTCTTCATCTCCCACTCTCACAGCCTTCACTCTATGTCCAACCTTCATGATCTCTATGATGGACCATGACAGTTATTTTGCTTGCATCCAGGTTTTCTTTTCTTCTGATCAATTCTCCACCCAACTGTCAAATTGCTATTTCTAAAGCACCATTCTGAATGTGTCACTTTCCTGCTCAAGAATCTCCAGACTCTTCCTCTTTCCTCTAAGAGAAAAAAATGAAATTTCACTCTTAAATTTTTTTAAACCAAAATGTACCACTTACTATCTCCAGATCTCTGTACAAGTCACTTCATCTCTCTAGACCTCAATTTCCTCATCTCTAAAATGAGGAAATTGGAATAGTGTTTTCTCATTTGTGTGTTTCTTTCTGCTTTTTTTTTCATGATCCTTTGGAGTACTACAGCTATGAGCCTACCTTTCTAGGTTTCATATAACTCTTCATATTTTCTCTATTCAATTAACTGCCCTGCCCTACTCTTTGGTGCCAATATTTGACTTTCATTATTCCATTTCTGTGATTTTTTGTAACTTTTTTGCCCCTTATGTCTGGGATATATTCTCAGCTTCACCTGAGGATTCCTTGAAATTCTTTTGTCCTTAAAATCTCAAGTATATCATTCCATGTAAAGCCTTTCCTAATCTTTGCTCTTCTCAGATACTATTCCTTCTTTCTACCATGTTACCTTTTAGTTTGTATATACTTAAATATTTGCCTGTGAACATAGCATAATGGAGAGGGTATAGGATCTGTCCTTGGAGTCTGGAAGACATTGGTTAAACTCCTGCCTATAATGCATGTTGACTAGGACATACTAAGCAAATTAAATAATTTCTCAGTATCACAGGGAAATTTCTAAGACTATAGGACACAGAGAGCTTACCAACATGTAGGTTAATTTTCCACATTCAAGAATTTTGCACTCAATGAAATCATAAGTCCAGTCTTTTTCTAATTATACCTTTACATATGTCTTACTGAAATGAAATTCAATTTCTCAGGTTAATGAAATATTTTATTTTTGTTATTGCATTCCCAGTGCCTAGCATAGAATCTCGCATATAGTAGTAGGTGCTTAATAAATCCTTGTAGATTTATTAATTAGAATCCCTTGATTCTTTCAAATTTTACCTCTAATGTTACCTCCTACAGAAAACTTAATCTGATTCCCTCAGTTGCTGGTACTCTCCCTTTTAAAAATGCTTAAAACAACCTTCTTTCTACTTAATTTTCAGTGTATATGCAGTTTTCTCCCTGAAAGAAATAAAACTCCTTGAGGGCATGAACTTTTGCATATTAATCTTTATATCACTATTGCATACTACTGTTCCTAGCATATAGGATATGTTTAATAAATGCTTATTGGATTGAATTAATTAATCAGGAGACTGTCATGGCTATAATTTGCTTATATTTTAGCAGAATATTTGGCAAATTTTCCCATGTTATTTTTGTGTTAAAGTCATTAAGATACAGATTAGACATTAATATGTTTTGTTGCGTTTAGGTTTCATTAAATGATTGGACCCAAAGAACAGTTACGAACATTTCAACGTTAACTTGAAAGGGAATTAGTGATGTGCTCTTTCCTACGCTGTTTAACAATTTTAGCAATAATTTTAGTCAAAGTATGTATCACATTCCTATTACAATTGCAAAGCTGGAAGAAGGATTAATCATATTTGAGCTAGAATCCAATAACATAAAAATTGGCGAGAATATTGGACCTAATCTAACAAGGTGAACTTTGATACATCTAAACAGAAAATCTTAAATTTGGGCTAAAAATCAATTTCATAAATATGAATTGGGGAAGGCTAACTGGACATCAATTTCTGTGAAAATTACAGAGGGTTTAGTGGCCTTTTAGCTCAATACAACTAAACATTGTGTTATGGTAGCCAACAAAACAAACCAAAACAACAAAGAATTCCAAATTAATTCAATCTTGCACTACCTTAAGAGGGTCATCCCATAATGAAAGAGGTGAATGTTTCACTATGGTCTTCCATGTTCTGATAATATATACAGTATTGTATTTAGTTCTAGGTAACAGATTTTAGGAAGGACATTGATAATGTGTAAAACATGCAAAGCACATTGATAAAGGGCCTCAAGATCATGCTATATGAGAATCAGAAGCAGGAATTGAATATGTTTCTCCTGAAAAACAAATTTATAAGCAGGTGGGTACTAACAAATATTTCATGACCAACTTTGGTGAGGGGGGGGGGCATAGAATGTACACAAAAAACACTTTTACATTCAATTTGCATTGTTCATTTGTTCTCCATTGTTTTCTTTGTTAAGCCTACACAATCAACAACAATAACCACAACAATCAAGCCCTGATTTGTAGCATATTTTTATTGTGTTCCATTGCTACTTCTCAAAACTCTGGGGGTTATATGACCATTCCTCTTCACTCTTCAAGATGATAACATTGCTCAAAAACTTAAAACCAAACTACACATTTTTTGTTCTTTAGGAATTTAGATCCTATAACTTGCAAATTTAGAGATGCTATTTTGCAACTCAAATGCTGATATTGCCCAACAATTCCCTTTTATTTTGCTAGAAAGCTGTTTCCCAAGATCACACTGTAGAGAAAATCTACCTCCTCCTGTCTCTCCAGAGTGTTGAGTTTAAAAGTGTGTAACACTGGTCCAGAAAGCTTGGATTCCCACCTGGCTTCTCTCCCCAGGGACACAATCAGTTTGGTGGAGAGGTTATGCTACCATCCTTATAAAATAGGGGACAGGATTTTGAGAGCCAGGAATATTATCAGAGAAGTCCATATCGATGAGAACTCAAAAAGCTTCCTTGTGTCTGTGTTTATACACAGCAAAAGGTAGTTTCCTGGGTTGAGAGTATTTTAGAATATAGTATTAATGGAATCTCCAGTAAGAATCTAGAAAAGGAAGGGACAACATGGCTTTATCCATGTTACTTCATCAGCATTAGAAAAAGTCACTTCAAACTAACTTTTCTTTCCCTTAAATCTGTTAGTGCTTCTTCTGTTATCTGAAGACTTGGATTTATGTTCTGTCTCCATCACAACTTTTTATGGAGTTCAGACCCATCATGGTTGGCAAACATTCCCCTGATGTACTGACCAGCCATATTACCTTATGTAAGCTGATGGGGAGGGGGAAGGGCTATCTACATAGGCTAAGTGGTGTATCCTTGTTGAATTTTATTATGTTATGCCTAAGTTATTTTCCTTTTGTTAAATGTTGGATGACATACACATGTATCACCACCTTCTCACATGGAGCCAGAACTGTTTGAGGATGAGCCTGAGTCAGTTCTCAAGCATTCACACTAATTGAGAAAAAAAAAAATTTGCATCTATAACTCTGAAAGGAAGAAATGTCAAATATAATTTACATTTGACCTTGAGATACTCTGTGTGATTTGGAAGTCCTTGAAATTGCCAATTGCCTTGGTAATTAAAAAAAAATAAATAGTATTTTAGTTTATATTTTCTGAGCACATATTTGTGTATTGCTGGAGAGAGGCAGATTAGAATTACATCATGTGGAAGGACAGCTAGAATTAGATTCTTAAAAAAATCTAAAATTCATGAGCTAGTCCATAAAATAGATGAGCTAAACTTTAATAATCAAATTTATTGTGTATATATCTATCTATCTATCTATCTATCTATCTATCTATCTATCTATCTATATATATATGTAAACATGGACCAAGATATACTGATTTTCCTGAAGAAAAATAAAGTAAATTAGCCACTGATAGAAAACTACCCCCATAAATATAAAGAGAGAACAGAAGCATGATTTTATTGATCTCTGGAACTCAAATTCCTCAATGTAGTTCAGCACTTGCTATGTACTTCATAGTTTTGGTGAATTTTCTGAGGACCTGAGAGGTTAAAACCATTATATATCATGGGCAGAACTTGAACCCATTTCTTCTTGGCTACAAAGTTTATTTTCTCTCTCTCTCTCTCTCTCTCTTTCTCTCTCTCTCCATATATATATATATATATATATGTATGTATAAAAATATACAAATTTATATGTACCTACACACATATATATAAACATATTATACACATACACAGCATATGTTGATGGAAAAGATAGGAATTCTGGCTTTCTGAAAAAGTGTCTTTTATACATATACATCATATACACTAATGTGTGTTATGTATTTAATATATCATGTGTATAGATATACATGATCTATATTTAATATTAAAATTTCTTTCATAGTTACCACTTCAACAAAAATATTACTTCCAGGTACCTCAAAAAATCATTGTAACCAGTAACAACTACTGACCAGAGAAAAACAAATGTGGAAATCACTAAAGAGATGTTCAGAAACTGCTCACAAAGGCTAAGAACTGGAGATTGAAGGGATGCCCATCAATTGGGAAATGGTTATATGATTGTGATAGAATATTATTGTGCTATAAAAATGACAAGCAGGGTGATTGCAGAAAAAATATTTTGGGAAGACTTACACAAACTGATGCAAAGTGAGGTGAACAATGAAGAACGGTGAATAATTTAGCTATTCTCAGTAACAGAATGATGCGAGAAGATTTCAAAGAATGAGTGATAAAGTATACTATTTGCCTCTAGAAAAAGAATATAGATTGAAGCAGTCTGTTTTTCACTTTTATTCTTTTAAAAAAATTTTCATTCTTTTTCTTTTATTCAACTCTGCTTGTACATCATAACTAATTTGGAAATGTCTTACATGATTGCATGTGTATAACCTGTATCTGATTGTTTATGATCTGGGGAGGGGGAAGTGAGGGATCCAGGGATAAAATTTGCAACTCGGAGCTTACAAAAAGTTAAAAATTGTTTTAACATGATTGGGAAAAATAAAATAAATTAAGAATTAAAAATTACAAAAAGAAATTGCTCACAAAACAGAATATTTTTTCAATCTTTTTTTGCTTTATTTCTAAAGGTGTATTAATGTTATCTTGGGATTTGAGTGATAGAGTGGAGACATAGTTTGAAAAGTTTCTTATTTCTGTTATTTTGAAAGAAATCATTTGGGAAGCCCCAGAGTAAACACAAGCATTGTCTTCCAAGATTTGGGAACAGTATAGAAGTTCAAAGCTACATGTATCCTTCATAGAAAAATAATATACTGCATAGTATAACAACATGTGGAGGAAAAATAACATTGTCTTTGATCTAAGTGCATATGTACATATGCAGACATTTATTTGGTCTTTTTCTTGCACTTTGTTATTCATGACTTTTTCTGTTTTCTCTTTGCCACTTTAATTTCCTGACTTTCCTATATCTTTGTCCTTCACCTTCACCCTAATACTCTTCATTTCATGTCAGAAACTTTTCTTCTTCTATTATTTGTCACCTTTTTCTTCAACTATTGTATCTTATCTACTTCTCATCTCATCTCTTGTCAATTCTGTAAGCACTTCTTTTTTTAATGCTTTCTCTTATGAATTCTATCAGTTCTTTTTTGCTTCTTATGACACCTCAGAGGTAGCTTATAACTGTACTCTTGGTACCAGTCACTAAACTCTCCCTCAATGAATACTCTTGTATATATTTTTAAAGACTCAGCTAAAATCACAAGTTCAGCAAGAAACCTCCCCTGGTTCCCCCTGCCCCACTTTGCATGCCCATATACTCTTGGTCTCTTCTCTCTGAGATTATCTTCAGTTTACACTGCATACATTTTGCATGTACAAAGTTGCTTGTATGTTATCTCCTTCATTAGAATATGAGCTCCTAGAAGGCTTTGTATGCTCAGTGTATGGTACATAGTAAATTCTTAATAAATGCTAGATATCTGACTATCTTCAGACTTTCATTTCTTTTTACTTCACTTTCTATGGTTTCCTGCCTCTGTTCCAATTTCTTCAGTGACAGGAGATTCATATTTCAGAAGATATTTTTGAAGAGTATGTGCATTTAGAAAAGTTGAATGAGATTTAAGAGGTCACCTAATTCAATCCATTCATTTTGTGGGTGAGGTTGAGCCCCCAAGAATTTATGTCATGTTTCCAAGGTAATAGAGCTAAGGTAGTATTCAAACTCAGATATTCTTGTTCTAAATCTGGGTTTCTTTCTCCTTTTCCATGCTTCATTTCAAACTGTTAAGACAGTTTTTGAGCTCAAAGATAAGTATGTATATTGACACATACACACATGCACACACATATACATACATATATACATACATACATGCATACATACAATACATAAAGCCCTACTTGGTCACTGTTTGAACTGTGATTGGCTCAGAATGAATGTAAATAACAATTGTTTATCTTTTAGTCAGAACTATTCTTAGTGTCTTTGCTTCCTAGATCTATTTTTTTCAAAGAGGTCATTCTTAGACTCATTTATTATTAAGCCTTAATCACTGGGTGCTTCCTCAGTCAAACTAAGACCTGTTAAAGACCTTAGCTTGAAAAGACCAAGGCCCCCCCACTGCATCCTGGGCATATCCAGTTGTCCTGATGCACATCTGGCTGCTGCACCAAGATGGCTTCAGAGAAGAAAGTGAGGCTGGTGACTTTGCACAGTCCCTCACTTAAATCCAATTCACTGATATGTCATGGTATCACCTCCCTTATGTTATGTTTCTCTTTGAGAATGAAGGGAAAACAGCAGCAAGTTCTGCAAATTGTTCTCAGATATGTATCCTTCACTATCTACCTTTCCATTTCCTTAGCTTAGTTGCACATCACCAACTGTCTCTGGAACATCAAGAACTGTATGTCCCATAGGCATTTCAAACTCAGCATTTCCAAAACAGAACTCATTGTCCATGTAAGGCTGCCTTCTTCCCATATTCGTTATTAATGTCAAGAGCATCAATAGTCTCCCACTTACCCAGACTCTCACTTTTAATGTCTTCATTAACTTTTCATATTATTCATCCCACAAATCCAATCCATTGCTAAAATCTTATTGTTTCTACCATTGCCACATGTGGTGAGCCAAATGGGTTTGATCCAGGACTCAGATAAGAGACTTTAATTATGCACCCTAATTCCTCTGGAGGTGGAGCAGCTTGCAAAGGCTGGCTCCCCCGAAAGAACCTCAGGGGTTCACTTAAAAGGACTTTTGTCTGAGATCCTGACTTCAACAAAGCCTTCTTTGCCCACAAAACTTCAGTTACCTAAAAAAGAAAAGTCCCTTATTAAATCCTGTGTTGGCTCCAAGGTTACAATATACTCAAGACAATGATTACACCTAAACAAACCTAAGTTACTTTGAAGACTTATCTCTTTTTGTCTCCTCTTTGTTGAATCCTTTAAGAATGCTAATTGACCTGTTGGCCCCGAAAAAACCTGACTTTAACTAAAGTTACTTCCAGGAACTAACAGGCTTAAGATAATGATAGTAAAACCTTAATCCTTTGATCTTGCTGTATAAACATCTTGCTCAAAAAATCATTAAATGGAGTTCATGGTTCTTCTCTGAACTATCTACATGTCCTGGTCACTTCTTTTTTTCACGTCTCCAGTCATGCTTAATGCTGGACATTAAGCAGCTCTTAACAGCCACATCTTTAGCACATCTCCTCTATTCTTAAGGCCGCCATCTTAGTTCTGGCTTTTATCAGTTCTTAATGGCGATATTGTAACAACCCCTGTAATTGATGCTAATTATTCATGCCCCTCCCATTCCATTCAATTTTCCATTCATCTCCTCAAGTGATTTTCCTAATATACAGGCCTGAAAATGTCATATTCCTTTCAAATTCAGTAAAATTCAGTGGCTTCCTATTACCTCTAGAATCAAATATTAAAAAAAAAAAAACCAAACTGCTAGCATTTAAAGCTCTTCACAACTGGAACTCTTTCTACTCCAGTCCTCCTATCCTTTCCTCCCTTGCATGCTCCCTACTATCTAGCCTAACTACTTACTATCCATATGGGTCTACTTTCTGTTTCATATGCATATCTTTCTATCTTATTTCTCTCTGTGCTTATGCATCTGCTATTACTCATTCTTGGAATGCTCTCCTTTTCTTTAATTCTGCCTCCTGAATTCCCTCATTTTCTTCAAGGTACAAGTCAAATTGCACTTTCTGAATTAGAACTCTCCATTTTCACCAACTGCAAGTATATTTCTCTCTAAAGTTGCCTTCCATCTTTTTTTTTCATATATCTTCTATGTGTTTAGTTATTTTCAGGCTTTTTAGCTTCTTGAGGCCACAGTCTTTTAACATGGTGTCTAGTACACTACAAATGTTAATAAATGTGTTTTACCTGCCTGTTTGACTATGAAATAATTATTTTTTTCTCTAACAAATTTGTTGACTACTCTAAAATCAGCTGATTATCACTTATTATATAATAATCCACATCTAATATTTAAGAACTTTTCTTTTATAATCAAATTATTAATTATAAAATAAGGAAGAAAATAAGAAAATATAGTTCTATATTTTCTATTATTTTAACTGTATTTTCAGTATTTTCAATAATAATTCTTTGGCTTTTTTGTCTTCAGTTACTAGGATTTTTTAAAAGAATATAACTCATTTTGATTTTTTGATAAACCATTTTGTATTGCATCAAGAATCCAAAAAATTCAGCAATAAATTATTCTTCAATAAACTATAACAGTTTGTAATATGTGCTTTCTACCCAAGTTAATTA
Organism: Pseudochirops corinnae; assembly: GCA_028646515.1. Classification (NCBI taxonomy): domain Eukaryota; kingdom Metazoa; phylum Chordata; class Mammalia; order Diprotodontia; family Pseudocheiridae; genus Pseudochirops; species Pseudochirops corinnae. Next base: position 97,476,206 of record CM053591.1, read on the forward strand.
AGATAATGTAAAAGTGGTGGTTTTATTTTTATATGTGATGCTTAAATTTCATCATCCCCTTTTCTTACATTCTGTTATTTTGATAAGTCAAAGTTTATCTTCTGACCTCTAATGTCAGAGGTGAAAGATGCTTCTATTAAAAAAAAATGTATAATTTATGCAGCCTATCCTTGAAGTTCTTACACACAAATGACCAACAAGAATAGCATATCAGGTTCCTACAGCAGTAACCACTGAGAGTCCCTTCTCTGGTGATATTGAGTGCAACACTTCTTTCTAACTCTTCAATCATACTTTAGTTTCCATCTGTCTACCAGTGCTAGACAATACTAAGTGGTTGCCTGGCCAATAGAATTTACTTAAGACCTCCAATTCCAAAGTCTGTAGCCTTATTTCCTTCCCCTCAGTTATGCAAAGTTGACTATAAAAACAAGCACTTTCCCCAATTTATGCTAAGGGCTACTTAAAAATGTTCTCCATGATTACACACATTTTGACATAAAGGTGTCCTCTTTACTTCTACTGCCTTTTTTCCTCTGTACATGCTCCATAGAGGAACCTTTTTGGGAGATCAGATAATTGTTGTATGATTGTAATGCCCCTCATCCCATCCCATCCAACCAATCCATAAAAAAGATTTTTTAACAGCTTATGATGACTCAATCTCTCTGCTAGGTGTTGGCATAACAAAGATTAAACTTGAAACCAACCTTCTCTCAATGGGCTTATAGCCAATTCAACCAAGGATACTAGTTAGTTTGGGCATACTGAGACAAACTTAGGCTGTCCTCCAGGCAACCAGCTTGTATTAAGATCTCTAAATCTTGAATGAGACTATGGAGGATAAGGATTCAAAAGTGTGATGTCACTTGTTATAAAACCTTGTCAGCTGTAAGTACCAGGTTGTCAATTTGATATTAGGACCTGATTTAAAAAATTCAAAAAACAAAACAAAACAAATAAATAAAGCCTGATTCTAAACTGAGATATGCCTCTAAGAAAAAAGCAATAGCTATCAGACTTAGCTATACTTGATGCAGGTGTTTACTTATCATATATATTTTTTCCAAGAGTAGGAAAAACAAAATATAAAATAATGAAATTATGCTGCTCTTATAAACACCCATATTCACCAAAGAAAGCTCGAATGCTCTATTCATTTTTTTCAATTATTTTTGAATTCTAGCATTCAGAAAATATTTTATTTAAAAAACATTTTTTATTTTTTTAAAATAAATTTAGTTTAATTAATCATCCTGAAACTTCAAAGAGAAGAAAGAGTTTATATTTTAATATGATCCTTATGTCCTTCAATATATTTAATGATTTTTAAAAGAAAAAAAAAATGTTGACTCCATGATAACAGCTTCCATGTTTTTAATTGGGAATTTATGCTATTTCAGTTATGTGACGGCCTAGAGATACTTTTGAGGTATATGTACCAGGTATGATTTTTTTTTCTATGCTAAAATGTATTTTGAGCTATAAACCGCTGACTTACAAATAACTTTTTTTGAGAAAAAAAATTTCATAAGGCTGTTTGTACTAGACTAGGTTATTTTAAAGGCAATATGGGGAAGTTGAAGGAGCACTGAAACTAGACTTAAAGAAAATCTGTGTTTGAATCCCAGCTTTCTTCTCTACTACCATGTGACTTTGGACAATTCACTTCCTCCTTATTGTAATCAGTTTTCTTACCTGAAAACATGTGGGGCAGAGTGTTTCTAAGGACCTTGGTACCTCTAAATCTATGATACTATGAACATTCATAGTACACAGTCGAAAATAATTCAATACACTTGGCATGTTACTGAGACCATGTATGAACATTTCAATTTGAGGAATCAACTTTGGACCAATTGGGCCAATTTCATGATTTTTGTAATTGAATTCCTTCTGAATACTAACTGGCATTTGTGTTGCACTTTAAAATCTGCAAAGTGTATTATTTGTCATTTCATTTAAGTTTCACAATAACTTTGCTATATCTCATAACACCATGTGTCCATTATCACCCCAGTTTTACAAATGAGAAAACTGAATCTTACTTAGGTCAAATGACTTTGCCCTGAGTCACACACATTATTGGTCAACACACGTTTAAGTATTTTACTACATACAAGACATCTTTCTATATGCTAGAGATGTGAAGAAACAAAAAAAAATTAAAAAAAAAATTTCCTTCATTGATCTTACATTCAACTGTTAAAATACAATATGCAAATTGCTAGGTACACACAAAGGAAGGAAGGAACAAGCATTTACATATTTTCTACTATGTCCCAGGCACTATGCCAAATGCTTTTTACAAATATTCCATCTGTTCCTCCCAGCAACTTTGGTTGGTACATATTATTATTATTATATCTACCTTACAGTTGAAGAAACTGAGACAAATTTAGATAAAGTGACTTCCTAAAGGCCATACAGGAAATAAATGCCTTTTACTCAGATCTTTCTGCCTTCAGGTCTAGTATTCTATCTGTGAGCAACTTGAAAAAAAAATGAGAAAAAAATGAATTTTGTAGATTTGAAGGAACACAGGGAAACTAAGAGTTAGGGAAGGTAAAACATTTAGTTATGGGAGATAGAGCCAGTATAAAGGCAGAGATTGGAAACTGAAGCTTATGTTTGAGAAAAATGTAGGCTAATCCAGTTGGATCACAAAATGTGGAGGGGGTAGGAGAGGTATAAAGTTTAAGAAGGAATTTGGAAAGGTTAAAAGAAGCCAGAGTATGAAAATCTTTAAATTCCAAACAGAGTCTTTCATATTTGATCCACAACATACTAGTACACAACTGGATTTCACTAGACAGGAAAGTAACATGGTTGGACCTATGCGTCAGAAAAATTACCACTTAGTAATATCAGTTCTAGGGTCTTATTCCAAAGAGATCATAGAAGTGGGAGGAAGACCCATATGTACAAAAATATTTATTGCAGCTTTTTGTGGTGGCAAAGAATTGGAAATTAAGGGGAAGCCTATCAATTGGGGAAGGGCTAAACAAGTTGTGGTATGTGAATGTAATGGAATACTATTATGCTATAAAAAAAAGAAGAGCAGACGGGCTTCATATTTACTTGAAGACACTTATACAAGCTAATGCTGAGTGAGAAGAACAGAACCAGGAGAAATTTGTACACAATTACAGACACAATGTATGTGTGACAAGTAACTTTGATAGACTGAACTCTTTTCAGCAATGCAAGGTTATAAGTCAACTCCAAAAGACTCATGATGGAAGGAGATGTCTATATTCAGAGAAATAACTAGAAACACATAGAAAAAATGGAGTTTGAATGCAGACTGAAGCAAACTACCTGCTCTTTCTTTTTCTTGTTTGGTTTTCTTTTCTCCTTGTCATTGTCCATTCCATTGGTTACAATCCTTCTTTACAACTTGACTAACGTCTATTGTGAAAGTATTTGCAGATCCTACACTTGACTGCATGCTGCCATGGGGGGAGGAGAGGGAAGAGGAGAAAATTTGAAACACAAGGGATTTGGGAACTGAATCTCGTAAACTAAGAGTAAACAAACTAATAAATAAAGAAAAAAAAGAAAAATTACCTTGACAGCTAAGTGAATTATGAATTAGATGGTGACAGAGTTGAGGTTAGGATACCGATGAGAAAGCTTGCAATCATCTAGGCAGGAAGTGATGAAGGCTTGACCTAGAATTGGCTATGTGCACAGAAATGATAAAATGCATTAAAGAGATTCTGAGAAGGCAGAAATAACAATATTTAGCAATGGATTAGATATTTGAAGTTAGTGAGAGTGAGGAGTAGAGGATGATTGCAAGGTTACAGGGTTGAGTAACTGGGAGGGTAGTATTATCCTCTGTAGTAATGAGAAAGTTGGGAAGAGCAAAAGATTTGGAGAGGGCAGGGACATAGCCTTTTGGAAATGTAGAGTTTGAGATGCCTATGGAATAGCCAGTTAGAGATGTCAGGAGGTAGTTGGCGATATGGTCTTAAAACTTAGGGGAGAAACTACTGTTGAATCTATGGCTATGGGAATTACTTGTATATAGATTATAATTGAAACTTTGGAAGCTGATGAGATTATTAAATAAAATTATCTGTAGAGAAAAGAGAAAAAATCCCAGGAGAGAAACTTGGAAGAGATCACACAGTTAGTGGAAGTGACATAGATGAAGAATCAGCAAACAAAAATGTGAAGTAATCAAACAGGCAGATGGAGAACAATGCAATTAATGAACTCTTAAATGGGAAAGAATATTCAGAAGATAAAAAAATCAGCACAGTGAAATGCTGAAGAAAGGTTAAAAAAAATGATTGCTAAAGCCATTAAATCAAGGATTGAAAGGCCATTCAATTGGGAAATTAAGACATCATTGTTGACTGTGGTGGTGATAATTTTAACAGAAAGGCAAAGCCTGAAGCCAAGTTGAAGGGATTTTACAACTGAATATCAGATCTGAGATTTAATCCAAGATCTTGGTTACCCTAATCAAGCACTCTGTCACCTAAGTCATTCTGCCTTTCAAAACCAAAATATGCCTAAAGTATTATGCCCACTATTGTTTGGTCTGGAATTTAGATTTTAATTAAAATCAATGCAAGGAAAATTACTTAAAAATGAAACAAATTCCTAATGAAGACTAAGATCTATATATATTTAAAATTGCCATATTCTTCTCATTTTGGAAATAAGGATTTTTTCAAGATTATTTTTTCCAGAGTAGACTTTCTTTGCGATATTAAATACAATATGTGGCCCTAAAGCGTAATGATGCAGAATTATTTTCAACTTTGGCAATAGCCTTTTTAAATATCAGACTTAGACAACTTCCATTATTTTTGTTACTGAAAGAACATTAGCACTAATATCTACTCAGTACATTTAGTGAAAATCAAGAATGAATTTTGTGGAGATCACAAACACTTTGAATTAATGAACCCTTAAATAGAAGAAGCATTATTAGACAAAGATTGAAGAGTCCATGCTTTCCATCTTAATTTGAAAGTAGAATGCACTGGACTTTTACAAATCAATTAGATTTTCAGGAATTGTCTGATTCAATTAAATTCAGTTAGATGCAATGGGACTATACACACACATATGAAATGTACCATCTACCATGTGACAAGTATTATTCTACATATAATGAGACATACCTAATCAAACTATGTAACAGTCTCTGCTCTTCAAGAGTTTTCGGTGTTCTTGGAGTGAGAATAGTCAAGAAAAACATATGTGAAATAACTAGATAACAAAACAAGATAACTTATAAAAATATGCCAAATATTCTAAAGATAATGAGTGTTGTAGGAGGTCAGGAAAGAAATAAATCAAGATACCACTAGTGAGATCTGGTTATGGAGAATTTGTGGTACAATTGAGACAAGATTTGGGACTAGAAGGATGGATAGGCAGAGAGAAAAGGGATAATTCAGGTTCAGAGAGTTGTATTAACATGATACACATTGAACAAGGTAAGGATCATCTGGGTTGGAGCTAAAAATCTTATTAAATATTGAAGTATGTTAATATTTTGTTTAAAAATATATAGGCCAGAACTCTTATTTATGGGCATTTATCAGAGAGGAAAAAACAATTTTATCATTTTCACTTTCTCACAAGCACAATGATGCATGAAACATGTTCATCTATGTAGTCTTTTAGTGATATAAGCCTATGGGGACAATGAACTTGAACATCTTATTCAATAGAATAAGCATTTACTCATATGTGCAATAGATACCTCTCTCTAGTTTTAGAATTCCACTCCTTCCTATTCTCCTTAAATCTCTCTGACCATTCCTTCTCAGTCTCCTTTCCTGGAGCTTCAGCCAGGTCATGACTTCTAACTTTAGGTGTCTCAGAGGATCCTGTTCTAGGCCCTCTTCTTACAGTTTGGTAATGTCATCAGCTCCCATTGATGTAATCATCATCTTTATGTTAAAAATTCTCAGATCTATCTTTTCTGCCTTAAACCGTTCTAGTGATCTCCATTGTTACATCAAACTGGATATCAGGTAGATATCTTTTTTTTTTAAATTTGCTTGCAAATAGTTTTATTTAAATGTAATTTTAGAGGATGGTGGGTTTTAGATATTATTGAAGGAAGCAATATCCATGGACAGCACATAATCTTGAAAGGCAGTTATCTGTTCCTCTAGCATATCTGTCCCAACTTTAGCATCTTCTACCACACATTGTATCTGAAGCTTCTTGATGCCATATCTGACTGGAATTAGTTTAGAAGATTCCCAGACCAAGCCATCTGCCTGAATGCTTCTGACACATTCCTCCAATTTTGCCATATCTGTCTCATCATCACAAGGTTTTGCATACAATAAGACAGAAGAATTCGCAACAATTGCAGGTTTTAAAAAGAATGTTATTTCTTTGATTCATACTGAGCAAGGCATTCTTTTCTCTGCTTTCTCACTTTCTTCATCATTATCAGACCCAAAGAGGTCAATGTCATCATCATCTTTGCCATTTAGAGCTCCACTTCCTGCGGTATCTTCTACATTAGCAGACCCATACTTGCCCAAAGCCTTCTTTATTCCTGGCAAGCTTACCTTTGGCTTCATGAGACTTAATGTGCTAATGCCAAATGGAGAGCATGGTATAAGTCAGCAGGTGGTGGGCGCAAGACAGCTTCAAATACTGTAATGTCAGCCTGGGATGGCACAAACCCATTGATGTAGCTCGTATCTGCCAAGAAGTCATCAGGGTGCTGAAGGCTTGTGGAGATCTCCAAAGCCCATGGTGGTGGTGGTGGGATGGACTGGGAAGAGGAGAGAGTGGGGCAGAGATGGAGGAATGAGCTCTGAGTGGGGAAATAGCACAGCATGTGAACACTCTAGTGCTGACTGCAGACTGAAACAAGTCTCTAGCAGATATCTTAAATTCAACTTGTCCAAAACTGAGCTCATTATCTTCTCTCCTAAGCTCTCCCCACTTCCTTATTTCCTTATTACTGTAAAAGTCAACACATCCTCTCATTCCTTTAGGCTCACACACCAGGTGTCATCCTCAACTCCTCTTTCTTACCCCACATATCCAAACTTGTCAAGGTCTGTCAATTTTATCTTTGCAGTCTATCTTGAATATGCTGCCTGATCTCTTCTAATACTGCCACAACTCTGGTGCATGCCTTCTTTACCTCTCTTTGACTATTGCAATTGCCTCCTGGTGGGTGTGCCTACTTCAACCTTTTTTTTAATCCTCCTTTCAGCCACCAAGGAGACTTTCCTAAAGCTATGTAAAAGTACAGCACTCCAAGGACTCCATATCACCTGCAGGATCAAATATAAAATCCTCTTGTCTGCTGTTGAAAGTCCTTTATAAGATAGTTAATAGGGGGTGGAGCCAAGATGGCAGCATAGGAGCAGCAAGAAATCACAGCTCTGACACAGCCACATCAAATACCCAAAACATATGACTCTAAACAAATTCTGGGGCTCTAAAACGCACACAGATATATTCCCTACTGAAGGCAACTCGGCTCAAAGCAGCCACTTAACCTCTGAGAGCAGAAACCAGCCCAGCCTGAAAAGGAGGCTTTTGCCCCAGGGTGGCTGGAGGAGCCGAGCTGCACCACGGCTAGAGCTACAGGACAGCGGATCTACGACAGCTGTAGCAGAATCCAGAATTATCCAGCTATAAGGAAAAAGGACTCAGGTTAGTGAAACTTGGCTAAAAACCAGGGAAGAAAAGTGGGTCCAGCCAAGCCATCCCCGGGGCTAGGAGGTGGAAAGCAGAGGTTCTGCACCCACTTCTGCATTGCCGCTTCAGAGCTCCTGGCCTGCAGACAGCAGGGAGGCCAAGTTATCGTGCAGAGGCCAAGTGCTCTCGTGTTGAGCAGCCTGGATCTGGATCGCGGTCTTGGGTGATGGTCGTGAGGTTTTTGTTCAGTGAGTCAGAGCTGAAGAGCGACCCAGCAGCCTCCTAAAAGCCCTCCTAAAAGCCTCCTAAAAGCACTGGGAAAACCCCAGTGATTTGGGATAGAGCTGTTCCCTCTGGACGCGGAATTCCACAGAACTAATTAAAATAAAATTGAATGGCAACCATGAATAAGCATAGGAAGCAAAGTAAGAACAGTAACCAAACCCTAGATTCCTTCTTTGGGGAAAAAAAGGAACAAAGCAGGGAAAGGGAGGAAGACAATGCAGTCAGAACTCCCACTCCAAAAGCTTCCAAGAAACAAGAAGATTGCCAAAAAGCTAGAGATCAGCTGAAGAACGATTTTGAAAACCAAATGAGAGAAGTGGAAGAAAAATTGGGAAGAGAAATAAGAATGATGCAAGAAAATCATGAAAAGAGAGTCAACAACCTGAATGAAGAAATTAACACCTTAAAAAAT
>CM053591.1:97485049-97518930 GCA_028646515.1 Pseudochirops corinnae
TTTTTTTTTTCCATTGATTTACTTGATGTTTCTGACCTTTTGTTATGCTGGAGGAATGTTTTCTTACTATTTCTTTTTTGGTTCTATCAAATAATCCCTTGCTAGTTTGATTGGTAGGGCACTGAACAAATAAATTAGGTTAGGTGAAATTGAATTTTTTATTATTTCACCTTGGCCTAGCCATGAGCAATTACTATTTCTCTGGGTGTTTAGATATTTCTTTGTGCAAAAACAGTGTTTTGTAATTTTGTTCATCTAATCCCTGAGTTTCTCTTAGAAAGTACACTTTCAGGTATTTTGTGTAATCTGCAGTTATTTTAAATGGAAATATTCTTTCTCTCTCCTACTGCTGTGTTTTGTTGGCAATATGTAGAAATAGTGATAATTTATGTAGGTTTATATCTCACAACTTCATTGAGGTTGTTAATTGTTTCAGTTAACATTTTAGTTGTTTATAAGTATACAATCATGCATCTACAGTATACAATCATATCATCTACAGTGAGTAGAAGTATTTTTTCCCCTCATTGACTATTTTTATTTCTTAAATTTCTTTTTTTTTTTAAATTGCTGTAGCTATTAAAAACATCCTTGTTTCACTCCTTCTCTTACTAGAAAGACTTCAAGTTTATCACCATAAGGGATTATGTTTGCTCTAGGTTTTAGACAGATGTTGTTATTATTGAGACATTTCACTCAAATCCACCTCTCTGTGACCTCATTTTGGGTTTTCTTAGGAAAAATAATGGAGTGATTTGCCAATTCCTTCTCAGCTTATTTTATACATAAGGAACTAAAGTCAACATGATTAAGTCACTTGTTCAGGATCATGCAGATAGTAAGTTTGTGAGGCCAAATTTGAATTCATGTCCTCCTGACTTGAGAGCCAGCGCTCTCTACTGTGCCACTTAACTGTCTCTTTATATAGATGCTACTTATCATTTTAAGAAAGACCCCATGCATTAATATGCTTTCTATTGTTTTTAATAGGAATGAATCTTGTATTTTGTGAAAGACTTTTTCTGCATCAATTGATGTATATTTGTTGTTTTTGTTATTATTATGGTCAATTATGTTGCTAGGTTTCCTTCTATTAAAACTGCTTTTGCATTCCTGGTATAAATCTTGCCTTGTCTTAGTATATGACTTTGTGATATATTGCTGTAATCTCCAAGGTAGTATTTTATTTTACTTAAAATTTTTGCATCAGTATTCATAAATACATTTCCTTTTGTTTCCTTTCTCTGTTTTTGCTTTCTCTGTTTTAGGTAACAAAACCTATTTGTTTCGCAAAATAAGTTTGGGAGGAGTCTTTCTTTACTTTTTCCCAAAAAAATTATTTATGTAGTAGTAGGATTAATTGGTCCTCAAATATTTGGGAGAATTAACTTATAAGTACATCTGTTCCTGGGATTTTTTTTCCTTCAGGGCATTAATTGTTGACATGTTCATTTTTTTTTTAAGACAGGGTTATTTAAAAATTCTATTTATTGATATAGTAATCTGAGTTGTTTATATTTTTGTAATCATTTATTCATTTGACTTAGATTGTAAGATTTATTGACATGTAATTGAACAAAATAACTCCTTATAAAATTGTAATTTAACTTCTTTTGCTATATATTCAAGCTTTTCATTAATGATACTAGTATTTTGGTTTTCTTCTTTTTGATTTCAAATCAAATTAAGCAATGGTTTATCTATTTTGTTTTTATTTGAGTAGCTCTTAGGTTAATTTTTGTTGTTGTTCAAAGGTTTATTTTACTTTCAGTTTTTTTTTAATTTCTCTTTTGATTTTCAGGATTTCCATCTTGATGTTTAATCATATATTTTCATTTTGTTCTTTTTTCTGTTTCTTTGTTTAAATTTTATGCCCAATTCATTTATCCATGCTTTCCCTGTTTTACTGATGTATACATTTATAGATATAACATTTTGTTTAAGTATTGCTCTGATCACATTGCACTAATTTTGGAATGTTTTCTCATTGTTGCAATTTCTCTAATTTAATTATTGATGGTTTCTATGATTTAGTCTTTGATCTACTAATTTTTCAGATTAGACTTTTTAGTTTGCAATTAACTTTTAGTCTATTGCCCACAGACTTTTTAAAATATAATTTTTTTTGCATTATGTTCTTTAAAGAGTGCATTTAATATGTCTATTTTTTTTCTGTGATTGGTTACAAGTTTTTTTATGCTGTAACACATGGTGAATTTTTGTGTAGGTGCAATATACGGCTGAGAAATTATATAGTTCTTTTCATTCCCATTTATTTTTTCCTTGTATTCTGGCATTATCTTTTCAGAAGCAGAAGTATGTATGTGAGAAGAGTTGCTTTGAGGGGTATGGAGGAGGGGAGTTCAGCACAAGGAATGGATGGAATTTTATTTTGTTTATTTTTTTTTCATTACTGGTGTAGTGAAAAGAAATCACTACCACATGAACTGAATATTGTGTGATATGTCTTTCCACATTTAGTTGCAATGGTCCATGAGAAAATACACTTTGTTTCATGTTGGGTCCATCTTTAATTCTTCTCTAGCAATATATAAGCTGGAAGAATTTATATTTCAGTGGTACAATCTTTGTATAGAGATAGTCACCTCCATACGATAATGGAGAATCAGAGTAGAACTTTATGTAGCAATAAAAATAATAATGACAGTACTAATGATCTGTACAATAATTATAGAAATAATAACAAATATAAGGAGAAATATTTCTTACTCTCTCAATATCCTTGTAATAATAATATCATATATATAATTTTTCCTATTATATACAATAGTTTTATGTACAATAACTCAAAATCTTTGTGGCTACCTTTAATGTTTTTTCTATGCAATTTGAATCTCATTTTACAGATGAAGAAACTGAAATTTGAAGACATTAAATGACCTGACTTTGGATATAGACCTGGATGTTAAAAAGATAAAGAAAAATTTTGAAGTAATGTAAATAAATACCTGAAACTAATTGAATTGCTAATTGAGAAACTAATTGAGCTAATTTCACAACTGGTTAAAGGTTTTTAATAGAAAATAAATAATATAGAATAGGGAGGTTTTAATTATTTATTAATTATTCAAAACATGATATTCCTTAGAATCCTTACTCGTTACTTTGGTTTAAACTAGGCTTGATTTCTCAATTTTTCAATTCTTCTAAGAAATACATTAACATTTTGAAGAGTTAAGATTCATTTATGAAAATTTGGTGATATAGACCTCATATACATCTCTCAAAATTTAATCAGTATTTCAGGACCTGCTTGGACTATTATCATTCAACATAACAGGTGGATGAAGGGAAAAAAAGAAAGCCTTGCGATTTGTGTTGTAAACTTGCTTTACAGAAAGGTTATTCAGATTGCATGTTATTTTTGGCTATGCTGATGTCCTATTCAGACAACGCAATGAAGAAGAGGTAGTCAATGTCCATGGCTCTTCTGTGACTTCCAGGTGTCTAGTATTTTGTGGAGTAGGTGATTGCTACAAAAGTTATTTAAAATTTTGACAAATCATGTAATACATTAATTTCTGGCAACTTTATTCAACACAGATGATAGTGAAATTACATCTAAGTGTAGCCCTTATGCTACCCTTTAAAAACATGATGAAAATGAAATATTATATTTAAATGATATTAATCTTTTGTCTTTAATGTTAATTCCTCAAAATATTCCATTTCTTCTGTTACTCTCACCTCCTTTGCCAAAAGATAAAAATGAGCAAAATAAAAAAAATCCAACAGTTTGGCATATCTATCCAATCTATCACTTGTCAAACAGAACATGTAAATCCCCCATTTCTGCCAAGAATAGAGGACTGGCTTTTTTGCCTCTTGGGGGCATCAATCTTAGTCTCTACACTAATTCAGAATTTAGCTTTATTGCTACTGCATTGTTATTCTTTTCATGTGTATTCTTTTAGTCATATGTATATTCTTTCCTCATTCTATATAATTTGGTGAACATCATTTCAAACATCTAATGAAGCTCCTCTTCATTCTTCAGATTTGTCTTATATATTCCATAGCTAATGTTATGCACAGTTAGAAACTGATGTTCCTATTGCCCACATATATTAGAGATCTTACTATGGGTTATATACCCACCAAAATAAATTAATTTCTTTGTTGCCTATAGTTTTATTAAAATGGATTTTTTGATTTGTCATATAAAGTGACAAAATGTTCTGAAGAGGAAAGATTATTATAGTTGAGGGCAGTGACTTGGATTCAAATTCTGACTGACTTACTCATTTGCTAACTATATAAGCTTAGATAAATCATAGCATCTCTGCATGTGTTTCCTCATTTATAAAATTTGGATAATGAATTTTACACTAAATCTTCCCTAGGTATGTTGTAGAAAATTGTTTTATTGACCTTAAATTTCTATAGAAATGGAAGTTGTTAATATTATTTTCACTGCTATTACATATATCGACATTAATTAATAATACATTGCTATCCATTCCTTTATGAGATTAGTTAGCTGCCACTTACCAGAGAATACAAATTATCTGAAATGAGAAATAAAGAAGGTTTGCATTTATGCACAGGGTCAAAATATTTTGAAGCATTATTATTTCTTCTGACTGGTAGGAAGGGCTCAGTTTCAGATGGGACAATAAAATGGGGGAGATGGAGGTGTTGAGACAACAAGCAGCCATCTGAAAGAAAAATTCTAAATGAAAAAGGTGGAAGAGGATGAGGAAGAAAAACTTTACCTACTTTAAAATTTTTCTAGTACTGCCTTGTTCAGGAGCATCAAGGGGAAGACAATTGAAAATTAATGGAGTGAAAAAGGCCTGTAGGTTTGTGAGCCAATTCATATCAGTTAGCCAAATGGGACCCACTCACTGTAAAGAAGAGACATAAATGAATGAGCTAAATGTAACTCAGCTATAAGTTAAGTGGAGGTAGAGGGAAAATTGGTCAAAATTAAAAAAGAAAACAAAAATAAAGCTAACAAAAGTAAACCATAGAAAGTATTAAATAAAAAAAAAAGAAAGGGGAATTTAGAATTTTTTCTAGAAAGATTAGGACCAATTACTAACACTACACAAAAGTAAACAGATTCAATTTTAAACATGAAACTCTTAGAAGGATGAGTTCACATAATTAGCATTGTCTAATCCTTCACTGCTCTTCTTTCTGCTATTTTCTTTTGCGATTCCTTATCACTCATGGGATCTATCCTTCCCATGTCACTCCAAGCCCAAGTCACTCCATAGTACAGTAAAACCTCAATTAAGTAAGAGGTATAGAGAATGGATTTTTCTAGTTAATTGTATTTTCTGTTATGCACTCTTGTTGTTACAAATCTTTATCAAATGCTATAGTTTTTTTCCCCTTTAGGTGAGATCAAAATGAATATAATTTAATCTTTCTTTTAGGAATAGGAGCAAAGAATCATTCTGAACTTGAACCTTATCATTGTATATTCAGAAAAACATAATTAAATTTGAATCTGGTCTGATCCATGATAACCACAGAGAAGTATATTTTTGAAATATAAAACTGATAGATTGTTATTAGAATAAAATACATCTTCAGAATGGTAGCAAGTACTCAGAGCACTCTGTGATCTACCTACCTTTGCACTTTTCTTTTATATCACTTCTCTTCATGTGCTCTTTATTCAAAACTTCTAACTTCTACCCTACATACGGTATTATTTTATTACAATGTGCCTTTGGGCAGTATTCTCATGTCTAGAGTGCACTGCCTCTTCCTTCTGACCTCTACATCTTAGACTTTTTTCATTTGCTTAAATTAATAGAGGAATACACACAAACACATGCACACATATTTGTGTATACGTGTGTGTGTGTGTTTATTGCAGAATATAACAGATATTGTACTACAAGTGATGAGTATACACATAAAATCTATGCTAAATCTAGGGTCCTTGAGGACCTTACATTCTAACAGGGGACGCAATGCATGTGGAAAAGTAAAGACTGATGAGGCATGTCAAAATAGTCATGTGGATTTGATTACTATTCTCAGAGTTAGGTTTGGAAAGGGTGGAGATGGAGATGTCTGAGAAATAGTTGGGAGAATTTTAAAAAATTACTTTAAGGTTAGTCAAAGCACACATTTCCAGGGGTTAAAGTTTTATATCCCCAAAGAGAAGAAGAAGATAAGAGGATAAGAAGGGAATTGTAATACATAGAGCCTGCATGGCTTGAAGCTAAGGTGAAAGCTTGGAAGAAGCGTTCAGATACCAATTTACATAAAGATATTCCTAATGACCTCCTCTCTATCTGATTGCAGGTGCTCTTTACTCTTGAAATTACTTGGTGTTAGTTTGTGTGCCCTTTGCATTTACTTAGGATTGAGCTTTATCTTTTTTCTTGCCAAGTTCATTCAGTTTCATTTATATGAAAAATTATTATTAATAAGTTCCTTTTTAGGCAAGTGTTGCTGTCTTTACACTGGCTTTGTCTCAAACAATGCAGTTTTCAAACCTAATGTATAAAAATAACACCTCATTGTATGGAAGTTTTAAGTTTACAAAACACTATCTTCAAAATTCTATTTCAACTTTCCTCCCCTCCCCCCACTCCAAGAAGGTATGCAGTCTGATACAGGCTCTACATATACATTCATATTAAACATTTTCACTTGAGTCATGTTGTAAAGAAGAATCAGAAACAATCTGAGGAATGGCAGGAAAGAAGAAAGAAGAAACAAAACAAACAAACAAAAAAGAACAAATAGTGTGTTTGGACCTGCATTCAGACTCCATAATTATTTTCCTGATTGTGGATAGCATTTTCCATCATGTGACTTTTGGACTTGTCTTAGATCCTTGCATTGCTTAGAAGAGCTAAGTCTATTAAAGTTAATTGTCTCACAATGTTGCTGTTACTTTGAGCAATGTTATCCTGGTTCTGTTCACTTCACTCAACATCAGTTCATTTAAGCCTTTCTAGGTTTTTTCTGAAGTCCATAGGCTTATCATTTCTTATAGAACAACAGTATCACATTGCATGCATATACCTCAACTTTTTCAGCCATTCCCCAAGTGATAGGCAACCACTTAATTTCTAATTCTTCACTAACACAAAAAGACCTCCTATTAATATTTTTATACATGTGAGTCCTTTTCCCATTTTTATGTTCTCTTTGGAATATAGACCAGAGGAGGTATTGCTGGGTTAAAGGGTATGCAGTTTTACAGCCCTTTGGGTAAAGTTCAAAATTGCTCTCCAGAATGGTTGGATCAGTTCACAACTCCACCAACAATGCATATTCC
This sequence comes from Pseudochirops corinnae, assembly GCA_028646515.1. Classification (NCBI taxonomy): domain Eukaryota; kingdom Metazoa; phylum Chordata; class Mammalia; order Diprotodontia; family Pseudocheiridae; genus Pseudochirops; species Pseudochirops corinnae. The sequence continues at coordinate 97,492,323 of CM053591.1, forward strand.
AATTTTCCTACATCTTCCCTAACATTAATCATTTTCCTGTTATGTCACATTAACCCATCTGATAGGTATGATGTGCTACCTCAAAGTTGTTTTAATTTGCATTCCTCTAATTGATAGTAATTTAGAGAATTTTTTTCATGTGACTTTAGATAGCTTTAATGTCTTCATCTGAAAACTGTTTCTTCATATCCTTTGACCATTGATCAATTTGGGATGACTTGTATTCTTATAAATTTGACTCAATTCTTTTTATCTTTTAGAAAAGGCCTTTATAAAAGACACTGATTGTAACAACTGTTTCCCAGTTTTGTGCCTTGCTTCTAATCTTTTTTTCATTGGATTTGTTCAGGCAAAATTTTTTCCTAACCTATTCCACTGATGTACCACTCTATTTTTTAGTCAGTACCATGTAGTTTTGATCACTGCTGTATTATAATAAAATTTAAGATCTGGTGTAGCTAGGTTACCTTTCCTTTCATTTTTTTTTCATTAATTCCCTTCATATGCTGGACCTTTAGTTCATCCAGATGAATTTTATTATTTTTTCTAGCTCGATGATATACTTTTTTTTGGTAGTTTATTAAGTATAGCTCCAAATAAGTAAATTAATTTAGGTAGAATTTTCATTTTTTGTTATATTAGCTCAGTTAATCCATGCATAACTGATGTTTTTCTCCCAATTATTCAAATGTGACTTTATTTAGTGAAGTGTTTTGTAATTGTGTTCATATAATTCTTGTGTTAGTCTTGGCAAGTAGATTCCCCCATATTTTATAATGTCTACAGTAATTTTAAATGGAATTTCTCTTTCTATATCTTGCTATTGGACTTTGGTAGTAATATGTAGAAATATCTATGTTTTCTTTAGGTTTACTTTATATCCTGCAAGTGTACTGAAGCATGGGAATGTTCAGCTACTGGAGGATGCCAGACTGCATAAGCACAAGGTCTTTCTCTGAGCTGAAGTCTGCCTGTTCTCTTTACTGTACCAAGGTGTGTGGGCAGTCCTGATGTTGCCTCTTGCCTGCTCCACCACCCTAGTACTCAGTATCTGCTGGTTTGCTGAGGTGTGATTTGTTGTCTTGCTGGAATGCCTTTCATCCTATACTCCTCCCCTTCCACCAGAGCAAAAGGGACCTTTCCTATTAATCCTCCAGCCTTCTGGGCTAAAATAATCTGCTGTACCCTGTATTTTTGTAATGTTCCAGGTTTTTTCTTTTTTCCTGGGGGCAGTATTTTTTGGGGTCTTGGAGTTCAATAAGGGAGAGTGAGAGTGGCTTACTGCTTACTCCACCATTTTGGCCACAGGAAACTATTTGAGGCTCCCAAAGAAAACTCTAGGTGTGGACAGAGCAATGTATAATCCAAAAAACAAGAAGAATGAAAAAACAAATCTGGGACTCTTTCCATTGCATGGACTTACAGAAAACTCTGAATAATGTAATATACTTGAGCTAAGAATTTTGAGAACTATGGAATTTAGCCTAAAGTTTGCTCAACAAATGAGTTTATATGTTAAATTCTAATAATAAAACCTTCATTTAGGCACCACTTTTAAAAAATCATACTGGAATTATGCTGTTAGGACCTCTTGGGAATTTGATTGTTGTTATTGTTGGCTTGCTGATTTAAATATTTGTCCCAGAATTCTATATGTTTTTTAGTTCATAAAGACTGTATATAGTCTTTACCCAAACAGCAAAACAACTTTTCCACACTGAAAAGTGATAAACAATGCATTCATCTCTGACAGTATCCACCCTCTCCCAACCAGGGTAGGTAGCTATTATTTTTATTTTTTCACATGTGCGCACACACACACACACACACACATTTCTGTGTGTTTGTGCATATCAACCACATATCACTTCAATACAACCTTGAATTTTTGGAGGCGGTAGTCAGGTTAAGGTTAATTTTAGAGATGCTTGACAATCATAGATGAAATTTAAAAAAATCATTTACCCAGGCATTAAAATATTGTTAGCTGCTTATTTGAGATATCACACACACACACACACACACACACACACACACATACACACACACACAATGATATCATTTTACACTTTTCCATTCAAAATTACTACATAGGAAACTTTTGGGACAAAACCAAGATGATGGAGTGGAAAAAAAAAAGCCACTTTGCCTAGCTGTCTTAATATTCCCCTTCAAGCAAAATTAAAATAATTCCCCAAATCAAATTCTGGAGTGGTAGTGCCAACAAAAGGCCAGAATGAGAAATTCTTTTAACTCAAGACAACTTAAAGGGTTGGAAAGAGAGATCTATGACACAAGGGTAGAGGCTGGTTTGGAGTTTATGTTGAAGAAACACAAATGGTGCAATTTGGTGGTAACAACAGAAGTAGCAACAACTTCTGAAGTTCAGAAGCTAGAAATGGTAAGAAGAACTGGCAACTTCTCCGCAAGAGATTACAGGGGATATCTGTTCTAGCAAAGGCCACAAGAAAAAATGATGCTGTTTGGCATATCCAATGCTTAGAAATACTTCTGAGACATAGCTCAAGGGTAGAAAAAAGTACTTCCATTGAACATGGAGTGGGAATCCTGAGAAATATTATCACTTTTGCTCCCAAGGGATCAAGGACATTGAAGTAGAGTATAACTCGTGGTCACAAGGGAGAAGGGCTCCTGATGACCAGTATCACTTCTGGCCCTAAAGTAACAGGCATACTGAGAAAGAGTAGTGTTTGCAATTCTAAGGGATGAGAAACCCTTAGTGGATGAGAACGAGCATACAGAATAAGATGGCAGAGAATATACCTCCCCACAGATTGCATCATTTTGAAAGCAATGAAAAATTTTAAATCCCCAAAACTATATCTGGTAATAGCAATGAGAAAAACTCTGAAACTTTAGACAGTGTCCCTCCCTCAATTCAGACCCTGGCAAAAAAAGCCAAATTGTTCCATAAATATCAAATTGATCAAGAAATAGTATGGAAAAAATGTGCAAAGACAACAACAAAAGAATCTGACCATAAATATGTGCATGGCAGTGGGGAATCTTTGGCCTCAAAGCCACATATGTCCTTCTAGGTCCCTGTGTTTGACCTTTTGACTGAGTCCAAATTTACAGATCAAATCACCTTAATAAAAGAGTTTGTTCTATGAAGTTTGGATTCCGTCAAAGGGTGGCACTTGAGGACCTAGAGGGCCTAATGAAATTCAAAACTGCAGTTCCCCAGCCCTGTCAAGAGTAATAGGGAAGATCAAAACACAAACTCAGAAGAAAAAAGTGAAATAAAGAGCTAAGTTCTGTCTATGGTGTCGTGGTCAAGCATTCGGTCAGTGTCCTGGTGGTCCTGCTTTCTGATTGACTGACTATTGTGGTCACATCTGGGAAAATGGATAGCTACCTATTGTGCTCCTGACTGGGGCTAAATGAATGGGATGGTCAGGTGATGCCTGTTGCTCCATAGGGCATGTGGGGAAGTTAAAATAGTGAGTCTAGGAGGAGTGTCTAGCTAGGGGCAGTGGCTGGGTCAGTGCATAGGAGTCCATCATGCATGTGTTTGTGTGTGTGTGTGGGGGGGTGTAAAATACTCAGTAGGTAGAAGGTGATTTTATAAGGGATAGAACTTGGGCAGAAGAGGCCAGGAAAAGTCTTGGCAAAAGGTGGTAATTGAGATCAATTTTAAAGGAAGTTGTTTATTTTAAGATTTGAAGGTTGATAAAAAGTGCATTTCAGACCTGGGGATTAGCCAGTACAAAGGCAGGAAACAGTGGATATGAAAACTTTTTTTGCAAGGAATAGCATGTTGGCTAATGTTACTGGATTATGGCGTTTGGATATGGTAGCATAATCTTGGAAGATTAGAAAGGTAAGAAGAGTCAAGATAATTAACAACTTTAAATGTGAAAGAAAGGACTTAATATCATACTCTAGAGATAATGAGTCATTGGAATTTATAGACTTATTAAATAAGGTGGTAACATGTTTAGACTTCTACTTCAAGAAAATCACTTAAGTAATAATATAGATGGTTGATTCAAGTGAAGAGATATATGAAGCAAAGAAAATGATTAGAAGTCACTTACATTTGTGTAGTCAATCAACTAATACAAACATGAACTGAAAGACAGACTATGCCCACAAGAGTTTACATTTGAATAATAGAAAATAATACATAAAAGGAAGCTAAAAAGCTATTCTGCTAGGAAATGCCTGAGGAATGACAGAGAAAAACAGAATGCAATTTGGTAAGAAATCAAGAGATGCATTGGTAAAAACCAAGAGATTCTGGCATCCTCCTTAAATAGAGGTTCTATGACAGCTGTTCACGTAAAAGGTTCTCTGGGGGACAGTATACTCCAAAGATGTGAATTCCAGAACTGACATGATCTGCCAGGGAAAAGTTTAAGACATGATGATAATGTAAAAAATGAAACCTGATGAGAAATTAATTATCTAGACAAGAAGTAATGATAACCTAAAGTAGAAAATCAATTGTGTCAATGGAGAGAAGGCATCATATCTGAGAACTATTGAGAGAAAGAAATTACCTAATTTAGCAGCTGATTAGATAAATAGAGTAACTAAGTTAGTGGAGCTGAAAATAATATTGAGCTTGGGAAATTGAAGGGTGTTGATGCTATGGACAGTAAATTACAAATTCAGAAAAAAATGAGAATTTTGGGGGAATGATAATAAGTTCTCTTTTGCATGTTTTGATTTTAAGTTTCTATGGGCCATCAAGTTCAAAAGGCAATTGGTCATGTGATACTGGAGTTTAGGATAAAGACTAGGACTGGATAAAAATATCTGGGAATTATCAATAAAGAGACAATTGAGTCCATGATACTTGGTGAGATGGCCAAATGATATAGAAGGGAAAGAGAAGACGTCTCTAGATAATCACATGTAGAGGACACCCAGCGTTTGTGATCAAGGTATGGATAAAAATCTAACAAAGGAAGCTGACGACTACTCATATAGGTAAGAAGACATTAGAGCAGTGGTTCTCAACCTTCCTAATGCCGTGATCTTTTAATACAGTTCCTCATGTTGTGGTGACCCCCAATCATAAAATTATTTTTGTTGCTAATTCATAACTGTAATTTTGCTACTGTTATCAATTGTAATGTAAATATCTGATATGCAGGATGTATTTTCATTGTTACAAACTGAACATAACCCACAGGTTGAGAACTGCTGCATTAGAGAAAATGGAGTCAAAATAGCCAAGAGTGAAGATGGTTTCTAGGAAGAGAATAAAGTCAACAGGATAAAAAAAATTATAGAGTTTCCAAAGAGCATTGAGAAAATATAATTTGATTTGGTTATTAATAGAACATTACTGACTTTGAAGAGAATAATTATTTGTTATCTATCCACATAAAAAAATATCAAGAAATGTAATGCTAGTTTTATTATAGTAGTTTGTATCAGCAGTCCTCAACCTGTGGGTCGCAATGTCTTTGGGGGTTGAACGACCCTTTCACAGGGGTCACAGGGGTCGTCTAAGAGGATCAGAAAACACCTATTTCTGATGGTCTTAGGAACCGAGACACCTCTCCTCTATCCATCTCCAGGCGGGTCCGCCCACATGCAGATACACCCACATATTAGTATTAAAGGGTCACTGCATTAGGAAGGTTGAGAACCACTGGTTTGTATGGACACTTCTTTGAAATGTAGTATAGAATGAGTTATAAAAATTATAGCAAGGCAGTCTTGAAATAAATTATTTCATGTAAACCCAATAGTATGAAACATTCAGCATCTCAGCTAAATTTCCTTATTAGTATCCAATTAACATATATGCATAAAAATGCTCACAACGTCCAATCATACCATGTACTTTAATAATAAAAATTTACAAATGATTTAAAATTTTAGGAAACCAGATAACAAAAATGATGATTCATATTAGCATTAAAAATTAAATTGCTTTATGCTAATTTTTATATCATTCATTCTTCCTTTTGCTTCCCTCTCTCCCTTATTCCAGCCACAGAACTCTGGACTTACTTGGTTGTAATTAAAGACTAGCTTCTGCATACAGGTTTATGGAATATTACTTATAACCACAACTTAGAACTTATTAGAGCATATGGCAAATTAATATTAAGAGACAGAAATAACTTTTATTCTAGCAAGTTTGGCTGAGGTTTTTGGAAGTGCTTAGAAAACACACTCAATGAACCATGAGAAACATTTTGGTGGACAGTGAATAGGACTGATTTTAAGTGACCTAACATTTAATACAAGCCATGAGATGTTTATGATACATACACAAATATATGCTCTCATGTATATACATGTAATGCCATGCATGCACAGCTTTCCAGAAGAATGCTACTGTGAATAGCTTTTAAGGTTCTCATTCACAGTATAGTGAAGACTCTATTTATTCCATAACAAATCAAAGCAAAACATTCACAGAAATCAAAGTACAGCATTCACAATGTTACAATTTATCACATATAATCAAAATAGAGCTTTCACGACAACTTATCACAGAAAAGTGCCACATAGTTTCCACTACAGTGGTTACAAAGTTTTGAACAAAGAACAATCATTTAGTAACTCAAGCATTCAAAAAATCCTTAATTCAATCACAAAATACAATAGCCAAAGTTTTCCATTCATTGGGCATACTAGGTTACACATCAATTGCTTATTCAGTCATCAACCACTAAGTATAATCATTTAGTCAGTCAATCACCCTTCATTATTCACTAATCAATCATCAGAAAATACACAGACCCTCCACCCTTAGGTCACTAGTAAATTTACAATTTCTCAGTACAGGAATGGTAATTAATTTAAATTTGAAGATCCCTTTTTGTTATTTCAGGTAAGCAGGAACTTAGCCCTTAGTCAAACCTCTGTGAAAGAAACAGAAGGTGTGAACTCTGACTCCTGTTGCTGACATAACAGGAAGTGGTTGGCTGAAACAGGAAGTATGCTGTGTATGTATATAAGAAAAATCACAGAGAGAGACAGTCAGAGTTTTCTCCTGACGAGATCCTGGTGGAGGAAGCTCTTATGCTGGAGAGAGAGAGAGAGAATTTCTCTCAGGGAGCATCTGGAAGCTGGGCTGCTACTGCTGGACTGAGAATTGAGTCAGAATTTTCTTTGGACAAGAACTGTGGAGACTGAAGGTGCTGTCACCAAGAAGGCTGAAGAGGAAACCACACCTAGCCTGGAGAAAACAATTTTGATTTTGAAAACCTGGGAGAAGTGATTTTGATTCTGGGAGCCAGCTGAAATTTCTTCTGGGTCCTAGGGCCAGCCAAAATGCTTGAAGACTGAAGAAGCATGACTGTGGTGCCTGTATTCTGCCTGTTTTGGTGTTGTTTTGCCATACTTGTCTGCTGGTGAAGGACAGTGGTGTTGTTGTAGAGGCCCTGGAACCTTGCTGTTGGCTCAGAAGCCTTGAAGAAGGATTTTCTTGTTGTACGTTTACAAAAATACTGGGAAACGGTCTTGCTGATGTTTTCAGGGGTCCTGAGACTGTTCTGCAGGCAAAGAGTGAATTGATGATGACACTTGGCAATGAATATTGTTGCTTTGTTTAACTTTGTCTCCCCAGGAACAGTGATTGATGATAACTTGCCTCAGGTAAAGATGAAGAAAAGATCTCTCCTTGAGTATTGAATGCTATGATGAAATTGAAGTTTACTAGAGACCTAGGGGTGGAGGGTTTGTGTATTTTCTAATGATTGTACTTAGTGATTAATAATACTTAGTAAATGTGAATCTGAATAAGTGACTGACTTAGTTAACAGGTGGAGGGTTTGTGTATTTTCTAATGATTGTATTTAGTGATTAGCACTACTTAGTAACTGATTGCTAGATAAGTGATTGATTAAGTTAACCTAGTTGCTCCATGAGTGGGAGACTGACTTGTATTTTGAGGTGACTGAATGACTAAGTAAGAAGGCAAACCTCCTTAGGGATACTGGATGATTGCTCTTTTATTCTTTGTTATAAATATTGTGACCACTTTGGTGAAAACTATGTGGCCGTTTTAATGATAAGCTGTTGTGAAAACTATATTGTGATTTTCTGAGAATGTTTTGCTTTCATTCTTTATGGAATAAAGTGTTTACTATACTGTGTAATCAGAACCTTAAAAGCTGTCACAGTAGCATTCTTCTGGAAAGCTGCCTGTGCATGGCACTAGTATCCAAGTAAAGTCTTTCAGCTTGACTTGGGATGGTCCCTTGGATTCCCTGGATCCCAGATCCTACCTGCATTCACCAAAATGTCACCTGGGTTCAAAGGCAGACAGCTCCCAGGTCCTTGTGCAGCTCTCTGTGCAGATCCTACTCCACATTGAAGCTCACAGTGTCCAGTCCATCTAAAATCCTCCACAGCCTCTGTTCCCAGGAAGACAAGGCTTAACAAAGCCACAAACAGACTCAGAAAAGTACCAGTATCACAGACATGCTTCCTCAGTCTTTGGCAGATCTGGCTGTCCCTCAGAAATCCTCTACAACTCCTCAGCAGCTCCAGCTGGCTCTTAAAAATCCTTAGCAGCCTCAGCAACTCTAGCTGGACCTTTAAAATCCTCAACAGCCTCAACAGCTGGCTGGCACTCAGATCTGACTGGCTCTCAGAAATCCTTAGCCACTCCAGCTGGTGCTCAAACTCATCAGAAGTTTCAGGTGGTTCTCAAAATCAAAACCACTCCATCCAGTTATTCAAAATCAAAATCATTCTCTAACACCCAGGAGTAGCTTTCCTCTGCAGCCTCCTCAGCTCCTCTACAGCCTTCATGGAGCCTGCTCCAAAAAGATCTCCACCTCACTCTCTGGGGCTTTTCTTTTCTTTTCTTTTCTTTCCTTTTTAAAAATTAATTTGTTTATTTGCTTTTAGTTTACAAGATTCAGTTCCACAACCCCTTGAGTTTCAAATTTTCTCCCCTTCCTCTCTCCCCCCCTCCACCCGTCCCACCATGGTGGCATGCAATCAAGTATAGGATGTGCAAATAATTTCACATTGGACCTTAGAAGAGTTGTAACCAATGGAATGAAAAATGGGAAAGAGGAAACAAAACCAAATATGGAAAAGAAAGAGAGCATGTAGTTTGCTTCAGTCTCCATTTAAAGTCTGTTCTTTCTAGATCTTTCTCTGAATGTAGACACCTCGTTCCATTCTGTGTCTTTTAAAGTTGTCTTATAACCCTGCACTGCTGAGAAGAGTCCAGTTTATCAAAGCTGGTTGTCACACTTACGTTGTGGCTGTCATTGTGTACAAAGTTCTCCTAATTCTGTTCTCACTGAGCATCAGTTTGCACAAGCCTTTCCAGGTAAACATGAAGTCCATCTGCTTCTAATTTATTTTAGCACAATAGTATTCCATTACATTCATATACCACAACTTGTTTAGCCATTCCACAATTGATGGGCATCCCCTTAATTTCCAGTTTTTGGCCACCACAAAGAGAGCTGCAATAAATATTTTTTGTACATATGGCTTTTCCTCCCACTTCTATGATCTCTTTGGGATACAATCCTAGAAGTGGTATTACTGGATCAAAGGGTATGAAATTATTTATATCCCTTTGGGCATAGTTCCAGATTGCTCTCCAGAATGGTTGAATCAGTTCACAAATCCACCAACAATACATTAGTGTTCCAATTTTTCCAAATCCTCTCCAACATTTGTCATTTTCCTGTCTTGTCATCTTAGCCAATCTGACTGGAGAGATGTGATATCTCAAAAGTGTTTGATTTGCATTTCTCAAATCAATAGTAATTTAGAGCATTTTTTCATACGCTTATAGATACCATTAATTTCTACCTCTGAAAATTGCCTGTTTATATCCTTTGACCATTTCTTAATTGGGGAATGACTTGTATTCTTATAGATTTGACTCAATTCCCTTTATAACAGAGACTGTTATATACTGTTAACAGAGACAGGTTGTAAAAATTCTTTCCCAATTTCCCACTTTCCTCTTAATCTTGGTGACAATGGCTTTGTTTGTACAGAAACGTTTCAACTTAAAGTAATTTAGATTATCCATTTTGCATTTTCTAATGCTCTCTAAGTCTTGTTTGGTCATAAAATCTTCCCTACTCCATAAATCTTATGAGTACACTATTCCTTGCTTTCCCAGATTGCTTGTACTGTCAGCCTTTATAACTAGATCATGCACTCATTTAGACTTGATTTTGGTATATGGCATTAGATAATGATCTATGACCAGTTTCTGCCATACTATGTTCCTGTTTTCCCAGCAGTTTTGTCAAAGAGTGAGTTCTTATACCAAAAACTGTGGTCTTTCTGTTTATCAAACAGTATATTACTGTAGTTGTTGACTATTGAGTCTTTCATAGCCAATCTATTCCATTGATCCACTACTCTATTCCTCAGCCAGTACCAAGTAGTCTTCATGACTGCTGCTTTATAATACACATTAAAATGTGGTGCAGCTAGGCCATCCTCCCTAGCATCTCTTTTTGTTAATTACTTTGATATTCTGGACCTTTTGTTCTTCCAAATGAATTTTTTTACTATTTTTCTAGCCCTGTAAAGTAATTTTTGGTAGAATGATTGGTATGGCACTAAATATGTAACTTAATTTAGATAAAATTGTCATTTTTATCATATTAGCTAAACCCAGCCATGAACAGTTGATTTTTTTTTCTAATTAGTTAGATCTGATTTTATTTGCGTGAAGAGTGTTATGTGATTGTGTTCATATAGGTCCTGGGTTTGTTTTAGCAGATAGATTCCCAAATATTTTATAATGTCTACAGTAATTTTAAATGGGGTTTCTCTTACTATCTCTTGCTGTTGAACTTCATTAGAAATATATAAAAATTCGGAGGATTTATGTGGGTATATTTATATCCTGCAACTTTGCAAAATTTATTTATCGTCTCATGAAGTTTTTTTACTTGATTCTCTATGATTCTCCAAGTATATCATCATATCTTCTGTAAAGAGTGATGGCTTAGACTCTGCTTTGCCTAATTCAATTCCTTTAATTTCTTTTTCTTGTCTAATTGCTACTGCTAACATTTCTATTACCAGATTGAATAAGAGGAGTGATAGTGGACATCCTTGTTTCACCCCTGATCTTATTGGAAATGCTTCTAGTTTATCTCTGCTACATGTAATACTTGCTGATGGTTTTAAATAGATGCTACCTATTATTCTAAGGTAAACTCCATTTATTTCTATACTTTCTAGTGTTTTTAATAGGAATGGATGTTGTATTTTGTCAAAAGCTTTTTCTGCATCTATTGAGATAATCGTACTGTTTCTGTTAGTTTTATTGTTGATATGATCAATGATACTGATGGTTTTCCTAATATTAAACCATTCTTGCATTCTTGGAATAAATCCTGCCTGATCAAAATGTATTATTCTTGTGATAAGTTGCCGCAGTCTTTTTGCTAATATTTTATTTAAAATTTTTGCATCTTTATTCATGATGGAGATAGGTCTATAATTTTCTTTCTCTGTTTTGTCTCTTCCTGATTTAGGTATCAGTACCATTTTTCTGTCATAAAAAGAATTTGGTAGGACTCCTTCTTCACAAATTTTCCCTTATAATTTGTAGAGTATTGGGATCAATTCATCTTTAAATGTTTGATAGAGTTCACTAGTATATCCATCTGGTCCTGGAAATTTTTTCCTAGGGAGTTCACTGATGGCTTGTTCAATTTTTTTCTGAGATGGGATTATTTAAAAAAATTTACTTCCTCTTCAGTTAATCTGGGCAACTTATATTTTTTTAAATATCCATCCATTTCACTAAGATTGTCAAATTTATGTGGATGCAACTGGGCAAAATAATTCCTAATTATTGATTTAATTTCCTCTTCATTTCAGGTAGATTCATCCTTTTCATTTTTCATACTTGAAATTTTGTTTTCATCTTTTTTTTTTATCATATTGACTAAAGGTCTATCAATTTTATTGGCTTTTTCATAAAACCAACTCTTAGTTTTATTTATTAGTGCAATAATTTTCTTAATTTTAATTTTATTAATCCCTCCTTTGGTTTTCATTATTTATAATTTAGTATTTAATTGGGGATTTTCAATTTTTTTTTCTTTTTCCAGGTTTTTCAATCGCATGCCCAATTCACTGACCTCCATTTTCTCTACTTTTTTCATGTATACATTCAGGGATATAAAACTTTCACTAAGAACTGCCTTTGCTGCATTCCACAAGTTTTGGTATGATGTCTCATTATCATCATTCTCTTGAATGAAGTTACTTATTGTTTCTATTATTTCTTGTTTGACCCACTCATTCTTCATGATTAAATTATTTAGTTTCCAGTTAATTTTTTGTCTGTCTTTCCATGCCCTCTTATTGGATATGATTTTTATTGTATCATCATCTGAGAATGATGCATTTAATATTCCTGCCTTTCTGCACTGAATTGTGAGGTTTTTATGCCCTAGTACATGGTTGAATACCTGGTACATAGAAGAAGAAGGTATATTCCTTTTTAGCTCTATTCAATTTTCTCCTGAGATCTGTCATGTCTAGACTTTCTAAAATTCTCTTTGCCTCCTTAACTTCTTTCTTGTTTATTATGAGGTAGATTTATTAAGTTCAGAGAGGGAGAGATTGAGGTCCCCTACTAGTATTATTTTGCTATCTATTTCTTCCTCTAATTCCCTTGACTTTTCCTCTAGGAATCTGGTGCATATATGTTAAGTTATGATATTGCTTCATTCTTGATGGTGCCTTTCAGCAGGATGTAGTTTCCTTCCTTATATCTTTTAATTAGATATATTTTTGCTTTTGCTTTATCTGAGATAAGGGTTGCTACCACTGCTTTTTTAACTTTAGCTGAAGCCTAATATATTTTACTCCATCCTTTAATTTTACCCTGTGTGTGTGCCCTTGTTTCAAATGTTTCTTGTAAACAGCATATTGCAGTATTGTGGTTTTAAATCTATTCTGCTACCTGCCTCAGTTTTATGGGAGAGTTCACCCTATTCACATTCACAGTTATGATTTTTATTTGTGACTTTCCCTCCATCCTATTCCCTCCCTCGTTTATATTTTTATATCTTCCTTTTCCCTTCCCTTACTTAAGAGTTTTCCTTTTGACCACAACTTCCCTCAGTATTCCCTCCGTGTGCCCCCCTCTTTACCTACCCTTTCCCCTTGCTATTCTTTCCCTCCTTTTTGACCATACTCCCCCTTCCTTCTTACACTTGCCTTAACCCTCATATTGCTTGTAGGGCATAATAGATTTTTATTCTGTTATGTTATTCCCTCCTTGAACCCAAACCAATGCTAGTAAATTTCACACAGTGTTCCTCTCCCTCCCTCTTTTCCCTCTATTATAATGAGTTTTTGTGTCTTTTCATGTTAGGATCTAAACCTAACTGATTATATTGATCCCTCTTTGAATGAGAACTGAAGAATATAATGTTCATATAATGCTCATCTCTGTCCTTCCTTCCCCTGCACTTTAGTATTTGTTTATGCCTCTTTGTGTGGCAGAATTTACCATTTTCTGCTTCATTCTTTCCTTTTCTCCCCTTACAAACCATTTATTCCCTTTAATAAATTAAAAAAAAATCTTCAGATTAATTCATTTATACCTACACTCTCTATCTGTGTACATCCCTTTTAAATGTCACAATAATTATACAAATTTCAATACTGACAGGTATCTGCTTCTCATATAGGGATGTAAACAGTTTGTTCTTATTAAGTCCCAAGTTGTGTGCATGTGTGTGTATATGTATGTGGAATGTGTGTTTTCCTTGTTTACCTTTTTATGTCTATCTTGGGTCTTGTAAGTGGAGATCAAATTTTCCATTGAGTTTTGTCTTTTTCTTCAGGAGAGTCTCGAAGTCCTTTATTTCATTAAATGACCGTCTCCTTGCCTGAAAGATTATGCTCAGTTTTGCTGGGTGCAATTTGCTTGGATGCAATCCTAGCTCTTTTGTTAGGAAATATCAAATTCCAATCCCTTCAATCTTTATATGTAGAAGCTGCTAAGTCACGTTTCAATCCTGACTGTAGTTCTACAATATTTGAATTTTTTTTTTGGCTGCATGCAATATTTTCTCCTAAAACCTTGTAGCTCTGGAATTTGGCTAGTACATTTCTTGGAGTTTTCAATTTGGGATCTTTTTTAGGAGGCGATCAGTGAATTCTTTCAATACCTATTTTACCTTCTGATTCTAAAACCTTGGGACAGTTTTCTTTGACAGTCTCTTGGAGGATGCTGTCCAGGCTGCTTTTTTCACCATGGCTTTCTGGTAGGCTGATAATTCTTATATTATCTCTCCTGCATCTGTGTTCCAGTTCAGTTGTTTTTCCATGGAGATAGTTCTCACTTTATTCTAATTTTTCAATCTTTATGTTTTGTTTGACTGACTCTTGCTGCATCATAGAGTCCTTAGCTTCAATTTGACTGATTCTCATTTTTAGTGAATTATTTTCCTCAATTACATTTTGAAGTTTCTTTTCCATATGTTCAGTTTTAATTTTTAGGGAGGTATTTTCTCCAGTTAGATTTTGGACCTCCTCTCCTAGTTCTCCTATTTTACTTTTTAAAGCTTTGTTTTCTTCAGTGAGATTTATTTCCAATTTGGTCACTGTAGATTTAAATTTATCTCCTATCTTTCTAATTATGTTTTTGAAATCTTTCTTGAGCTCCTCCAAAAATACTTTTTGGGATTTCCTTCTTTGTTCTCCTGTGTGAGTATAGAGTCCATGTTTTCCTCTGAATTTGGTTGTTCTTGCTCACTATAAAAAGATTTTATGGTTCTAGATCTTGCAAGTTCTTTCTTCCCCATTGTGATTACCTATGTCATGGATTTTTAGAGTGGATATCTTCTTCTGGGGTGCAAAAGTATTGAGCTTCTCAGGCTTGGAGGTAGGGGTTTGATTGTTAATGTAGTGAGCTGTACCCTCTGAGTGTCTAGACTGAGGTCAAGAAGAGGACTGTCAGTGTTTCCTCTGAGTTACCCTAAGGCTCACAGAATAACCTGTGGGGGAGTGGTGGTTTGGCCACTTCAGGTTTCCAACTCTGTGTCTCTGGGCTACAGCTTGGGTAGGCTCAGTAGCTGGAGCCCGGCAGGGCTGTTGTCTGCTGATTTCCCTAGTCATGCTAACGCACACCTGGGCTTGTGTGTTAGTGCTTTCTGGCTCCACTCTCCTGGGCTTAGACTCAGTACTGCCTCACTTCCTCCTTCCTTAGTGACTCCCAAGACTGAAGCTGTTTCCACTTATTCAGAATTTTACTTGGGGTGGGACATTTATCTCTGTGTTTTCTGGGTCAGGGAGGGGGGATTAGAGCAACTAGGTTGTATTCTTCCATCTTGACTTCTGGAAGTTTGGGTATATAATTTTTAAACATCCAGGCTATGGGCTGGTATCCCCAGGAGAAACGGCTGTCCCTGCTGCAAGCCCTGTGTTTTCTCTTACCCAGCTCCCACAATCCTCTGTCCTGTGGTGAGATGGCTGCCAATTGCCCTTGGGGTGGATGAGTCTGCTGGCTTGGGCTCATTCTTACTCAGCTGTAGTCTGCTCTCAGATCCACGCTGGTGAAGCCCCTGTGCACTCTGTATTCTCCCTGTCCAGACCTATGTGGGTACTTTCCTGGGAAATCTGCCACGCTCCGTCTCCCAATGGTTTCTGTCACTCTAAAATCCTTTGAAATTCACTTTTTAACATTTAGCAACAGAATTCTTGGAGGAGCTTAGAAAAGTTACTGCTTCCTTTCCACCATCTTAACTCCACCCTCTGGGGCTTTTCTTATATACACACGGCATTAGCTTCCTTTTTCAGCCAACCCCTTACATCAGCAACAGGAGACAGGGGTTCCTACCTTCTGTTTCCCCAACTGAGGTATGATCAGTTACTAAGTGCTAAGTACCTCCTACCTTTGCCAACAAAAAGTGATCTTCAAATTCAAATTATATTACCATTACAACACAGGCATACACCTGCAGACTCAAAGAAATGAAGAAGCAAACAAAAAACAAATTATAACAATATCTTTAAAGAAGCAACAAAGGATGAAATAATCCAATTGCACTTGGTATTGATTATACTACATCTTGAGTGTAGCATTTACTTCTAGGATATCATATGGTAAGGGAATCTGAGAAACTTTAGGGTTTCCACAGTAAGGTGGCGAAGTTGGTGCCTTCACCATTCTATTTTGCTTACTATACCTATGATAATTAGTTGAAGGATGAAATGATAGTCTGGAAAAGAGAAAACAGCAATGGGATTGATAATGATTTGAAGGGTTGTTTTCTGCCAACCCCATCACTATCTCCCAGCCACCATTGTGTAGGGAAAGCGGCATTATTAGGCCCAATGGTTAAAAATTTAAAAAAAAGACTCAGAGTTTGGCTCATTACACTTTTAAGGAAGAATTTTCTATATTGCAAGTTGTTTAAAAAATTAAGCAGATTGACTTGAGAAACTTTGTAAACATGGAAAGAAACCTCCTGTATTAAAATTTTTTAATCAGAAACTATTTACTTTTTTTCACCACTATCGTAAATGGGACTTCTTCATTGGTAGTAGTACAAAGAAATGATGATGATGATGATGATGATGATGATGTTGATGATGATGATAAGAGAAACAAGTATTTCAATAAAGCTTTAAGGTGGAAAAAAGTACTTTACAAGTGTTAACTCATTTTATCCTTATAAGGCTCCAGTGAGACAGGTACTGTATCATTCCCATTTTATAGATAAAGAAACTGAGGCTACGAGAGGTTAGGGTACTTGCTCAGGGTAATAAAACTACTAAATGTTCAATTCAACATTCAGATTCAGGTCTTCTTGAATCCAAGTCTGAGAGGTTACCCTCAATGTCACTTAGATGTCTAGATTCCATGATTCCATTTCAAGATTATTTTAACATATCTATTTACTGTTGTATTGAATTCAGAAATATTAATTGTATAAGTTATACTTCATTTATGCTTTGCTTCATTTATTTTTCATCTTCCTATCTTAGGAAGGTGCTGTAACAATGCAGAACTGATTCACCATGGTAGATTGCAAAGTATCTATGTTAGAGTACAATAAATTCCCTATATCCACTGATGAGAACAGGGCTCATAGTTAAGTCTGATAATGAAGAGGAAGAAAGACAAAAGTAAAGCAGATGGAATTCAGACTGTATGTAAGATGATACACATAACTGGCAAACTTTCTTAACTAAGGTGAGTTCTAAGTTGGGGGAAGAGGTTCAAAGATGAGGGTGTAGAGAGGGCATAGATTATTTAGAAACAGGGAACCATATGGAGGAGGACACATAGGCAAGAGTGATAAAAATATCTGGATGAAAGGCCTGAGGATAAGGAAAAGGTCAGCTTACTGGGACATATAAGGGAGATCTTTGTGTGCCTAAAACTTAGATCTATACAGTATATTGAAATCGATTATAAAATCACAATTTATACACCATATGCATTATGGTTTCAGTAAAAAATCTCAAGGGAAATGTCTGAGCCCCACAAAATGTTTTCCCATTCATAAAATTTATCTACTTTTGTTTCCTTGGCGAAATTGCCATTTATATGCTGCAATAGTTATTTATGGCCCTCAGCACTGAAATTTAGGCATTTTTATATTTAAAAAATTTTATGTGTGAGTTTTTCTCCCTTTGTCAAAAGGATTCTGTGATAAAATGTGGCCTCTATTAGTGCACAGAATCATAGAATCTGGACATTTAAAAGGAATTTAGCAGTCATTTAGTATCTAGGTAACTGGGTGGCCCAGGACAGGGAAAGCTAGACTTGAAGTCAGGAATACCCAAGTGCAAATTCACCTTCACGTACTTAACTAGCTTTGCGACTGTAGGCAAATCACGTAGCCACTGCCTACCTTGACTTTTTCACCTGTAAACTGATGATAATAATCAAACCTACATCTCACTTATGTTGTGGAAGTAATATAATATTTGTAAAGCACTTTGCAAACTGTGAAGCAGCATATGAATTTTAGCTAATATTAATACATTCCATATAAGAAAAGAATCCCGATGTTAGCTTATCAACAAATAGAGATGAGGACCTCCAAAGAGGGGAAAATGATCATTTTTCAAAAGAGAAATGAGAATGATGCAAGAAAATCATGAAAAGAGAGTCAACAACCTGACTGAAGAAAATAACACCTTAAAAAATAGATTAACTGAAATGGCAAAAGAGGCCCAAAAAGCCAATGAGGAGAAGAATGCCTTAAACAGCCAAATTTGCCAGATGGAAAAAGAATCTCAAAAGCTTTCTTAAGAGAATAATTCCTTCAGAATTAGTGTGGAGCAAATAGAAGCAATTAACTTTATAAGAAATCAAGATACTATTAAACAGATGGAAACAAATGAAAAAAATAGAACAGAATACTCCTCATTTTTATTTTCTTTTTTTTGGAGGAAGGAAACCTGGCCTATAGGGGTTAAGTGACTTGCTCAAGGTCATGCAGCTTGTAAATGTTAAGTGTCTGAGGCTGGATTTGAACTCAGGTCTTCCTGACTCCAGGGCCAATTCTCTATTCACTGCACCACCTAGCTGCCTCAACTTTTTTTTTTTTATTCTTTCCCAAGCAGGATATTATTCTGGATGATAAGCCTAAATTTTCCTCTTTGTCTTTCTGCTTCCATTATTCCTGGTTATCTTTTGGGGGGGAAAAAGACATTTTTAATTCCTCCTCCATGTGTCAGCAATGCATCAACTTCAAAATGGCTACAAACATTCCATTACAGATACATTACAATGTTTTTCTCTTTTAAACCTATGTATCCCTATCTCCTTGAAACAGTTCTCAAATGACATAGATTCAAGGAGTTTAATATAATGGTTGCCCTCCTCTGGACACTACCTTGCTTTTCAATATCCTTCTTAAACTATGGGAAAAAGAACTGAACTGAAATGAACAGAACTGAAAATGAAATTCCTAATACAGTCTTATGAAGGCAGATTAAAGTAGTTCTATGACTTCCAATGTGATGGTAATACGAGTTTGAATATCTTCCCTGCCCCCTAATAGGCTCAATGTAATCAAGTGGAGTCTGTGTTTGGAGGAGTTTGCTGAAGGGTGGAGCAGAGCTCATAGGAAACTGGGGATGAGAGCAGTTAGAACTTGATGGAGGAGAGGACATACCCACAGGGACAGCTAGGCTTGTAAATGTTGTTTGCCCCTTGTTGTGAAATCTTGGTTTGTTAGTGTTTGATTGTGGGAAGACTAAAATATTGTGTATCTCCCTGATGTTTTATGGTTTATTAGCTTCTTTCCGTTTATAATGGATTCAGTTTCCAGGTGTTGGGATTTAACTCTCTGATGTCTGAATAAAAGTTTTGCTTCTGTCTTCTATATGAAGAGTCTGTTATATTTTGCTACTGAGAACTAAGTCAGCATATTCAGAATCACCATTGGCACTGTGAATATTGCATTGGTGCTACACTTCCCTATTCCTGGAAGCTATGCATTGATGATCTAACCATCTCTTATTGGTTTAAATATCATGTTGGTACACATTATTCCCAATTCATGTCCCTAGTCTCTCTTATGTGCTTGTCTGTCACCATCAACTCCATCTTTGACATTTTGAATTGGATGCCTCACAGGCTTTTAAAATTTAGCACATCAAAAAGGGCACTATCTTTCCCACCCAAATTCTATCTCTTCTGAATTTCACTATTATTTTGTATGGTATCACCATCCCCCATGTCACCGAGGTTTACAATTTTGGTGATATCTTCAACTTTTTTGCTTGTACTCACACCAATCTACTTTCAGATTTATCCAATCTACTGCCAAATATATTTGTATCTATCTTCACAACATCTCTCATAGATCTCCCGTTCTCTCCATTTATACAGCCAACACTGAGCAACTTGCTAGGATCTTCACCTCACACCTGCACTATTTCAGTAGCTTTCTAATAATTTTCACTGTCTTAAGTTTCTCAATAGTCCAATTTGTCCTTCATTTCTCTGCCAAATGATCTTCCTAAAGGGCAGGTCTGTCCATGTCACCTGCTACTCAGTAAATTCCAATGATTTCATATTACTTCTGGGATCTAGTATTAATACTCTGTTTGGCATGTAAAGTTTTTCATATCCTGGTTCCTTCCTACACTTTTCTAGCCTTATTTTTTATTGTATTCCATGTTTTCTTCAAATTCATAATACTGACATTGATGCTACAAATACACACACAATATATATATATATATATATATATGTATATACACATATAACATCTTTTTGTTGCTTTACTAAGCATATTTAAATACAACTATGTAGTACACTTATGTTATATCTACATATATAAGTACATAGATACAGTAAAGATATATAGATATAGTATAAGTGGTGGGTAATCTCATAGGAATGTCATTAATGATTGGAGAAGAGGAAAAGATAATAGGATGAGAAAGGTCTCACACAAACAATAAGATTTGAACTAAGTATTGAAGGAAGCCAGGGAAACCAAGAGATAGAGGTGAGGAGGGAGAATAAAAATGCACTGAGTTGTGTTATGGCTTATTGGGTTCAAGGATCAGTAAGAATGTAAGTGATGGTAGATTGTAGAGAACATGCTTTGTGTTATAGTCTACTAATCACTATGTCGTAATACTTACAAGAAAACTATAAATGTACCTATCTGGTCCATTTCTTCATAGTCTTCACAAGGTTATTATGAGATACAAAGGCCAAGTATATTGCTGAAATCCTGCAGCAGTCTTGACCACCCTAAAAATCTCTAACCAAAAAAAAAAAGAAAAAATAATAAAAGTGAGATTAGGTTGGCATCGCATTTTTAATAAAGTCATGTAATCTTCTCCTCCTTTCCTAAGGCCTTGCAAACTAGATGATTAATAATTATTTTTTAGAGGGAGTGGAACCAAGATGGTGGCATAGGAGCAGCAAGAAATTACAGCTCCAACACATCCACATCAAATACCCAAAAAATATGACTCTAAACAAATTCTAGGGCTCTAAAACGCACGCAGAGATATTTCCTGCTGAAGGCAGCTTGGCTCAAAGCAATCATTTCAACTCTGAGAGCAGAAACCAGCCCAGCCTGAAATGACGGCTTTTGCCCTGGGGGTGGCTGGACAAGACAAGCCTCCCCCACAGCTGGAGCTTCAGAAGAGTGTATGTGTGGCAGCTGTGGCAATATCCAGAATTATTAAGCCATAAGAAAAAAGAACTAAGGTTAGTGGAACTTGGCTAAAAACCGGGGAAGAAAAGTGTGTCTGGCCAAGCCACCTCCAGGGTAAAGAAGCTGGAAGCTGAGGTTCTGCACCTGCCTCCACATTGCTGCTTCAGAGCTCCCAGTCTGCAGACAGCAGGGGCGGGGCAAGCGATCGTTCAGAGGCCAAGTGCTCTCGTGTTGAGCGTCCTGCATCCAGATTGCGGCCTTGGACGGTGGTCCTGGGGATTATTTTTTCAGTGAGCCGGAGCTGGGGAGGGACCCAGCAGCCTCCTAAAAGCCCTGGCAGCTGGGAAAACCCCAGCGATTTGGGACAGAGCTGTTCCCTCTGGAAGCAGAGGTCCACAGAACTTAAAAAAAAAATTCAAAGTGATTAAGGTGTCTAAGTTGGGCTTATTTGATCTATATTTTGAAGAAACTACTTTTTTTACTTCTTTAAAAATGAGGTTAAGTTTCTATCTGCAGTTTTATTATGTATCTATTTTTCTTGATTACTTTAAAACATTGTTTTAAAACTATATTTTCAAGGTTTTTGTTTTCCAGTAGCTTGGAATATAAATAATATTGGTAGAGAGTATTAAGCACATTTAAACAGCTAATATGATTAATTATTCATATTCTACTTGTACTGTCTCTTTAGCTGACTTCAATTTACTCAACCAGAGTTATGTTTATCAAGTTTGAACATCATTTTCCTTAACAGAGAGGTAACACAAATTACTGTTTTTTCTTTGTATTCTTTTGACATTCTGCCACCTCATTTATGCAGTAATCTATACCCTTTTATTTTTTTTCTCATTCATAAAAACCTGCTACAGTAATTTATTATCTTTAATATTTTAAAAGTATTTTTCACTGGACTTCATATTCTTGACAGTAATTAGTGCTTTGTGATACTTTATTCTTAATGGTTGGTAGATCCCCGCCACCTTGATGATTTTAATGAGGATCAAGCCCCAGATAGGGTATTAAACATTTAGGAACTTCTCTTCTCCCTATACTATTTCATTTGCTAATCTCACCAGCTCACATGTGTTCAATTACCTTCTCTATGTAGATAATTTCCAGATATGCATATGCATCTCTACAGTCTCCTTCAACTTATTCTTGGACATATCAAACTGTATGTCACACAGGCCTCCTTAACCTAACATAAGAACAGAACTTATTATTTTTTCCTCAAAATGTTCTCCTCTTAACTCCTCTATTACTGTTCAATATATTATCATCCTTCCAATCACTGAATCTCAAAATCTAGGTGTCAACCTCAACTACTCACTCTAATTCTCCATATTTTTAATTCACTGTCAAATCTTGTTATTTCTAAGTTTACAAAATTCCTCTTTATGCATCCTTTTCTGTCCTCTTATGTAGGCATTAGCGTAATTGAAAGCCTCATTACCTTTCACATAGGCTATTTCAACAGCCTTCTTATGATCTCTCTGTTTCAGAACTCTTTCTTATTCAATTCCATCTTCTATTCCATTGCTAAAATGATTTTCCTAAAGTGCATGTCTGATGTGGTTGTGCTTCTATTCAACAAAATCCAGTGTCTCTCAATTACCTGAAATAGCAGATAAAATTTTATTTAGCATTGAAATCTCTTAACAATATTCTCCATTCTTACTTTTCCTGTCCTCTTATACTTGACTTGCCTTGACATCTCCTGTGGTCCAGTGACACTATCATTTCCCAGTCTTTGCCTTTGCACTGGTATCTCTAATCAGAAGACTGAGCTTCTTTATCTCTACATATTTGATTTCCTGTTTAATTTCTACCTCACTAGAATGTGGGCTCCTCAAGATAAGGATTGAATTTTGCTTTTCTTTGCATCCTGAGAACTTAACATAGTGTTTGTAACATATAAGTGCTTTTTAAAAAATGTCTTTTTAGTAGGTGGAGTCAAGATGGTGGATAGAACTCAGGATGCCACCATAGCTTTGCTGAGCTTTCCTTGGAAACAATATTAAATCAAAACTTTAAATGGATTCTGGAGTGACAGAACCCAGAAAAAGACTGAGTGAAACAATTTTCTGGCTTAAGATATCTTAGAAGGTTGTTGGGAAAAGTCTGTCTCACTTGAGTAAAAGGAGAGTGCTTCCCAGAATAGATGGTGTCCAGGAAATGTACCAGAAGGCTCTTAGCCCCTCAGTGCTGGCTCAGTAGGTCAGTGGCACAGCAGGTCAGTTGTGAGACCTTTAGTCCCAATGCAGAAGACAAATTGCCAGCCCCATAAACCAGGCAAAAACAGGTGGGATGAAGCCAGGCTACCCTACGGCAGTCAGCAAGCCACCAGCCCCTGAGGTCCAGGTACGAAACACCAGTGTCCAGGACTCTGGCCCCCAGCATAAGGAACTTGGGATAGATTGTTCCCCTGTGCCCCAGGATTAGAGTTCAATTTTAAAAGCCATTAAATAGGCAAAACTGTGAGTAAAAAGGACACTTGAGCATACAGCACTTCCATGGTGACAGGAAAGATCAAAACATAAACTGAGAAGACTACAAAAATGTCTGTATACTGTAATGGCAAGCAAAGCAGTACTTAATGCCTTGTTTCAGCTATTTAATTATTTAACACCTTGTTTCAGCTCAAGTTTCTTTTGAGTGTTGCCCTTATTGTTTCAAGTCTTTGTTAAAAAATAGAACTTGTGAAATCCACAGCGGGAGAGACTTGCCAAAGACAGGAACAGGAAGGATGTAAAAGGTGGTTGGAACATGGAGGAGCTAAAGGCCAGATAAAAACCTCAGTACAAGCTGGAAAAAAAACAGAATTGACAAGGGAACACTTGTGGTGCTGACACTCTGCTTGTTTCTTCTGTCTGTGTTGATTTTTGTTGCAATACTTTGTACAGAAGCCCTGGGACCTTACTGGAAGTCCTAAAAGAGGATTTTCTTGTTGTCTGTTTACAGAAGTCCTGGAGGAGGCTTTTGGAGGTCCTGGGATTATACTGACAATTTGTGTTGAGTTTCCAGACCTTGTTTATAGGTCTGTGTTGAGTTCTCAGACCTTGTTTGTGGGATTGTAGTGGTTTCACAGACAAATAGTGAATTAATGATGGTGCTAGCAATGTATATGAATGTTGTTTTGGCTCTGTTAAGCTTTGTCTTCCCAGAAACAGAAACTGCAAAGTACTTCAAGTGGATTAGACACTGTGAGCTTCAATATAGAACAAGAACTGTACTAGGAACTGGATGAGGAACTGGATGAGGAGCTGAACAAGGAGATGAAAGCTGCCTACCTGTGAATCTAGGTGACAATTGGGTAGGTTCAGGAAGGAAGTGGAGCCATAGAAGAGGAACCATGGAATTTGGGAGAAAACCTTGAGTCAAGATGAAAAGACCTCTCTTTGGGTATTTAGTGCTGACTGACAAGATCATAATTTACTGTGGCCTAGGAGTAGGAGAACTTTGTACTCTGTAACTTGAACTTCTTAAGGATGATTGTGTTAAGGATAATTGGAAACTAATCTCTATTCAAGAATTTTGATCGAGAGATTAAGACATTGCAACCTAGGGGTGAACAATTTTGACCTTTGTACTTTGTGTACCTCAAGGAGGCTTGCTCTTTAAGGACAACTGTGTTAAGGACTTACTGAATGATATCCTTTGTTTAAAACTATGTGGCCACTTTTGTGAAAACTATGATATGATGTGAAAACTATATGATGTGATGTGAAAATTTTAATGATATGTTGTTATATTATAACATTGCGAATGCTGTAATTTCGTTTCTGTGAATGTTTTGCTTTAATTTACTGCTGAATAAATAGAGAATTCACTGTACTATGTGATCAGAACCTTAAAGCTATACACAGCAACAGTCCTCTGGAAAGCTGTTTGTGCTTAGCTTTATATATATCTACACTGAAAAACATCTAAGGGGAATTTGAATTACTCTCAAGCCGAAAAAAAGTTTTTTAGAAGAGCTCAAGAGGGATTTTGAAAGTCAAATAAGAGAAGTAGAAAAAAATTGGGGGAAGAAATTAGAAATATGCAAGAGAGAGCCAATAGCTTGGAAAAGGAAGGACAAAAATTGACTGAAGAAAACAATTGCT
Organism: Pseudochirops corinnae; assembly: GCA_028646515.1. NCBI lineage: Eukaryota > Metazoa > Chordata > Mammalia > Diprotodontia > Pseudocheiridae > Pseudochirops > Pseudochirops corinnae. The sequence goes on from CM053591.1 coordinate 97,517,530, forward strand.
TAAAAATGCAGTGGGTCTAATGGGGGAAAATTCCACTAAAGAAAAAACCTCCTCAAAAAGTATAATTGGTCCAATCGAAAAGTAAACTGAAGAAAATAATTCCTTAAAATTGAGAATTGGGCAAATGGAAACTAATCACTCTGTGAGACATCAAAAATCAGTCAAATAAAATCAAAAGAATGAAAAAATATAAGAAAATATAAAATACCTCAATGAAAACACAATTGACCTGGAATACAGATCTAGGAGTAATAATTTAAAAATTATTGAACTACCTGAAAGTCATAAAAAATAAAAAAAGATCTTGGACAGCATCTTTCAAGGAATTATCAATGAAAATTACCCCCAATATCCTAGAACCAGAGGGTAAAATAGGCATCAAAAAAACCTGGTGATCACCCCTTAAGAGATCCAAACATGAAAACTCCAAGGAACATTGTAGGCAAATTCCATACTAATCAGATCAAAGAGAAAATACTGCAAGCAAGCCTTAAAAGGAAAAAAAAATACTGTGGAGTCACAGTCAGGATTGCAGAGTATTTAGTAGCTTCTACATAAAATGATTAGATGGCTTGGAATATGATATTTAAAAAGCAAAGAAACTTGAATTACAATGTATATGTTTTCATGTATTTAATACTGATAATGCAGGTTTTTTGATCCATTTAAATTGTGAAATATTTTCATATTTGTCATTTCCCTGACAATTTTTTCCATTACCTTCTGCTGTCTTGAACTCTTATGGTTTCTGTTTCCCTTCCAGATTACTTTTTTCTTTCACATTCCCTTGAAATCTATATCCTTTCTCGCACATCAAATGATATTAAAAAAAAAAAACTCAAATCTTTTAACTTTCTCCCAAAGCAAGAAAAATCACCTTTTGAATAACAGACATATTTCCTCTAGCAAAAATACAAATATAGCACAAACTCTGCAGGTAACTGGAACTTTTTCTTTCTCCTGATTCCAAATGGAACTTCCATTATTCCTGACTCTTTTTTTTTTTTTTTACATTATAGGCTCCAGTTTATATATTTAAATAAAAACATTTGTGAAACAGGTATCATGGTATTACATTATTTAGAGCAGCGATTCTCAACCTGTGGGTTGCGACCCCTTTGGGGGTGGAAAGACCATTTCTTTTTTTTTTTAATTTTATTATAGTTTGCATCATTCATTTCCACAAGATGTTGAGTTACATATTTTCTCACCCTCTTTCCCCCACCCACCACCCCAAAACAGCCATCCCAGTGTGTCCCCCCTCCCCCAGTCTATTCTCTCCTATGTCACTTTTCGGTAGGGCAGGATAGATCTCCCAACTGTACCGCCTGTGTATCTCAAGTTCCAGTTGGATGTAGTCAATAATAATAATAATAATTGCATATATATATATACATGGAT
>CM053591.1:97519430-97552809 GCA_028646515.1 Pseudochirops corinnae
CACATTTCAAAGGTAATGAAATTAAGAGGTATTGTATGCTAAACAATATTGTATACTAAACAACATATTCCATATTATCCACAAGCATCTGGGTTAATTGAAAGAATGAATGGATTGTTGAAAGAACAGTTAAGGAAGTTAAGTTTGAATAATTCATATCAACATTGGAAGGATAATTTGTTCATGGCTTTATGTAATTTGAATAATAGACCACTGAGGGGAAAGTACACCTCTAGCCAGAATGATGACCCCAAATCTGCAAATTAGAAAACAACAAACACATAAGATCCCAAATATTGAGTGCTGGACTTTGAGGCCAGATTTCCCAGCACCATACCCAGGAACACTTGGTTTGGTGGGGTATGATTTACATTGTTTAGAGGACCTTTGGTTGGACAGAAAAGAAATAAGAAAAATCTCCAATGGAATATGCATAAGAATCCCTAAAAATCACTTTGGATAGATTTCACCCAAATCAGGATTAGCAGTTCAAGGAATACATGTATTGCCTGGAGTAATAGATTCTAGTTATCAAGGAGAAATTGTTGTGACATTCCATAATTTGGGTGAAGGACCTGTACAGATTCATAAAAATGATAGGATAGTTCAAGTGATAATTGTTCCTTTTAAAATAATACCACTTGTAAAAACTGAACCTACTTCCAAAATAACTAACATAGGAACTGAAGCATTTGGTTCTACTAATAGAATTAAATTGGGAGCTAAAGTATGAGTAAAATGGAAGCCAGAAGATGTTTCAAAGGCTGCAGAGATTATAGCACATGGGAGGGATAACACTGTAACTATTGTTTACTCTGGGAAAGATGATTATAAAATTATTCCCTTAACTCATATTTTCTACCATTAGTGAGGCTACGATAGTGGGCTCATGGATTCCAGTAGCGTAGCTAATCCTATATCTACCTTGCTTCTGGTTATTGTCTCCTTCTTCTAGGCTTCATGTCTGTTCACCTTGTTTCCTAGATTTGTTTCCACCTGCTTGGTACCCTCCACATGTGGATGCCTGATAGCTCAGGCTGGGTGTCACCCCTGTCCACAAATGTGATGTGTCACCCCTGGACCTGACATCAAGCACATTTCAAATGGTGGCTAAAGAACTGACCTCTCAAATGGGACCACTTGGGACAGGGACAACTCTACATCCAATTTCAGCAGCAAGTAGACATGGAAGAAGCAACCTTCACCCTTTACCCCTAGATTTTGGGAACCCATTTGTTTGGGGGAGGGGGAATGATGGAGAGCTTGTGCTCAAGCCCTACCCTAAAATATTGTTTTCTGTGTTTATTATGTACTACATTTGTTATATTGTTGTAAAATTCTGTTGATAGCAATTACTCCTAAAACTCCTATTAACCTATGGAATGAAATGTATTATTAATGTATTTTTGCTAAGTAAGGGACATGAAAGATCTTGGGGCCAAATGTAATGATACTGGGATTTGAGGATCTACCATGCCCCTTTTTCTTTGAGTCTGCCAAAATTTCTGCTAAGGACTCCTGCTGAGGACTGCCAGACACAGGAGATGAGGGGGGGAGCCGGAGCTGCTGGGAGCAAGCTGCCTGGACACTGAGCAGTTATCATGACAAGAGGAGGATCTTTGCCTGAGGTAGCCTGTCTTGTTTTGAAGGCCTGAGAATGTGGGTGTTTACTACTTTAACTACATATTCCAACTTCATAACTACTGTCATGGCTTTGACTTTCTGGTTTTGGGACTTAGTTTGCTGGTATTTGAATAAATGCTCTAGCTATATTTCCCATGTAGAGAGCCTGTTACATTTTGTGATTAATAACCATATCAGCCTATTTATAGTTGCTGTAGGCATTGTAAATACTGCATTGCTGATACATGAGGGCACTGACAATGTCTGTTGTAGCTCTGTAAAGTTTTGAGATTGCTGAGAACTTGCATCATGTCAAGATGAAGAAAAGACCTCTCCTTGGATATTGACTTGGATATTGACTCTTTGACTCTTTGAATTGTAATATTGCTATTCAGTTTATACTCCCAAAGACATCAAAGGAAAAGAAAAAAGGATGCACAAATACAAAGATATTTATAGCAGATGTTGTTGTATTGACAAAAATTGGAAACTGAAGGCATGCATGTCAGTTAGAGAATGACCAAACAGTGGTGTAAAAATGTGCTAAAAAATACTGTCATGATATAAGAAATGATGAAGAGGTTGGTTTCAGAAAAAACCTGGGGTGGTTTGTATGGACTGATTCAAAGGGCAGTGAGAAGAACAAGGAGAACAATCTACATGGTAATTGCAAAAGTTAGATAAACTCTGAAAGATTTTATAGCATTGAAAAATACACTGATCTGCCATCACTCCAAAGGACACATGATGTCAAATGTTAATCACCACCAGATAGATAACTGATATACTCAGAGTGCAAATTGATGCATATTTTCCCTCTCATTTTCTTTTTTCTTTTAAAACACATGGCTAATGAGAACCTTTTTTGAATGAAAAAGCAAAGTTTTAACATTATTAAATTAATTGTGTATGACTGATGAAATATTTTGTCTCTTCTCATTCCCATACTTACGCACAGAGCAGTGCATCAGATATAATGATATTCCATTGAATCATACACATATAGTTAAAATTGCGGTATTCTGTTGGGCCACAGGATTGGGTTCATTTCTGTTAAGTGTCAAAATGTCACCTAATCAATTTAGCCAAATTGTATTTCATTTTTCAGTTTTGATGACCTTTTAACACCTTTCCTGTTAAAACATACTTTAAAACTGGCAAATCAGAGATCATGGAAAGCAAAAACTCCTGCAGTTAACTTTTTTTTTTTTATTTTTACTTTAGGCAAAGACAAAAGAAATCTATAGTAGCACAGAATATTCTCACAAATATGTAGCAATCTTATGTTCTAGGAATATGATTTTTAAAAGAAACACCAGTGATTTAAATCATGAACTCAAATACAGATTGTAAGACCTTCTAAAGGGAATGGAACATTACATTATTTTCAAAGTATGATATTTATAATCAGATCTCTATACATTAACATATCCCAATATGCCTTGCTTCTGAGATTTGAATATGTGTAGTGAATAAAAACAGTTTTGTCTCTCTGCCAGAAAGAAAAATTTGCTTACTGAGGACAGAAGTGCGTTTGATATCCAGTCATCAAAAACACTTTTATTATATCCCCAAACACTCTCTCTCATGAGAAGCTAAAACTTTTTTTTTTCTTTTAATGAGCTACAAAAATGTACAAACTCAGGTCATTCTTAAAATACCAAGTGCTTTCCCAAGCATGATAAGTGGAAAAACCCATAGCTAAATTTAACTAGGTAACAGATGCCAGTGAAACAAACTTTTCCATTTACTGGATTCCCTTACTTAAATTCCTGATCGTTTTTTGAAATGAATGTAGTGATGAGTGCATTGCATACTTACATGGGATTTTAAATATCTAATAATTTTTCTTTTAGAATATTTCATTTACACAGTTGCTTTTTTCATCAAATGAAGTTCTTTACACATATAAGGTATACTTGTCCTTTGAACTATTTTGGTGCTCAATGAGACGTACAAGATCAATAATACCATAGCTAAAATATTACAGAGTAGTTTTCATTTTCATTAGTAATAAGAAATGATTCATTTGTGAAATAATCCCTGGCAATCATCTAGGCATTAAATCTTTCATAGATGCTACATCCTATTCTCTTTTTTCAATAAGCTAGAAGCAATCCTACCTTTAAGCATAGATGAAGTAGATGTCTGTCTTTACAGGTGTCAGAAAATTTTATTTTTGCCTCTAAGTATTGCCACTACCATAATGTCATACATCCTAAATTCTTCTTGCTAAAGATTCATTCCTCCTGGGTTAAACACTGCCATCTCCAGGTAATCCTTTTCCAAACCAGAGCCAACGATAATTAATTGTACTATATGGTTATTGATATCTGAACATGTTTGCTTGTTTGTTTTTCAAGTTTTTTTTTTCTCCAGTGGGAGAGACCTAGAAAAGCAGAGCTTCCTAGACAGTAAATTTAGTGAAATGAAACAGAATGAAATAGTAGAAACATTACAGAAACTGGCAAATAAAAGATTAAGAAATTCTTCTTTAAATGAATCAATCAGCAATTATTAAGCACCCAAAATATGCCATGCTCTGTGCTAGGTAAGCACTGAGGAAACAAAGACAAAATATGAAACACTGTGTAGAAACTAAATAGCACTGGGAAATCCCTTTATTCCATTGAATATCAATCCCTTGACACAGAAAAGGAGGAAATAAAACAAAATATTCCACAAGATATTGTTTCAGTTCCAAATTTTATAATTTTATTAAAGTCATAGAAACTGGAAAGAGGAAGGGTACTTTAGACAAGAACCTGATTTCCATATTTGCGTGGAATATGATCCATGGTGTTGTGCAGAGAATAAGAGCGAACTGAGACCTGGGCTCAAGATAAATTTAGGTGTGGATTTATTGATCAAGTGTGCAACTACCCAGAGGTAAACTCAAATTGGGTAGTAGTCTTTTGAGGGTACAGATTTGATTATATAGGCTAAAACCACAAAAACCACAATCAGGGGGGGGAGCTAGCAGAAGCCATGACATACAGAAGCAGAGAAGAGCCATCAGTTAGATTTATAGTTCAGGGATAATTTGGGAATATGGTGCAAGGGTACAAGGGTGCAACCTTCCTGTCTCATGGGGGTCCCTCCTAGAACAGGGTGGGGGGCACAGGGTAGAGGGTCATAGTCAATGCTTTCCAGAGCAGGGTGGAGGGTCATGGGGTAAAGGGGATTGGAATTCCCCAGAACAAGGTAGGGTCATGTTCTGGGCAAAGAGGGTGTGGGCCCTGCTTGGTCAATGGGACAGGACAGAGTGGTCCCTAGATAAGATCCTTGCACCATAATAAACCTTATACATTATAATGATTCAAGGAGAACTGATTAGGGAAGGGAAGGATCAGGGAACTATGCCTTGAGCAATATACTCAAACATGCCTTAAGCAGTTTTCAACCTATGACAAAATGTAGGATAGAAATATAAAAGGGGCTTAATGGTGGGGCCCTTAATCAGGTGGTGTTCAGTGACTGAACTGGGATTTGGGTTTGAGTAAAACATTGGTTCCTATGGAATATCAGTTCTAGTGAGCAAGTACAAAATTTTAGATCACAGATCAAGAATCCCTTTAATAACAATATAATAGACTAAGAAATGTTAATTATGAATTATTACAATTTGAGGATAATGTCAACTTTGTTTATCTCACCATCCTTTACAGTGGTACTATTGAAAAACTGGTAAACACTTTGGCTCCAATACTTTGATCATCAAAACTAATTAGGTAATATAGTAGAACAATGCTGGTGACCTCTGATTTATTTGAGATGATGATAAGAAAACTGATATTTTGGCTACTTAAAGTGTGAAACAGTAAGTGACTTCTAACAGTTAAGAAGTAACAGAAAAGAAAAGAAGGAAAGGATTTAGTAGTAAATTATTAAATGTTCAGCTGGGCTATGAAAACGATTTTAGCATACAGTATTTTTTTTCAAATTTTTATTTACAAATGCTGTCTATCCATACCTACTACCCCTCATTGAGAAGGCAAGCAATTTGATATTGGTTATCATGTGTTGTCATGCAACATAAATTCTCATGTAAATCATTATGTTAGAGAAAACAGACCAAAAAAAAAAAACCAAAAACAAAAACAAGATAAAGAAAAAGTATTTTCAAACTGCATTCAGGCCCAATCAGTTCTTTCTCTGGAGATGGAAAGCACTTTTCATCATACATGTGTGTTTGCATGCATGTGTATGTATGTACACACAAAAAAACCATTTATTTATATTTATATATCTATTTATATACACACATATATGTATATACAAATATATGTAGGCATGTGTAGATCTATGTGTACATATATGAAAATGTATATGTGTGTAAGTGTGTATATATACATGTGTATATGCATGCATGTATATGTACATGTAGTTACTCTCAAGAGTAATTGAATCAGTGCACAACTCTGCCAACAATACATTTGCGTTTTAATTTTCCCACATTCCTTCCAACATTTATTTTCCTTTTCTGTCATATTAGCCTATCTCATAGGTGTGTACTAGTAGCTCAGAGATGTTTTAATTTTCATTTCTCTAACCAAATTTGATTTAGAGGATTTTCTTCATATGTTTATAAATAGCTTTGAATACTTTGTCTGGAAACTGCCTGTTCATATGGTTTGACCATTTTTCGGTTCAGGAATGGCTCTTCTTTCTTTAAAGTGGATTCAGTTTTCTCTGTTTGAGAATGAGGCCTTTTTCAGAAAACTTATTTTGAGGATTTTTTTTTTCACTGTAATGATCAGAGATATTTGCTGTAATTTTTTTAATTGTAATGATTTGCAACTATATATTTCCCTCCATCCATCTAACATCTCTCTGTCTCTCCCTCTGTCTCTCTCTCTGTCTCTTTCTCTCTCTCTCTTTCTTCTCTTTCTCTCTCTCTCTCTCCCCTATTCACTCTCAAAGGTGTTTTGTTTCTGACTTTTATCTCCCCCAAACTGGCCTCCCTTCTTTAATCTCCCTCCACCTTCTCTTATATGCTTTCTCCCCTACTCTCTGGAATTTGGCTATAAAATTCCTGGAAGCTTTCATTTTGGAATCTCTTTCAGGAGGTGCTCAATGGATTCTTTCAATTTCTATTTTACTCTCTTGTTCTAGAATATTAGGTAAATTTTCCTTGTTAATTACTTGAAAGATGATGACTAGATTTTTTTTTTTTAATCATGACATTCAGGTAGTCCTATAATTCTAAAATTATCTCTCCAGGATCTATTTTCAAAGTCAGTTTTTTTTAAATGAGATATTTCACATTGTCTTCTCTTTTTCCATTCTGTTGACTTTAATTATTTCTTGATATCTAATAAAATTTTTAACTTCCATTTGCTTAGTTCTATTTTTTAAAGAATTATTTTCTTCTCTTTTCTCTCGGCCCGAGCGGCAGCCGCATGGGTAAGTGTCATGGTCTTCATACTGCTAAAGCTGTGCAGCCACAGGAGAGACAAACAATACAACAAAGCTTGTTTGGGCATTGCCTAGAAGGCCAACCCATTTGGAGGAGCTTCTCATACAAAAGGGATTGTCTTGGAAAAAGTTGATCTGGAAACCAAGCAGCCCAATTCTGTCATCAGGAAGTGTGTGAGAGTTCAACTGATTAAGAACGGCAAAAAAAATCACTGCCTTTGCTCCCAACGATGGCTGCTTGAACTTTATTGAGGAAAATGATAAAGTTTTGGGTGCTGGATTTGGTCGGAAAGGTCATGCTGGTGGTGATATTCCTGGAGTCCGAATCAAGGTTGTAAAAGTTGCAAATGTTTTTCTTCTGGTCTCTTACAAAGGCAAGAAGCAAAGACCAAGATCATAAAAATTGTATCATGTCTTTGTCATAGTAAAAGATTTTCATGTGAAAAAAAAAAAAAGAATTATTTTCTTTAGTAACATTTTGTACTTTTCCATTTGACCAATTCTACTTTTTAAGGACTTCTCTTCAATGATTTTTTTTTTGTCCGAATTTCTGTTCATCATATTCTGTTTTTTAATGTGTTATTTTCCTCAGTATTTTTTGTGGGCGGTTTCCTTTAACAAGTTGTTGACTCTTCTTTCTTGCTCATCTTGCATCCCTCTCATTTATCTTCCCAATTTTTTTTTCTTGTGTTTTAATTGTGAGTAATGTCTTATGTGATTTTAAAAATCCTCGAGTTTTGCTATGGCCTAAGAAAAATTCATATATTTCTTGGATGCTTTGGATATAGGAATTTTTACTTTCTTGTCTTATAAGTTTGTGTTTTGATCTTCTCTGTCACCATAGTGACTTTCTATACTCAGGCTCTTTTTTCTGCTTTTTCCACCATTTTCCAGCTTATTTCTTGTCTTTTAACTCTATGCTAAAGTGGCGCTCTCCTGGAATGGAGGGTATACTGACCAAAACTTCAGGATTTTTGTGCAGCTGTTTTCAGAGGTAATTCTGTGTGTATACTACCTTCCTGCATTCTGCACTCATCTGTGAGCAACCACAAGCACTCTTTACCCTGGAACTGTGACAATAGTCCCTGTACCTTTGTCGCCACCAGCTCTAGTATGCTACTTCTCACCCTGGGACTGAGATCCAGGACTTTGATAAGATCTAGTATAAACAATGCAATGGAGGCCTGCCCCTTGTGCCACTAAAGGGACCCCTGTAATTTCCTTTTGACACCTTATAGTCTATGAATTGAGAAGTCTAGAAACATCACTGCTGCCACAGATTGAGTCACCCCAAATGCTGCTCCTGATTTACTGGGGTCAGGTTTGCACTGGTACTTGACAGTGCTTTGTACAAGTACACAGCCTGTACTTGACTGTGCTTTGCTCTCACCCTATTACAACATTTCCTACTGACTTTCTAAAATATCTTTTGCTGGACATTTATTTCGCTCCATTTTTTGTAGGTTGTACCACTCTAAAATTTGTTTAGAGACTCATTTAAAGGTATTTGGAGGGTTTAATCAGGAGAGATCAAATAAGTCCCTGCCTTTACTCACCATCTCTCTCTACTCCCCCTCCCCATGTGTGCAATTTTAATTATAAGAGCTCATGTTTTTGAGATTGTTCAAGTGTGACCTGCCTGAAGGTCAACAGAATGGATTAAATATGTTTTAATATTTCTTCCATCATTATGACAGTCAGCCTTTTCCTATCCCCAAGTTGTAGATTTTTGGTAGAGGTAGAAATTCTGGCATGTTTTTATGAAATGAAATTTGTATAGTGCAAAACTTTTTTGGTTGTTCAGAGAAAATACACATTATTAATCTGTAACTTTTCTTTTACTTTCAAATTTTATACTTTTGGAATATGTATGAATATTTTTGGAAACTTGAAATTTAAAGGCATTTTAAACTTTCTCCACATCAATTTTTTAAAGATCTGTTTAAACCAGTAGTTCTCAACCTTCCTAATGCCATGACCTTTTAATACTCATATGTGAGCATATGTGCATGTGGGCGGACCTTCTTGGAGATGGTTAGAGGAGCAGTGTGTCAGTTCCTAAAACCATTGGAAATACGTGTTTTCTGATGGTCTTAGGTGACCCTGTGAAAGGGTCATTCTACCCCCAAAGGGGTTGCAACCCACAGGTTGAGAACCACTGGTTTAAACAGCCTTTTATAATCAATTAGAAATCTTATGCTATCCCATCAAGGTGAAGGAAATCGGTTATTACCTTTTGACCTAAATTACTGATGATATGATTTATAAAATATATATGTGGTTAACATGTAATTGATTTTTAAAAATTAATTTATTTATTTTTAGTTTTTCAACATTAATTTCCAAGAGATATTGAGTTCAAATTTTCTCCCCACTTCTCCCCTTCACTCCGACCCTGAGATGGCATGCATTCTTCTTATCCCTTTGACCACTCTGTCTTTGCTACTATCACACCCCTTTCCCCTTCCCCTTTATTTTCCAGTAGTGAAAGATAAATGTCTATATCCCATTGCCTGTATATCTTATTTCCCAGTTGCACATGAAAATAATTGTTAATATTTGTTTTTAAAACTTTGAGTTACAAATTCTCTCCCTTCTTCCCTCTCCACTCACCTTCATTGAGAATGCAAGCAATTCAGTATAGGCCATGCATGTGTAGTTATGCAAAACACTTCCATACTAGTTATGTTGTGAAAGACTAACTGTATTTCCCTCCATCCTATCCTGTCCCTCATTTATTCATTTTTTTCCTTTATTCCTGTCCTTGATTCAAAAATGTTTGCTTCGATTATCCCCGCCCCTATTCTGTCCTCCTTTCTATCATTCTTTCTTTTTTTTTTATCCCCTTTCCTGCTACTTTGCTGTAGGGTAGGATACCCAATTGAATGTGTATGTTATTCCCTCCTTAAACCAAATCTGACGAGAATAAAGTTCACTCATTCCCTCTAACTTCTGCTAATACTAGGAAAGGTCTCATGAGTTACAAATATTGTTTTTCCATGTAGGAAAGTAAACAGTTCTACTTTAATAAGGTCTATATGATTTCTCTTTCCTATTTACCTTTTTGTGCTTCTCTTGATTCTTGTATTTGAAAGTCAAATTTTCTATTCAGCTCTGATTTTTTCATCAAGAACACTTGAAAGTCCTCTATTCTATTGAATATCCATTTTTCCCCTGAAGTATTGTACTCAGTTTTGATGGATAGATGATTCTTGGCTTTAATCCCAGCTCCTTTGACTTCTAGAATATTATATTCCAAGCCCGTTGATTCCTTAATATGAGAGCTGTTAGATCTTGTGTCATTCTGATTGTATTTCCACAATATTAAAAATGTTTCTTTCTGGCTGCTTGATGTGGGAACTCTGGAATTTGGCTACAATATTCATAGGAATTTTGCTTTTGGAACCTCTTGCAAGATGCAATAGATGAATTCTTTCCATTTCTTTTTTAGCCCTAGTTCTAGACTATCAGGGCAGTTTTTCTTGATAATTTCTTGAAAGATACTATCTAGGCTATCTAGAGATATTTCACATTGTCTTCTATTTTCTTTTTTCATTCCTTTGGTTTGCTTTTATAATTTCTTGATTTCTCATAAAGTCATTAGCTTCCATTTTCTCCATTCTAATTTTGAAGGAATTATTTTCTTCACTGAGCTTTTGGACCTCCTTTTCATTTGGCCAATTCTACTTTTTAAGGCATTCTTCTCCTCATTGGATTTTTGCATCTCTTTTGTAATTTGAGTTAGTCTGTTTTATACGGTGTTATTTTCTTCAGTATTTTTATTTGGGGGGGGGGGATCCATTAGCTACTTGTAGATCCATGTTTTATGATTTTCTTGCATCACCTTCATTTCTTTTCCTAATATTTCCTCTAATTCTCTTACTTGAAAATACTTGGCTTTCCAACTCTTTTTCAAGCTAGGATTCTGCTTCCAGTGGGGTTGCTGGGGTGGGTTTACTGTCCCAAGTTTCAGGGGTTTTGTGAAGCTGTTTTCAGAGATACTCCTAGGTGTCTGTGAATTTTCAGCTTTTCCAAAATGGTATGTTCAAAGGAGAGGTGTTATTCCTCTCCTGGCCTGTGATCTGGTCTGTGAGTGACTCACAGACCCCAAGCACTCTTTTGTGCCTTGTAACTGCTAGGATTCCTTCTCCACTGCAGTCACAAGCTCTGCCTCACCACTGCTCCTCCACAACCCAGGACTGCCACCCAGGACTGAGACCCAGATCCAAGCAGGGCAAAGAAATAGAACCCTGCCTCAGTGCCAGCAAAAAGATCCCTGTAATCTCTCTCAGATCAGTCTCTTGATTCACTCACAATCTACAGGTCAAAGCTCTAGAAAGAGCACCAGCTGTGCTTCTGTTGCTGCTGCAGTTGCTTCCACTGCCACTGTCACCTCTGCTTCCCCAGACCTGTGGTCAGACCACGCTCCTCTCTCACCCAGGTCTGACAGAGTTTTCTCACTAATCTTCTATGTTTCTTTGGTGTTTATGGGTTGAGAAGTCTGGAAACCTCCACAGGTGCTGGTGATTCAGTCCCCTGAGGCCTTCTCTGACCCTGACTGTACAGGCCTAGCCCATGCTGGACTGTGCCCTGCTCCCAGGACATGCAACAAAACTTTTCTTTTGACCCTCTATATTGTCCTGGGCTTGAGATTTGTTCCACTCTGTAATTTTGTGGGTTCTGTAACTCGAGAATTTGTTTAATCATTTTTTACAGGTATTTGGATGGGTTTGGGGGATAACTCAAGCAAATCTCTGCTTTTACTCCACCTCTTGGCTCTGCTCCTCAGTTTGTAAACCCATGCAATTGATTAATGTTTTAATAGCTTGAAAATAACAATTAACAGCGATGATTCCTACTGTCCACATTTAAAGTTCAATCACATTTTTTTAAGTAGGCTAATTCCCATTCTTCAGGCATATTGTTGCAAAGAGCTGTAAGACAGTGATCTGTTGGTTAGAGTAAGAATGAAGAAAAACTTTTTTCCCCTCCAGTACTTTTCCTAGTCCCTGGATTATTGTGTTACCACTCAAAGGTATTGCATTAAAAGAAAATGAAAACATGTCATCTAAAAGTAGGTCAATGAGAAAGCAAAGTAAATTTTAAATTCTAAATTTTTCAAATTTAGAAACATGAAGCTAGTATTAACAAAAACATTGAAATCAGTAGAAGGTGCTAGGTTTTGTTTTGTTGGTTTTTTTTTTATTTGTGGGAGGAGTTGAATAAGTTTACTACTAGGTATGGTTAAGCCTTTCATGAATATAGATATAGAAATAATGAACTTCTAAGTTAAAGAAATACTGTTCCTTTGAGACTTAACTGTCCATTTGTTGACTATATTTTATAGAGTAGGGATGAAGAACTTATTAAATCCATAACTCAGTCTGTCCTACATTCAAGTATAGCTATCCATATAGTATATAATATGTAGGTTAAAATTATATGTGTGTGTACATACATACATATATTTACGTACATACATACATGCCTATATACATACACACATAGCATTGATACAAATTGACTTGGGGAAGGAATGCTAGTTTTTGTGGGATGCTGGAAGGTAATATATACCTCATTTCCCTTCAACTTTTCCCTAAACTTCTCATGTTTTCTTCTTTCTAACTCAGCAGTTTTGATCCATGTAGATGATTTGGCATAGATTCCACCCATATTTATTATCCTGGCTGGTGGATATAGAGATAAGTAAAGATTTAAATTTTTTGCTCACTGATTATTTAACATATACTTTGCAATAGCCACAGTATTCTATTTCAATATATTTTACTGCTACATTATTATTTCAATACATAAAAATTCTTAGAGAATTCTTTTTCTGCCTGTGCAAAATTTCAAAGAAGTTTTTAATGTTTTTTGCAAAAGTATTCTGCTTAACTAAAGTCATATAAGGTATCCTTAATTTCATATATTTAAGTAACTACTTTCCTGAGAACAGTGGCTTATTCCTTCATATTTCTTATACCAATTTGCCTTAACATTTCCTTTTTTACATTCTTTTTCATATCTCCTGTAACTAGTTGCATATACCTCATTGTCTCTTTAGATTTTAACATACTTGAGAATAATAACTAAGTTTTATTTCATATCTCTGCCCCCCAAAACATTTATAGAACAGGTCATCATACAGAATAGATGAAGCTAATACATTTATATTTTAATTAAATGGAGCTGAATTGAAATAAAATCAAATGTATGTATATTGAATCCTTGGTTGATAATCTGGCCACAAGATTTTTTCTTTCAAGAATATTTAACAAATTTCATAAAGGAATGGCTGATAAGATTTAAAAACTTACTGTGACACTTAAATGAGAAAGATAATTCCCATAATAAATATTAGGTTGCAAAGGATCTCAAAGAACTAGAGTTTAAATCCAAAACCAATTTGAATAAATTCAGAGGGAATATATTTCATCACCTCCTCTTAGGTTCCAAAGAAATCAATAGCACAGGTAAAGGATGTGGAATGTTTGGCTAGAAAACAACTGATAATATGATGAAGATTTTAGAAGTTTAGCAGAATAAAGGATCAGTAACAACCGATATCAAAGCAAAGTAAAGAAAAAGCCCAGTCCTCTCTTAGCTTATATTAATGAATATCCAGAACAATGTAGGTTATATAGCGCAACTGTAATTCTGCCTGTATGAGTTTATGTATTTTTTCCCATATGCAGTACTATGTGCCACATTTTAGGAAGAATCCAGACAAACTGGAGAGAAGGTAATCAAGATGATAAAGCTAATAGAGTCCATGGCATTAAAAGAAAGTTTAATGAGAAGAGGGTAGTATGTAATGGGGAGGATAATAATGGTCTTACAATATTATGAATTCCATAAAGAAAAATAATTAGACTAATTTTATTGGTACCAGAGGGAAGAACCAGGAGCGATATTAGAAGTTGTAGAGAACTAGAAAAGTGTGTCAGGAAGGCTGTAAAAGGGACTTCAACTTTGGTACAGGTTTGACAAGAAAACTTCTTAGGTCCTTCCCAATCAATCATTTGACCATTCAATAAGTTTTTATTTAGCAAATATTATGTGATTAATTTTAAAAATGGAGCTATGCACTGACAATTCAAAGACGAAACCATAATAGGCCCTGACCTGAAGGTGCTTATATTCTAATTGAAGAGACAAAATATATGTGTATGTGTGCAAATATACATATACATGTATGTATAGTTAAACATGTACACAAAATAGATTGCATACCAAAGAAAAAGATATTTGGGGGGAAAGGATACTATCAGTTGGAAGGCCTCATAGATTAAAATAATGCCTAATTTTAATTCTGGTGAACAACAGGAATTATAAAAAGTAGAGTTAAAAAGATGGTATATTTCCAGCTGCAGAATACAGCTCTTTGCAAAGATAGGGAGATGAGAGATTAAAGTGGTATAGGCAAGTAGGCTTTTATGACTGTATTATATAGTGTGTGTAGGAATGCAATTATTTAAGAAGTCTGGAAAATAGGGGCTAAGTGGTGAAAGTTTTTGAATGTCAAACAGAGGAATTTATCCTTGTTCCTAGTAGTAGTATGGAATCACTGGTATTTATTGAGTAAGGGAAGTGACATGTCAAAATCTATATTTTAAGGAAATCACACTCGTGGCTGTGTGGACGATGGATTTGTGGTAGAAGAGAATTAAGGCAGATATGAAACAGAAAATATTGTAGAAAACCAAGAAAGGAGTGCTAGGAGTTAAAATTAGGGTGATAAATATGAGAAAAGGAAATATATGTGACAGTTGTTATTAAAAGAGAAATGATAAGATTTGATAACTAATTAGGTAAATGGTATAAGAGTGAGCATTTTAAAATGACACAAAGGTTGTGAACCTGAATAACTGAAAAGATAATGATTACCTCATTAGTCATAAGAAAGTCTGGAAGAGGGGAAGGTTCGGAAGAAGAAATATTTAATTCTGTTTTGAATATGTTGAGATTGGGAAATCAACATGATTTCCCTTTTGAAATATCTAATAGGCAGTGTTGAGGAAGTAGAAATCAAGTGAGAGTCCATGTTTGGCAATAAAGATGTGAGAATCCTCTAGTTTGCATCCCCAGACCAGCCCCAGTTCAGAATCTAGGACTGTGGCCCAGTGGCTGTGGTGACTGAGAATAACAAGGGGATAGACTTCACATTTTGCATTATCTTCACAAGAAATTCCCAGGGAATATGATTCTCACTTCCTGGAATCTGACTCCTGGGCCAGGAGGCTATAAAGAAGTTGACGGAGAAGGGATTGGACCTTCTTTTCCACCAGCTGGCCATCAATGACTTGCAGAGCATTCCTACCCTGTGAGAATTTCTCAAGGAGTGGTATAGGAATGTTGATGGGCTGGTTAGTTATGCTAAGATGGCCTTCAAAGGTGCTGATCCCATACCTTTTCCAATTCAAGCAGAAGTGACAATGCAAACAAACTTTTTGGCACCAGAACTGCCTCTTATAAAACCCCGAGGTAGAGTGGTGAATGTCTCTAGTTTCATGAGTTTTCTCTTAAAAACTGTAGCCCAGAACTGCAGCAGAAGTTTTGAAGTGACACAATCAGAGAGGAAGAGTTGGTAGAGCTCATGAACAAGTTTGCGGAAGATACAAGGAATATAAAAATGATATGAAAAGGAATGTTGGCCTAACATCGCTTATGGAGTATCCAAGATTGGAGTCACTATCTTGTCAAGAATCTATGCCAGGAAAGTGAATGAACAGAGGAAATGTGGTAAAATTCTTCTGAATATCTGCTGCCTAGGAT
The DNA here is from genome assembly GCA_028646515.1 of Pseudochirops corinnae. NCBI lineage: Eukaryota > Metazoa > Chordata > Mammalia > Diprotodontia > Pseudocheiridae > Pseudochirops > Pseudochirops corinnae. The sequence continues at coordinate 97,535,247 of CM053591.1, forward strand.
GATTGAGAACTGACACGGCAAGACCCAAGGCTCACAAAAATACAGAAGAAGGAGCTGAAATCCATATATTTGGCTCTTTTCTCCCCAGTGTAACAACCTCATGGCCAGTTTGTATCAGAGAAAAAGGTTGAAAAATGGGAAACTTAATTTGTGAATCCATTCTAGTAATATTTGAGTGGCACACATCTTGAATTTGATTTCAAAGTGTATTTAGAAAGAAATAAAATTAAAGCAAAATTTGTACCTTTAAAAAAGGTGTGGGAATCATCTGGATAAAGATGTTATAGAAGCTAATGAGGTCACCAAAGTGGGAAACATGTAAAAAATCAGAAGAGGGACCAGGACAGAGACTTGTAGAGGTATTCACAAGTAAGAGTAAGAATTGGTGGGAAATAAATAATACATAGAATCACATGACAGCAGAAATGTCAAGTTAGAGTAGGTTATATGGTCCCAATACAAGAACAGGAATCTCCTTTGCAGCCTAATCTCCAAGTAAATATCTAGCCTCTCCCTGACTATTCCATCTTGATAAAATTATCTATATCTTGTGCCTGGATTCATATGGCTGTGGAGGGGAGAATGAGACTGATAATTTTGCACAGCCTTGCCTCACTTAAATCCAATTCCTTTTCAAGTCAAGACATCACCTTTCTGATGTCATTTGTCCTCTTCCAGAACAAAGAACAAACAACACCGCAACTTGTTTAGCTATTCCAAATTGATGGGTATTGCTGCAATTTTTAGTTCTTTACCACCTCAAAGAGGGATACTATAAGTATTTTAGAACACATAGATTCTTTTCCTTTTTCCCTCATGATCTTTGGAAACAGACCTATTAGTGGCATTGCTGGGTCAAAGGGAATAGGCAGTTTAATAACTCATTGGGCATAATTCCAGATCAGTCTCCATAATGGTTGAATCAGCTCACAATTCAACCAACAATGAATTAGTGTTCCAATTTTTCTACATGCCCTCCAAAATTTGCTTCTTTCCCTTTCAATCATTTTAGTCAATCTTATAGGTATAAAATGATATCTCATGTTTACTTTAATTTGTATTTCTCTAATCAATAATTATTTAGAATATTTTATATGATTATAAATCATTTTTATTTCTTTATCTAAAAACTGCCTGTTCATATATTTGACCATTTATCAGCTGGGGCATGGCTCATATTTTTATAGATTTTAGAAAGTTCTTCATGTATTTGAGATATAAGACCTTTATCTTGGAAATTGTCTATATATTTCTCCCAATTTTCTGCTTTCCTTCTGATCTTGCCTATATTTGTTTTATTTGTAGAAAATGTTTTTTTTAATTTAATATAATTGAAATTATCCATTTTACACCTCTCTCTGCTCTCTATCTCTTATTTACTTATATTATTCTTAGTTTTCAGAGAGGACCAATAATATCACAGGATTATGACTTGCAAGTGAACTTAATTTAACTGAGGCAGAGTTGTACAAAGTCATCAACCTCACTGTTTCTTCCAAAGTCATCAAAGTTCAATGGCAAGACAAAAATCAAGATAACTAGCTATGACCTGGGATGTAGTGCATGATCTTGGAGTCTTTAATATTTGACCACTCTAAGCTCTCCATAACAATTGCTTCTGTCACCTTCACGGCCATTGGAACAAATTGTTCTCATTCACCTATTCCATTGGGGGAATTTCTTTCACATACTTAAGGAAGATGTCCTCCTAATTCACCAAAGTTTTGGGTTGGTTACCTTGACCCTGTTTTAGCTCATTGTCTGAGACAATTTTACCAGGGTGTGGCCATTGCACATGCTACAGCTTCTTGGAGTCACAGGTGAGAGTTGGGTGACAATTGGACACAAAAGGACACAAACACGAAAAGCCCTGAAAGGGGCTTTGCAAACCCTCACTCCAGAGGTTCAGTTCTCCATGATCACCCCACTGCTAAAACAATACACTTTGGAAAGAAAATTAGGCAGTATGAATAAAACATTTATGAATGCAGCAATTTCACTGAATAAATGTGATAAAATCTTCGATTAACCATAAATATCTCACCAAGTTCTCTTAACATACTGGTTAACTGAGGTGATACTTGAGAAGCATTAGTGTGACATAAGGAAATGTCTTGACACTCATATTCAGCTCAAAAGTCATTCATTACAGCTTTCCCCCTCCAATAAATGCTTTAAATAACTGCCTTCCATTTCTTGTTTCCCTTCCAGACCCTCCTGGTAGCAAACATAAATGAATTGATAAAAATTCTTTAAATAAATTAATTTACATTTGTATTCTTAAATCTTCTACAGAATGCCTGTAATTTGTGGCCTGTTCCTGAATTTCAGACCTTGAACTTCCATCTTAAACTTAGCAGGAAATTCTGTGAAAACTCATTCATCTAATAGCACCCTATTAATCCACCAGGGCAGATTGACAAGTAGAAATTGCTGCTTCCAAACTAAATTATAACTGACACGCATTTAATTGATTCTAAATCATGCCCTTTCTAAATGTTTCTAAGGGTAACAGTAACTTAACAATGTTGACAAAAAACTATATCTGGTCACACATATCCATCCCCTTTTGGACATCTGCCATAAAAGAAATCAATAATTTACTATGGTAAAGATGTACTTTTGTCAAGACTATGATTCTGTGAATATTGGGAATGAAATTATAATTGCATGTGGCTGCTGTAATTATTTGGGTTGCAAAACCCAAGGGATATGCAAAAAACAGAATATGCTTTTCCCACTGAGACTGAAAATTAACATAAACACATGTAATAATGTCTCAAGTGTGAGAAAATACATCTTATACTCCTTTGTCTCACTGCATGATTTGACACCGTTTAGGCTCAGTAAGTAAAAATAAGACGCCTGAGATCAAAGAAATTGTAAGTACTAGGGATGTAACTTGAACCTGGGTCCTCTGTCTTCAAATCCAACTTTCTTTATATTTGACCACACCGCCTCTTTCTCCCTTGATAATATTGTATACATATTCCTAAATCTATATCACCAACCTCCTGTGCTACATTTCAATTTATATACTTGACAGCTATTTTCATTTAAATGTTGTGTCAATATTTCAAACTAAATATACATATACATGCACATACGTACATATATGCACATGTGTCTAGATTTAGATCTCTCCAGATATATACAGGTAGATGTAGATACAGATATCTGATTTTACTTTTCTCTTCCTCCAATAGGCCTTCTGGCAACAGAAGCTTTTAACTGCTAGGCCTGGAACGAATGAACGGGTGATTCCATGAAGTGAGTGCCAGGAACAATTTAGATCTTAGGGAAGGTTGTATGCAACAAGACTCTTAGATATGTTAATTCATATGATACAGATCCATGATAAGAATTAATCACAACTTCACATGTATTCATTATACATTGGTTAGATCTGTTATTCCTGGTGTTAATTCTAGTCATTACGTTATTTTTTCCATCACAAAAGGTATTTATGAGCTGCAACTGACATCATTTTTCAGTTTTAAGGTGTGTTTTTTTTTTTTCTTACATATTTGCTGTAAGCTATTCTTCACTAATTTGCAGGATAGATTTAACATTAACTCAATGGTAAAAGGTACTCAGAAAGTTTGAGCACCTTTGTCGCCAAGGTATGAGATATGATAGCATACTGTTTACCACTAGGAAAGGCAACTGTTTCTGTTTATTTGTTGAGAGCAGGAGAGTAAGTATTCTTCAATAACTAGTATGTCTGTTGTCTCCCTTTTTCCTTCCCTTTTTCTCATTCTTGCTTTACTTAACTGGTTTCGTGGTGGCCTCTGGTCCTCAAGAACCTCCCTTTGACTGAATTCAAATTTCACAGAAAAAATCCCCTCAATAAAAGGATTTGGTCTATAAAACTTGTACTCAGTCAAAAGGCTGCACCCAAAGAACTAGAAAATCACATGTGGCCTCAAGGCCACAGGTTCCTCACCCATGGATACACTTTCGAAGAGTTTTATTATTCCTTTGATTGCTTGTTTGGTGAGGTCATGGTGGTGAGACTTCTGAGCTCCAACTACTATGAGGTCAATTCATGGAATTCCAGGTTTGGTGAATATGTAAAGGCAGTTATAATTTATGCCCTTTGTAGAGGATAATTAATAATAATTAAAGTGAAGTTGGTGAACTTTTGGAATCCCTAAAACATTTTCAGGGGATCTGTGAGGTCAAAATTATTTTCATAAAATAAGACATTATTTGCTTATTAAAATATTCATTCATTTTCCAACAATATATCTGTGTGTCTGGATTTTCTTCATATACACCAAACAAAATAACAGATTGCAACAGATTGAATACAGAAGCAGATGTGAGACTAAAGCTGTCGTCCATTAGGTCCAACATTAAAAAAAATTTCCAAAAATATGCAAAAGAGTATCACATTTCACTATTTTTGCTTTGTGAAATATAGATATAGTTCATAAAATATGTTATATATGTTAATATAGTGGTTTTATTATTTTAATTAAATTAATAAATATTTGTATATTTTTAATTTGTTGGTTTTAATTCCTAATACAATAAATATCATATAGATAGAGATAGAGATAGAGATAAAGGTAGAGATAGAGATAGAGATAGAGATAGAGATAGAGATAGAGATAGAGATAGAGATACATAGTCCACATATACAGAAGCTCGTTTGGTTTCTCTATACATTTCAAAGGTGTTAAGGAGCCTGAGATTAAAAATGTTGAGAAACATTGCTCTAAATTTATCTTCTTTCCACTTTTGTCCTTATTTACTTATACATACATTGTCTCTACCACTTATGTGTCAGTTCTGTGAGGTTAAGGATGTTTGTTTTGTTTTGTTTTACCTTCCTTTTTAATTTAAGTGCTTAATGCAGTGTTTGATACATAGTTGAGTGCAAATAAATGCCTACTGATTGATTGCTTGGTTAAAATTAGAAAGTTATGTTTGTAGTCCTGTCATTTCAGAGGGTCTGCAGTCTGCCTCCAACTTACCATTCCAGGCTAAAGGTATAAAATTGTGTATTATGTATTTTGTGTTTGAGTCAAAATAGATTATTTGTGATTCCTTAATCTTGTCCTGTCCTTTACTGCTTCTATATTTTTACTGTTTCATGTGACTAGAACAGTCCCCACCCCCATCCCCATTCCTTCATATCTGACTTTTCCTTGGCTCTATCACCATCTTTTTTATTAAGGATTTTATATCTCATACTTTAAATTGCTTCTTCAAGTTAATTTAAGAACATGTTATGCTAAATATCTTGTTGAATATTTTAAAAGAATCTGTGTGTACCTTGGGCTTCAGTTGCTTTTTTATGAGCTGTGATTTCATTGGTATATAGAGATCTTGCCATTCATTTGACTAATACAAAGAAGCACACATGGTCTTAGTGGCCTGAGACACTGAGTGGACAAGTGATTTGCCTGGGCTCATACAGATAGTAAGTATCAGAGTTAGAACTTGAACTTAGATTTTTATGATTGAGAAGCCAGATCTTTATTCACTCTATAACACTGCTTTTCTAGTATCCATTATTATTATCTGTTTTCACCTTATTTCCCCAGATGAGATTATAAATTCCTAGAAGACAAGAGTTTCTTTGAATCTTTTCCAATATAAATCACAATGCCTGCCACATAAAGACATTTTAATTGCTTTGAAATGAAAGCACTTTAGGAACAGAAAACATTATGTAATTATTAAATGTTTTATTATCTCAGTTTTGTATCATCCCTCATTATGAATTCTAGATCATCCTGGGTTCTTGAAAGCTATGCCAACAGAGCAGAGCAAAAAATCTTAATGGCTCCTGTGAAACTGTAAAGGATTATATGTCTGCCACTATAGGGCTACCTTGGCTAAAATTAGCCATCAAGTAATGTTTTTTGCATTCTACTAAGGCTTAGAGGAGTTACCTTCTACATCAGTGGAGAAGGCCACACAATATTATACATCCTTCAAGTATCAAGCATAAGTTTTCATATATCAATTCATCCATGTTAGATTACCATAGTTTGTGTTAATTCATATGCACCATACTGCCTTCTTTTATGTTTTGTAACTTCTATCACATCAGCAATTGTGGGGTTGGAGGCTTTAAAAAGAAATTTGCATGTGTATGACAGTGTGAAACTATGAAATATGAGTAAATCTTACTATTCAATCTATTTTTCTTTGTCTCAATTACAAAATAGATACCTTAAATATGTCATGTCCTATCTATAAGAATCATACCATTTTTTTTTTTGAATTTGTGATCTTTATCAAAACATGCAGTTCCCTGGGTGCCTAGGTGGCATAGTGAATAGAGCACCAGCCCTGGTGTCAGGAGGATTTGAATTCAAATCCAGCCTCAGACACTTAACACTTACTGGCTGGGTGACCTTGGGCAAGTCATTTAACCTCAATTGCCCTGCCTCCCCCCCAAAAAAAAAACAAAAACTAAACAAAACAAACAAACAAACAAGAACATGGAGTCCTTTGTAAGGAAATTCTCTACCAAAGCCTATCACTAACTGCTTTTTCTGCCACTAATCCCTGGAGTCTTGGAGAGTTTCCTGGGAGGACTGAGAGGTTAAGTAATGTACCCACACTCACAGTAGAATGTGAGAAAGGCCAAATTTGAACTTAAACATCCTAACTCTCACGCTGGAGTTCTATCCATTGCTCCAAACTGTCATCTTCTTTACATTATATAGCCTATGATGCTTAGAATAGTGTGATGCTCAATATTCATTTATTAAAGTATGGAAACACTCCCTGAAGGAATAAAGGCATTGAATGAAGGCAAAGGAAGGTTTCTCCTTTTTTTCTCCCACCTTACTTTCCCCAGACAACACTGCTTTTCAGTCTCCTCGAGGCCTCTGTTTCTCAATTTGCTTGCTGTAACCATTTCTTTATCCTCAGATTTCACTGACTCCTCCTGTGTCATTCAAGTCCCTACCTCTAATTCTCTTGCTCAAAGACTTTCCTGGAAACTTTCAAATAGTTTTCATCTTTTCTGTTCACTTGTAAAAATGCCAGTAATGCCTAGGTAGCATATGAATCTAACATACTAAATATCACGTTAGAATATAATATTCAGATTCAGGGATCAGTATGAATAAAAGATACCTTCTCTCTCATGGGAATCTAAGAGCTGCCTCTGGCCCCCTCAGTCCGAAGGCCACTATGTACACTCTTTAGAGATAAGAAGGTGCTGAAACCCACAGTGCAGTTGTTCTCAAGGATGTTTTGAAAGAAACTGCTAGCTTGTTGGACAGCTGCTGACATCACTGGTTTGGAGTCTCCTCATTGGCCTTCACCCTCTGTGCACGAGGTGGTCACGCATGAATCATACTTATTCTAGAGTAATATAGGAGCTTGCTTGCTTACTGCTGGTGGCCATGTTGGAATAAACTACAAGATGTACACATTTCGGATCTTTGGTCTCTTCACTCAATCTCTCTTGAGATAGCAACCCAAGGCTGCTCCTTGGGTCTGCAAGGGTAGTGGACACAAAAGGATGGCCAGCAAGAGGAGTGGCTGTGACTTTCAGAACATTCATTTTATTAAATAATCTGAAAACTATATGATCCATGTATTCTTGTATTCAGGACAAAAATTAGTTTAAAGCTTGGAAAAAAAGAAAAGACAAAAGAAAAGTGATCTGGAGTTTCTTAGGCATTTATAAAATGTTTTGAATCAAATTAAAAAAAGGTAAATTTCTGGGAACATTTTTAATATGCCATTCTAAAAAGATTAAAATAAAATTGTGCTGCATAGATATAGAAATGTTGTCATAAGGTGTGAAATATGATATAGTGTTACAATTATTAAAAGGAGGATTTGGACAATTCCTTATACAGCATTAACCCATGTGAATCACAATTGAGATCTGAGAGGTAGTCATTCATTGTGAGGAGCTATATGTTTAAGTCTGAGATAATTAGTTCAAGCTAGATTGAAAGAGTGAAGTCTTTTTTTCAGTTTGAGGTGAAAATGTATCATTGAAAATATTAATACAGTATAATATTTCTTTCCTGACCCTCAGGACTCTTTCACAAGAGATCCCTTGTGGACTTTTCTTCTAATTGAGATTTGACTTTGCACTACCAAATTAGCCTGTTGTGCATCATTTTAAATGCTCCAGTGAACACATATTTTCCATTTTTAAATGAGTTCAACTAGTGCATTGCAATGAGTATACCTTGATGTTGCTTCAGTTGAACAGTCTAAGCACGACTTTGACTTAGTGGTACATTAATAAAAGTTTTAGGTAAGAAAATAAACATTTTCTTCCAAACTGCTCTAGCTCATTCTTCCAAACTGTAATTTTTTGAAACATTCAATGTGTATAATTTTGATTTTATAATACCAAGTTCTAAGGAAATTATGAAAGAAAATTAAAGAGTAATGGAGAGATTAATAACATTTCTGGTAAAAGCTAGTGTTGCATAGTGGACAAAGACAAGGCCTTAAAATCAGGAACAACTCAGTTTATTTTCTATAACTGACACACTCTGGACAATGGTTGGAACCATTCCTTCTTTTTTCAATTGCTAGTTCCTTCCCCCAGGGATTATTTTCCATCACCTTTTTATATCTACCATCCTATGTTTATGTTGTTTGCCCCATTTAAATGTTAATCCCTTGAGAGAGTGAATTATTTTTATTGCTATGCTTATCCCCAGTGCCATAGCACAGGATCAGGCACACAGGTACACTTAATGAAATTTTGATGACTTATTGCCTGCCTCTTAGTGCCCTTGGTGTGGAAGTTTCAATTTTTATTTTTGCCAATCTGCTTTTGTTGCAAAGTTAATTAACAAGAAGAGTCCTAGACTAAAGAAACTACAGATGAACTTTCATTAAAAAGAAATCCCTTATAGTACAAATCATTTATTTTAGAATTCACCATCCTCAGTTGTTTCAACAAAAGGACTGGTTCTCTATTTCATTGGAGGCAGAAATAATATGTACATCATGTTATGTTGATGAGGAGGAGGAAGATAATAATGATAACAATTCATACTTAAGAATGATTTAAGCTTTCTAAAGCACTTACTTCCAAAAATGCTTATTAGTCTAAAAGCATAAGAATTGTGATTTCCATTTTGCTTATGTGAAAGTTCAGTCTCTGAGATGCTATCTGAAGGTAACAGAGACAGTAAGTGTCTAAGGTATAAAATCCAACCTAGATCTCAAATCTAAAATGTTTGCTCTGCTAGAAAAACACATACAGACAAACTGGAAAACTTATATAATTAGTAATTAAAGGGCTGTGAACCATGTATGTGTGAAACAAATATTAATTTTAGTGGTAGATAATGGGCATTATTGCTTTAACAGCAAAATAAACTTGTCTTGGTGAGCTGTTTCAGTAGCTTAGATGGCAAAAGGTAGCATTCAAGGTTACTAAAATATACATGATTGCTAAACTGTTAATTTATTCACTCATTTAACAAAGTAGTTATTGTCTACCATATGCATTGCAACATAGCAGGAACAGAGTGAGCTAGAAAAGATATATGACATAGACCCTCCTCTCTAAGATATTTTACTATCATTAATATAAGTATTAGTATTAATATCTGCATTTCATATATATATATAAATATATATGTATATATATATTATTAGTAAAGCAAAAAAAAAAAACAGATGGAATAAAATTATCCAAATAAATCAGTGATGTCACTGATGTGGATATTTAATTCAGTGATGCAGTTCTCATCCCAATGATGTATCCTGCTCATCCTGCACAACATCTGTCCATGTCACACCATAACTTTACCAAAGGAAACCATTCCATCTTCTGGAAACCTCCTTTACTTTCTCTTGTTATCTCATGGATAACTCGAGAATACATAGATTGTCCATCAGTTAAATCTTGCCCTCATCATGTGATCAATTCATCTCAGTTGTTTTTTTATACCACATCTCTTTAATATTCTTTTCTTTAGTGCTTTTTAGTTCCCTTCTTATAATTTGTTGTAGCATGCTTACACATTCCATTTGCCTTTTCATTGCCCTCTGACTAATATTTTAAATCCCTCTAAGATTATAATTTCTGACCAATAGTAATACAATGACATCAGTATTAAACAAAATGGTCCTTTATTCTAGGTAGAAATTTGAAGTTCTCAGCTTCTTCTATTTCATTAACATCTTGTGATTACATTCTGGGGTTCTATGCCTACATGCATTAAGATGAGGTCACAAAGTGGAGATGGGAGGGTGATCCTTCATGCCTCAAATGTATATGATAAACACTTTGTTATAACAGAGCTTTGACAGTTGAATGTCTCTCTGTTAAAGTAAAGATTTTTATAGCTCTCATCCAGTAATAAGAATGAGATCTCATGTTTTGTACACTGTAGATCATTTTCAGTGATAAAGATATGCAACATCACCTGTAAAAGTTATTTTTTTCTATATTAATAGTTTTATAAATAGTGCCCTCCTTTCACATATAAATGATTCTCATAACATGAGGCCTTTGTAGTATGGTAAAATTTGACAGAAATTATCCTCCACTGGAAGATTTCAAGGCCTGAGATTAATCTTGGTGCCACAATGAGACATCACAGTCAGCAGCTAGGTAACGTAATAGAGTCCTAGACTTGGCATCATGAAAACCTTAATTCAAATCCTACCTCAGACATTTACTATTTTATCTTCTCCAAGTTACTTAACCTCTCTGTACCTCAGATTCTTCATTTATAAAACATGGGGTTTGCATTTGATGTCCTCTTGATCCTATGTCTTTCTAGAAGAGTACAATATTAATGGTCAAGATTATTTCATTTACAAAATTTATTAAATAACAACTATGTTTAGAGTACTGTGCTAGAAATAAGGGAATTAATAAACATTAGACACAACATCATCCCTGTCATTATACTGTATAAAGAGTTTATACTGTAGTGGGGATGTGTGGTACATACACAAAGATCTTAATTAAAAATAATGAAGAAATATATGAAGAAATACTGAAGAAAGATACATTTAAAGAAAAATAACTAAGTGAGATTATTAGGAAAAGCTTCATGTAGGAAGCAATATTTGAACTAGACGGTTAAGGATAAGTAGACATTCTGCAGAAAGAGATTTGAAAAGAATTCTATGGATAGGAAAGAAATCAAACAAAAGACAGAATTAGAAAAAAAATTTGTGGGAATTATAAGAAATTCTAAATAGATGAGTTGTACAGAACATAGAGAACAGTATGAAATAAAGTTGAAAAGATCAGATGGTGTCTGATTATAAGTGCCCTTGAATGTCAATTCAATAATTCAATTCAATCCAACAAAAATATATCAAATATTTGTAATTTACAAGACATTGTCCTTGTTGCTGGTGATGCAAAGGTAAAAAATCAATCTATTGGAGCTCAAGAAATTTCTATTGCAAGTGAGGGAAAACTATAATAAAATAAGTGTACAAGTAAGTAAACATGAAGTAATATGGAAAGGGGGTACCAATGAATGTAGAATTTATATGATGAGCCCTATGTTGTCGTTGAAAGATTTTATGCAAAGACAGGAGTGGCAAGATCTATTTATCAAATCGGTAATACAGACAGTAAATTCTATGAGTTCAGGGAAACAGATCAATTTGGGATGGAATTGTCACATGTAGGTCTTTAAAAGAACTTAAAAACTGGGTTATGTGTAGAAAGATAGAGAAGGGGAGTAAGGGCCTTGAAGACAGAGACCATGAGGGGAAAAAAAAGTTCAGTCATGAGTATAATGACATTAGTGGAAGTTGAATAGATAGGCTGGGATGAAACATCAAAATCCTGAAGGGTAAGTTGTGGTGTTTGTACTTTATCTTATAGGGAATGGGTAACTATGGGAGGTATGATGAAGTGGTTAAATATGTTCATTGGAAAGATAAAGCCAAATCATGCTTAGTTTAATTAGATGTGGAAAAAAAAAAAACTTGACTACACAGAGAACATGTCCTTTTGCATAACATTATTTTGCATGGAAATATTCCCAACCTAAACTCTTCCCATATAAATGCAATGCATATTATAAATTACATTGCAAACTTCACTTTTCATTTATTAAGCTATCCATGATCACTTTTGTTGAAAGCAATATTGTCCTCATCTACTTTTCCAGAAAATGTTCTTATCCGTTCATTCTATCAGGTCATCAAATATTTATTGTGTTCCATATTATCTTATAGTTACTCGTACATGTCTTATTCCCCCTACTTGATTGTAAGTTATATAATGGCAAACAATGTTTTTACTTATCATTGCATCCATTCACCTCAGTGGTTCTAATTCTAATTTCTGGGCTAATTCTATATATTTTTAAAATGTTTTATCTTTAGCTGTCTCATATCCCTGTATATGAACTTCAATTTATCAACATCCCTTCTACAATGATATGCCTAGAATCAAACATTGCACTCAAAATAGTAACTTGGATTCCATTGCCTCCTTAATTTTGAAAACTGACTTTTAATGCAGATATAATTATATGAGTCATTCTTTTTTGCCACATTATATAATAAACTTACATTGAGCTTGTAAATAAACAAAAACCTCAGTGTTCTTAATGTAAGGAGCACCTTTCTAGTTATATTGCTCTTCTTGTGTATGATGAATTTTTTAACCTAAGTGAAGGACTCTAAAATTTCCAGGATTTAATTGTGACTTATTTGATATAACCCATATTTTTAAGATATTGAGATCTTTTGGGGGACCTGTCTCATTTCTACTGTGTTAGTTCTATAGTCATATTATGAAAGGATTCTGATTATGGTTTTTATCCAAGACCTTGATTAAAAACAAAAAGTTGGAGAGGATTCTGGGAAGATGCCAGATACATCAGAAAATTTCAAATTCAAGATTTGCCTCCATGAAAGAGATAAAAATGGCCTCTGGGTGAATATACAGTATTGAAAATAATCAAGAGTAGGGGCAGAACTAGGGTCTTCTTTGGACAGTAGGAAAAGACTTGAAGAAAAATCCCAGGACAAGATTTCCTCCCAGTGAAGAGTAAACATCTCCAGGCTTCTGCTTTAACAACAAGCAGCAAGCTGCTTAAACAATGAGGGGAAAGGCCTGGGGTTAATTAGGTTGGGAGGCTGCCTTGGCTATTCACAGGAACTTTTACCCTGAGGAAAATGAGGGGGGTCAAGCCTCTCACTGGAAAGATCTAGGGAACTTCTCTTGACAAAGTAACTATAGACCCAGATATTCCACAGAGCAGCAGCAAGAAGAAGGAACTGGAATATGCCTGATGAGAGCAAAAGCAATGGGTCAAGGGACACTGGTGACTGTGGGCCCTTATAGGAGACTGAAGATCTTGGTTTGAGTTCAAGGTCAGAGGGGATAACTGAAGAGAATCTGAGGTGAGAAGCACTATCCCCCTGTCACAGGACTAGAGGTGATTATAAAAACTAAATTATTACTAAAAGTAAAAAATGCACAGGCAAAGGAGAAAGAATCTGATCATAGAGGGCTACTACCAGAATCAAGAAGATCAGGGTTCGTCTTAAGAAGAGAATACTGAAACAAAAAAAAAAAAAAAGCTCTTTTCTATTCCAAAGAGTAATGTCAAATGGTCACCTGCCCAAAAAGAATTCATAAAAAAATGTTTTAAAAGACTTTAAAATGAGAGAGATTGAGGAAAAATTAAAAAGAAAAATAAGAATAATACAAGAAAAACAAGAAGATTATGGCAAGAAAGTCAACCAATTAGAAAAGGAGATCCAGAATCTTAAGGAATAAAATGACTCCTTGAAAATCGGGATTGGGCAAGGGGAAGCCAGTAAAGTTATAAGTGATGAAGAAAGTTAAACACACACACACACACACACACACACACACACACACACACACACACACACATATATACATATATATGTGTATATATACACATATATATGTATATATATATATAAAAAGAATGAAAAAAACAGAAGAGAATGTGAGACAACTCATAAGAAAAACAATAGATCTAGAGATCTAGAGAACAGATCAAGAGAAAATATAAGAATAATCAGACTACCTAAAAGTTCCAAACAGCAACAAAAAAAAGAATCTTGATACAATAATACAATAAATAATTAAATAAAATGTACCTGAATCATTAGAAAAAGAGGGGAAAGTAGAAATAGAAAAAATACACGAGTCACCACCTGAAAGAAATCCTACAAGGAAAACTCACAAGAATATTATAGTTAAATTCTGAAACACCCAGATAAAGGACTAAATATTACAGGTAAAAAAAAAATTAGCATATGATGGTACCACAATTAGAATCACACAAGACCTAACATTGGCAACACCAAAAGATTGCATGTGTTGGAACACTATAAATGAAAGAGCAGAAGAATTGGATCTCTGGCCAATAATATCATATCCAGAAAAGCTAAGCATGAGTTTGAATAAAAAAAAAAAAGTGGTCATCTGATCAACTGCAGACTTTCAGGACTCTGTTTATTACAAAACAACAACAATAAGAACAACAACGAAAATAACCAAACCCTCAACTATATGGAAGATTGGAAATACAAGAACCAAGAGAAATGTAAGGTACTTATCAATGACCAATTATAAGGGACTCTAACGATAGAATGTTTACTTTTTATGTGTGGAAAATGTAAAACCCATGGCTAACATTGTTAACTAGTAATTAAGTAGCTTATAAGAAAGATTGGGGAAGAATTGAGTGTGATATGAGTTTGAAAAGTAAAACCATTCAAGAAAAGCTAAAAGAGTAATTATATACACAAATGAAATACAAAAGGAAGAATCAATATAGAGGAATAAGATGGGGGCAGAGGGGTTCTTGGTTCTGGAAGCCTACTTTCCTTGGGAATGGGTTTAAGAGGGAAAAATACATGTATGTCTAGAAGAGTATAAAAGTCTTCAGAATTAAAAAAAAACTTTAAGGCAGCGGTTCTTTGGGGGTAGAATGACTCTTTCAAAAGGGTCACAGGGGTCACCTAACACCATTGGAAAACATATATTTCTGATGGTCTTAGAAACTGAGACACCCCTCCTCTCTCTGTCTCCAGGCAGATCCACATACATACAAGTATTAAAGGGTCATGGCATTAGGAAGGTTGAGAACCACTGCTCTAAGAGGATAGGGAGGGGAGAGAGGATAAAGGAGGAATCTTTAGAAGAAGGGTGAGGGAATAGGTTAAAAGAAGATATAGAAGGGTGTTTAGATTTAGGGGAATGGGAGAGAGAGAACTTTAGAGAGGAGGGAGATAGAATAGGTCAAAGATATGTAAAAGGGTAAGGGAGAGAATTCTGGAGTTGGAGTAGGTTAAGTAATGGGAAGGCAAGGTAGGAGGTAGAAATAAAGTAGAGGAGTTAGGAGAAATATGAAATAAAAGAGAGATGCACAAGCATAAAAACAAAATCAGGAGTAGAATCTCTTAGGAAATGCATATGCTTATATATGTATATATGTACATATATATGTATATATGTGTGTATACACATGTATATGTGTGTATGTATACTTACATATCAGTTCCTACATATAATTCTATGCATGCTTAATTGTAACCTTGGGTTGCTGGGGAGAGGGGAAGGAGGAAAAAAAAAAAACAAAGTAAAAAGAGTGCTACAGGAGGGGGCAGAGCCAAGATGGCGGCATAGGAGCAGCAAGGTACCGCAGCTTCCACATAGCCACCACGAATACCCACAAAATATGACTCTAAACAAATTTTAGACCTCCAGACTCACAAATACGTCTCGTGCTGAAGGCATCTTGGCAGGAAGGGGTCATTGCCGCTCTGGGAGCCAAAACCAGCCCAGCCTGAAACTGCGGAACGGCCCCAGGGGTGTCCAGGATGAGACACAGCTGGAGCTTCAGGAGAGTGGATCAGCAGCAGCTGTAGCAGTTTCCAGAATTGTCAGGCCATAAGAAACAAGGACAAAGTGATAGGTCAATGGAACTCATCTAAACTTGGGGGAGAAAAGCAGTCCTGGCCAAACTGCCTCAAGGGCAAGGAAGCAGGAGAAGCAATGACCCTGCAGCAGCATGGCTGCTTCAGAGCTCTGGGCCTCCAAACTGCAGGAGGGCCAAGCAATCATTCAGAGGCCAAGTGCTGTTGCATTGAGTGGCTTGGATCCAGATCATAGTCCCAGGTAGTGGTGCTGGTGTGCTTTTTCAGTGAGGCAAAGCTGGTGGGGGCTGCAAAATGACAACAGCCTGCTAATAACTCCAGCAGCTGGGGAAACCCCAGCAACTTGGGACTGAGCTTTCCCCTCTGGAAGCAGAGTTCCACAAAGCTAAAAAATAATTGACTGGCCAACATGAGCAGGCAAAGGAAGCAAAGAAAGAACAGCAACCAAACTCTATATTCCTTCTTTGGGGACAAGAAGAATCAAAGCATGGAATGGGAGGAAGACAACACAATTAGAACTCCCACAACAAAAGCTTCCAAGAAACATGAAGACATCCAAAAAGCAATAGATAAGCTTAAGAAGGATTTTGAAAACAAAATAAGAGAAGTGGAGGAAAAGTTGGGAGGAGAAATAAGAATGATGCAAGAAAATAATGAAAAGACAGTCAACAACCTGACTGAAGAAAATAACACCTTAAAAAACAGATTAACTCAAATGGCAAAAAAGGCCCAAAAAGCCAATGAGAAGAAGAACGCCTTAAAAAGTAGACTTTGCTAGATGGAAAAAGAATCTCAAAAGCCTTCTAAAGAGAATAATTCCTTCAGAATTAGAGTGGAGCAAATGGAAGCAAATGACTTTATGAGAAGTCAAGATACTGAGGGGGCAGAGCCAAGATGGTGGCATAAGAGCAGCAACATATCGCAGCTCTCACATAGCCACTCCAAAATACCCATAAAATATGACTCTAAACTAATTCTAGAAATCCAAAACACACACAAATATACTTTCCACTAAAGTCAGTTCAACTACAAAGAACCATATCAACCCTGCGAACTGAAACCAGCCTAGTCTGAAACCACGGCCCTACCCCTGAGGTGGCTGGACGAGAGGAGTCAAGTCCTGGCTGGAGCTTTGGGTGAGCAGATCAGTGGCACCTGAAGCAGTATCCAGAATTAGGTCAGTAGAGCTTGCAAAATCAGGAGGGAAAAGCGGACTGGCCAAAACGCCTCCAGACCAATGAGGCTGCAGAACTGGAGGTCTTGCACCCGCCTCCACACTGCAACTTCAGAGCTCTCAGTCTGCAGACAGCAGGGGCACCAAACGATTGTTCAGAGGCCAAGTGCTCTTGCGTTGAGCAGCTTGGATCTGGATCATGGTCTTAGGCTTTGGTCCTGTGTTGTTGTTTTTTTCTGTGAGCCGGACAGGGGAGGGACCCAGCAGCCTCCTAAGAGCTCCGGCAGATGGGGAATCCCCAGCTATTTGGGAGAGAGCTTTCTCCTCTGGGAGCAGAGCTCCACGGAGATTAAAAAAATAAAATCACAGACTGACCAACCATGAATAAGAATAAGCATAAGAAGCAAAGTAAGAACAGCACCCAAACCCTAGATTCCTTCTTTGAGGAAAAGAAGGATCAATGCAGAGAGAAGGAGGAGGACACCACAGCCAGAGCTCCCCCACCAAAAGCTTCCAATAAGTATGAAG
>CM053591.1:97552909-97590138 GCA_028646515.1 Pseudochirops corinnae
CCAAAAAGCCAATGAGAAGAAGAATGCCTTAAAAAGTCGACTTTGCCAGATGGAAAAAGAATCTCAAAAGCATTCTGAAGAGAATAATTCTGTCAAAATTAGAGTGGAGCAAATGGAAGCAAATGACTTTATGAGAAGTCAAGATACTAGTAAACAGATACAAACAAATGGAAAAATAGAGGGCAGTGTGAAATATCTCCTTGAAAAAACCACTGACCTGGAATAGAGATGCAGGAGAGAAAAACCTCATGGGAAAACCAACTGACCTGGATAATAGATCCTCAAGAGACAATGTCAGCATCATTGGACCATCTAAAGCCATCATCAAAAGGACATAAACAGCATCTTTCAAGAAATTATCAAGGAACATTGCCCTAATTTCCTGGAACCAGAAGGCAGAATAGGCATTAAAGAATCCAACAATCACCTCAGGAAAGAGATCCCAAAATATAAACCCCAAGTAACATTATAGTCAAATTTCAGAACTATCAAGGTCAAGGAAAAAATACTATGTGCCCCCCCTAAAAAAAAGATCACATGTTGGTGAATAACACTTAGGATCACACAGGACTTGGTAGCTACAATGTTAAAGGATGAGAGGTCATGGAACATGATATTCCAGAAAGAAAAGAAGCTAGAAGTACAACCAAGAATTACTTATCTGGCAAAATTAAGCAAAACATATCAAGAGGAAAAATGGCCATTTAATGAAATAGAAAGATTTCAAGCTTTCACTAGAAGAAGACCTTAACCAAAATAAATATTTGACCTCTGGTAACAAGACTCAAGGGAAACATAAATAGGTAAAAAATGAAAAGAAAAAAGCAGAAATTCAGAAGAGTTAAATTGTTTATATCCGTACATGGGAAGATGATACTTGTAATTCTTAAAAATTATAGCGCTAACAGTACAGATAGAAAGAATAAAAACAAAAAAGGGTATGTGTATAAGTTGTAATTAAGGGAACTACATGAAAAATAAGAGATGAGAAAGAAGAATTAAATGGGTACAGAAAGAAGGGAGAGTTAGAATAAGGTGAATTATTTCAATGAAAAGGTGAGAAAGACCTATTCCTATGGAGGGGAAGATGGTTAGGGGACAATGAGCATTGCTTGAATCTTACTTTATTAGTATTGGCTCAAAGAGGGAATAATATACACAATCAGATGCATATAGAAATCTATCTTACCTGATAGGGAAGTAGGAAGGGAGGAGATTAAATAAAGAGTTGGGGGGAGGGGCAGGGGAGTAACAGAAGGGAGAGCAGATCATGGGCAGAAAGAAACAAAATATTGGTGATGTGGGAAAGGTTGAAAAGAGAGAGAGGGAAAACAGGAGGAATAACAGAGTTGAGGAAAATAGGTAGTAATTATAACAGTGAATATGAATGGGATGAAATCTCCCATAAAAGAGAATCAGATAACAGAGTGGATCAAAAACTAGTATCCTACAACATGCTGCTTACAAGAAACATACTTGAAGCAGAGACACCCACAGAGTAAAGGAAAGCCTAGAAAGACTTGTACAAACTGATACAAAGTGCAGAACCAGGAAAACACTCTGCACAGTATCAGCAACATCATGTAATGATCTACTATGAATGACTCAGCTTTTGTCAGCAGCACAATGATCCAAAACAAGTTCCAAGGACTCCAGAAGGAAAATGCTACCCATATCCAGATAAAAACTGATGGACTCTGAATGCAGATAGAAGATTTTTTTTCACTTTATTCGTGCATTTTTTTTTTGTTACTTTTAATGTTTCTTCTTCCACATCATAACGAATATGGAAATATGTTTTACATGATAGCATACATATAAACTTTATCAAAGTGCCTACTCTTTCCAGAAGAGGAAGGGAAAGGAGGGAGGGTGAAAAATTTGGAACTCAAAATCTTGTTAAAATTAATGCCAAATTTTTCTTGATTTGTAATTGTGGGAAAAATAAAATGCTATTTAAAGCAAAAAGAATAGAGAAACTGAGGCATGCAGAGCTTTAACAACAGCAGAAACAGCAACAATAAGAATTTATCTGTTCATAATAATTTAAACATGAAGCTTAAGAATAAAGAATAAATGCCAATGAGTTCAGCTTGGGAGAAAAAGAATAAGTTTCTAAGCCTGCAAGCTACATGAATTGGTCCAGGACAATTGACTGCATATAGACTTTTGATTTGTTTTATCCTTGGACGTTATTTTTGTACAAGATTCCTTTGATGTTCCCTTTCAGCACAAGGCATGATCATAAACTCATGGAATACAAGAGTAACTATCTCAACAATGGAGAAAAGTGAGAGAAAGAACTTTAAAAAGAGAAACTGAACCCGAGCTTGAGGAAAAAGGTTGTGGAGGCAGTACCTTGCTAGTGACAACCTCTGCTTTGCCCCTCTCCATCTATTTTGGTAGAACTGTAAAAAGTCAGGTAGTTTATAGCCACTGGGGAAATGACCCAAGACCTATACTTGATTAGCATCTAAATGACAGGGACACAATGAAATGTGTGTGCCTTTTAGCATGAGGAAAAAAGGGTACTGGAGATTTAGAAACAGAACTACAATTACCTGAATGCAAGGTCAATGACTGGTGCCATTTTCAGTAGAGAATAAGACAGACTATTGGCTACTTGTAGTGAAGCAGTGGTAAGCAATGAATATTAGTTTATGAGTGAAAAGCTTTGAGTGAAAGCTTATCTCTTGACTTGGACAGATGGGGTTCAACTGAACTTCTGGACTTCTGTCCTGTCTTCTACTTAAGTCTTAAGTGATTGATATAGGGAATGTGAAGGGAGCAGACTCTGAGTATTGTAATTAAACTGCCATAATGTTTTACTACCATTCTATTTTATTTACAAAGCATTTCCTTGTAATTAACTGTAAATGCAACAATAAGGGACAAATAAAAGACAAGAGTGAAATGGTAGCAGAAGCCATGATAATTGCTGCTTTTACTTTATAGATACCCAGTATTGAGCACAGTGTCTGGAACATAATGGGCACTTAATTGAGCTTGTTGATTGTTTCATTCATTTCATTAGATGAAATGGACCTCTACACTGATATAAGAACACTATCTACCATGAAAGAACAGAGTCAAGGAGTGACTGACAGTATTCTTATATTAGTCTCCAATTTCTCCATATCAGTCTCCTAAAGAGCAGACAGAATAAAAGTTCATAAGTTTTTTGGGCAGGGATTTGATTCAGGATCTGTTATTGTAGATTATAACAGCCTGGATTTAGAAGTGGAAATGACCTTGGTGACTGTTTAGTCAACCCCCTTCATTATACAGATGAAGAAACTAAGGAATAAAGAATTTAAGTGATTTATTCAATATCACGCAAGTAGTGAAAAGCAGCGCTACTATTTGAACCAATGTCCTCTGACTCTAAATCCATCACATTTTCCCCTTTACAATGCTTCCTCTCAGCTATCCACTGATGAATTGTAGGAACTTGAATTGCTTTGTTTTCCTTGAAAGTGACACCAAGAGCTGACCTCACTTCTAAGCAATTTCAGTTCTGCTCCTTTATCTGTGACTCCCTTTCTTACTATCAGGTATAATTGTGTCTCCAATCCTTTATGTGCTAAGTTTTAGGAGCTTTTATCACATTTAAGCTACATGGATTCACAAGAAAGATACATAAGAGGAAATGAGGCAGCTAGGCTAAGCAGGCAATCACCTCCCCAAACTCTTTACATTTAAACTCAAGTCTCTGAAAAATCAGCTCTTCCCAATGTTTTCCATCATTCTCTTCTGGTCCCAAAGCTAGGGATAGAATGATACTACTGCAGGTGCTATATCTGGCTTTATATTATTAATTTACCTTGTAAATAAATTCTAGAAAAACCTATGATCTGTTACGTACATCATGATGGGACAACAAAAGTAGCAGGCACTGCAACCAAAGTACCCAGAGATAGTGGAAGAATGGAAGTAGTACGATACAGAGGAATCTGGTTTGGCAGATCTCTGAATATAGATTTAGAGAAACTGTTTCAGGGACAAGGAAAACCAATGCCCTTATATATACAGGGCTTAGAGATTGATGAAGTTTTGATGACAGTATGTAGTATCCCTTGCATCAAAAGGACATTGGTTCTGAAAGCTATGCTTTCTGATCTGTTTGTCCCTTCAATTTTATTTTTTTCTCTTTGTTTGTACGTCTCTGTCTCTCTCTGTCTCTTCATCTCTCTCTCTGTGTCTCTGTTTTTCTCTCTGTCTTTGTCTTTTTTACACTCTCTCTCTCTGTCTCTGTCTCTGTCTCTGTCTCTGTCTCTCTCACACACACACACACACACACACACACACACACATACATCCCAGTTCTGTTTGGTCGAAGTCATATTAGATATTTATAGGTAATCTGGACTAATTCAAATCTTATATGTGGACTCACAGCTCATGAATGACTCTTTTTTTGCCCTTGTACTTACCAAGAGGTATGACACTTTAATTATTTGTGGTTACGTAGGTTCCATACAGCCAATAGCAGTTAGTAATTTGTCAAGCACCAGATCACAGATTCTGAACATTTCTTTTCCTCTAGTTAATATAACACAATTCAATTCAAAAAATCTTTATTGAGAGCCTTCTTGCTCTTCTTTTTTGTTTTTGTTTTCTGAAACCTAAAGACTAAATGGTTAAGGATCAGACTGGTTGTAGGCATAATTTCCAAAGTGTCCAATATTTCAAACCTCTGTACACTCACCAGCAGTTAATTTTACTTTCCTACTTCATCTATAAAGGGAAAAGCCAATATGGTATAGGTTACATAACCAACTAACCCAGTTTCTAATGTTTATTTTCTGTTTTGAAATCACTCAGGACATAAATACAGGGTACAAACAATATTTGTAATGAGATAGAAATGATAATTATTGATTTATAACCACTTCAGTTAAAGTGCAATACTGCATTTTTTAGGTCATTGTACAATGCTATAAGTGGAGTACATGGATTGAACACAAACACACTTACTGCCAAGGTTAATGTATCAACTTCAGGTAGTTGCTTTTCTGAATTTTGTCAAATATTTGTGAGCTTCTATAACCCTCTGAGACTGAGTAAAATGGAAAGGAATTTAATTAGAATGTGCTGGAAATGTAAAGTGATACATTAAGTGTTTTTTTTTTAATTAAACTTTCTGAACCAACATGCTACAGCCTGTGGAATTATCCTTCTGGATAAACACAATACATGTATACATGCATAGCTGAGAGAAGTAAATGTGCAAGAGAGTTGCTGAATTGAAGCTTTGGTTCAAATAAAACAAACAATGTAGATTATGTGTATTTTAAAAGAAAAATTAATTTATTACAGAGTATGAGATAAAGAGAAAAGCTCCTCTTCTCAATATACATTTTTAAGCCACTATTCCAATGCTATAATTCCATGCCCATTTTAGTCATCAAAATTCAGTGTGGCTATGATTAATTTCAAAGGCACATTGGTCCAGGGTTATTATTAGGTTAGTTTGTTAATGCACAATCTGTCAAGAAAGCCTTGAAGTAGAAATAGAGCAGATGCATAGCAAGTGCTAATTGAAAATACCTTAAATCATAAGTATGTGAATATTTTCATTTTATTTCAAGGAGGGCACCACAAAATTAAAGCATTTCACTTATATTTAAGCTATAGCTATAGTTTTCAACAGAATAGACTTATGAAATAGTGAACTGTTGTCCTCAATCATCTACCCATGGCCTTCAAAGTTCAGGAGCAACAAGCTTAATGAACGGAATTAAAAATGATTTAGCTATTCTGGGGGTGTGGGGGGTGAACTAGTTTATAGAGATGTAGCCTCATACTCAGAAATGAGCTATTCTATTTTTTCAATCTCCATGTTAATAGAGAAAATTTGATATTTCTTGTTATCGCCATGTTTTGCAAATATACACATATTCTTTGACTGTGAAAATGGTTATATTCACAAAGAACAATACTAAGTCAAAGAATAGTGGATATTAGTTTAATTTGACCTCTGTATACAGCCCATTCAAATAATTCAGTTCAAAGAGTTGAGATTGTTGTTTAAAAGTTGTACAATTTGGTTCAATATTTATGCATTACCTGTGAGGTGCAAAGGACTAGACTATGTCCCAGGCAATTTACAAAGTTCGGCTAGAACTTGATCTCTGCTCTCATAGAGTTTAAATGGGAGAAATATATATCTATACATAATGGTAAAATAATATGTGATAGGTACAGTACATGATAAATGCAAAATTGAATGTGTGAGCTATGATGAGAGAAGGGGAAGGCTGTTGCCAATCACAGAAATAAGGGAGGGCCTCCTAGGAACTCTAGCATTTGCATGTGACTTCAGTTTAGTAGAAATTCAATAGACAAAGGGAAAACATAACAGGAAGCACAGACCCAGAAATAGGAAAGCAGAATGATTGCTCATAGTCCAGAGTGCTTGAAAAATTAAAATCTACAGTGGCCGGGAAAGATGATGGAAAAGAAAACTAAAAGTAAGTACATTACAAAAGCATATCAAAGTAGGGCAGCTGGGTGGAGCACGGAATAGAGCACCGGCCCTCGAGTCAGGAGGACCTGAGTTCAAATGCAACCTCAGACACTTAACACTTAGTAGCCATGTGACCTTGGGCAAGTCATTCAACCACAATTGCCCTGCCTTTTGCCCTCCAAAAAGCAAAAAACAAAAGCAAAACAAAAGTGTATCCAAGAGGATACAGGAGCAGCTAAGTGGTATAGCTGATAAGAGTATCAATCATCAGGTCAGGAAGACTCATCTTCCCTAATTCAAATCCCATGGACAATAACTATGTTACCCTGGGTAAATCATTTCATCATGTTTGCTGCTGTTTCATCATCTGTAAAATGAACTGAAGAAAGAAATGGAAAACCAATCAGGTACTTTTGCCAAGAAAACCCCAAATGGGATCATGAAGAGTTGAACACTACTGAAATGACTGAACAACAAGAATAACAAATCCAAAAGGAATCAGTGCTCAGTCATGCTCAGTGTGATGGATACCTCAGAAAGAATTGTGATTTGTAGGAGGCTATGTCGAGCGTTAGCTCTGAGGGGTCTGCCATGGGTGTGAATCCAGGCCAAGGACCCCCTTGGGGCTGTTTCTCCCCACACTGGCCCAGTATCTCAGGATGAAGACTCACCACCACCCCTTACTTATACCCTGTGCAAGGGAGGCTTGGAACTTTCTGGCCATCCCTGAAACCCTGCCTGCTTGAGGAATATAGATAAAGTAGTGACTAGTGAGGCATAAGATAAGAAAGCAAGAAAACATCCCAGGGGAGTAGCCTCCGGCAAAGTGGCAAGTCAGGTACCTCATGTAGCAAACTACAGGAAGTTTCCCATAAGAAAGTATGATGTAAGTGATTCAGCTACAGTATATAAACCCTAATCCTCAGATGCTTATTTGAGATTTGCTTAGCACACAATAAACGTATGAATGTAATCTCTGCCTGGTCCACGATGTTCAGCACTCTCCCATTTGGAATGGTGCTGCAAGGTGCAAAGCATCTGTGATTGAAAATGATCCTTTGGATTTTGTCATTAAGACATCATTGGGAGTTTTGAGAAAGAAATATAGTGGAGGGGTGGGAATAAAAACATAATTAGGAGAAGAAGCAGAGAATGTAGTCATTGAGGAACTGATGCGATCAGGTTTAGAGAACTTTTTCAAGAAATTTACCCATTGAAAAGAGAGATATAAGATAGTATCTGATTCATGTTAGAAGTTTTGAGACAACTCTCATACCAGTCCAGATTTTCATCTTTTCTGCAATTTACATTCTTCTGGTTACTCTCCAGTTTAATAATGTTCTTTCTAAAATGTGGTATTAAGTGCTTAACACAAAATTCCAGATGTGTTCTGACCAGGGCAAAGTACAAGTCTTTTATTATTGCCATGGGTAGCATAAGTTTCTTTGGCTACTATGCTACAGTACCGAGTCACACTGAGCTTGCCATCCATTAAAATCACTAGATATTTTATATTCAAACTGCTGTCACATCATGTCTCACACCATCTGTACTTAAATCATTGATTACTTAAACACAAATGGAGAATTATAAAGGAGTATTATTATATGCCTTTTTATTAGATGCAACTCAATCTGTCACCTAACTTGTTAGATTTTCATTCCTACCTTCTCATTTTTTGGAAATGTAATAAGTATATTACATATGGTATCAAGTCATTAATAAAAATGTTGAACAGCAAGAAACTGAAGAAATATCCCTAGGGAATTACATTAATGATCACCACTGAAGTTGTCATTAACCCATCTTAGACTCATCATTCTCTCTAACTCTATCTAATCAGTTGTCAAGTCTTGTTGATTCTTCCTCCCCACGATCTTTCAGACCCATCTCATTCTCTCTTCTTATATAGCTACCATTCAAGCTCAGATCTCCATCTCATAGCTCATATTATTATAATTGACTCTGAGTTAATGTCCCTGCTTCTAGAATCTCCTGCCTCCAGTTTGCTCTACACAGGGTTACCAAGATAATCTTTCTAAAACACAGTTCTGTCCATATCAGATCTATCACCTAGCAGTCTCTTTTACAATGCAAATTCTTGATACATGTTCATGGACTTGGATTTCATTCATTTGTATTGCTAGGCATAAATAAGATGCAGCCTATTTCCAGAAATGGCTTATTAAAAATCATTTGCCTAAAAGACTTGATCAAGAGTATGTACAGTCAGGAAAGACCTGAGCTAATCACATTTTAAGAGTAAGACATAATGAATAGCTTAATTGCTATTATTTTAAATGCTATATGAAGACTTCCAGCTCATAGGTAGATCCTCTATGAAAGAATCATGGAAGGAGAGAAATCAAATTTCATTGGATGAGAAGAAATACAAGTGATAAGATCTGTATCCTTGCAGGAGTATGCACATTGATGAGACAACAAATTCACTGAAGCGTTGAAATATTAACCCCATCAAACAAATAAGTTAGATAAGTTAGATAATGAGGTTTTACAACAGATAATATGTCAGTTGCAAATTATTTTTATCCAATCTGTTTCTATTTTCATTGCAAACAGGACCTAATGAATGAATTTTCCTCATCACCATTGCTTTCATTTTTGAAAAGTGCTCACTTCTAAAATTACTTCAGGACACTTAAATAACTCCTGATCTACTTGATACATAAAGTTCTCATATGTCCTCTTAATTATAACTTTTGATTTGCTCATGAATTTTTTAAAATTACATGAGTGAAGAGTCTGTCTTACTCTCAAGAATAAAGAAGAAAAAAATTAAAGCATATAATGCACAAGTATTTTTTGCCAGAATCTCCGCTAAGTATACTCTTATTTCAGTGTATTACATTCTTGTAATGAAAAAGCAGATATATCTCATTTAATGTTTGTTTTACAGAGACTATGGAATTATTTAAAAACTTATGGTATCTGGCTCATTTTAAAATAACTTAAAAGTTAAAGTGATGATTTTACTGAATCTAAATGCATAAGAATTTTTTTTTTAAATAGAGGCATTATTAGGTTAAGATTTCCGTTAATGCTTTTTAACTGCAATAAGTAAAAAGTTGAAATTTAGCTAAGATTTGGAAAATGAAGTGTATTGTGAACTGTTTCTGTAATCACACTCTTGGTGGTTCACTAACAAAAGCCTCTCATGAGACAAGATTGATTAAAATGTAGATATTCATTGCCAAAAGTAAAAATTGTTACTGGCAACCCTAGTCATCAAATAATGAAAAAGGGTAAACAAGAACAAATCTACTGCCTCAGTTTGCCATGAAATTTTTCCTAACATTTTGAATTAAAAAAAAACCCACAACAATATTGTTATATATGAATATGTGTATGTATGTATATGTATATATGTATAGAAAGAGACATTCTGACCATTTCAGCAATATATATATATATATATATACATTATAGATCTATTTAGTTATTGATATAAACACTATCCATCTCTATCATCCATATCTCCATCTCTACATATCCATCTATTTATTTATCTGTATAAGAAACTGCAATTTCCAGATATCAGGAGATATAATCTGGCAAGCTATGCTTCACAAGCATACACATTTGCACATTCCATATAGTTTGATAACATTTTTTTTGGATTGAATATAGTATAGTGTTTCAATTTTATTCTCATAGTTATTTAAAAACAGCACTTCCATACGACTATATTGTAAGTTTCTGGCAGAGAACAGCAGTTTTCTATTTATTTATTCACATTTTAATATACTCTTTGTTTATAAGACGGAGCTCTATTAATGCTGCTGAATGAAATCATTAACATTCACAAAAGTAGAAATTATTATTTTTAACTAGCCTTCTCCTTGTTCCTTTATCAATTTGAATTACAAAAAAAATATTCTAATTTGTATTTATTTTGCAATGGGTTTATTGCCTATCATATGCAGACAATGCAACTAGCTCAGTTATATTCTTAATCCATATGATTTTAATTAAATTAAAATTAAAATGCAATGAAGGCCCTTTATTAGTAAGGAGGTTTTTTTGTTATTTGTATTTATACCACTAGTAAATGGCATAATACCTATGATATAGTGGGCACTAAAAAAGTAGTTGATATTTATTCATTTTTAATTATTATTCCCACTTAAATCCATAGTAGCAGCCTCATTTTTGTTACTCAAGTATGTACTCTACTTGGTAATAAAGCACTTAATAAAGTGCTTACCATGTACTAAGCACTTTGCCTACCATTGAGCATACAAAAACAAATAAGGCAGTTCCTGTCCTCAAGGAGGTTATATTCTATTTTATATAATTTATTTATTTTTAGTTTTCATCATTCATTCCCTAATATGTTGAGTTTCAAATTGGCTTCCCCACCATCTACTTCCACTTCTTCAAGATGGTGTGCAATTTGATATAGGCTCTACTCATATATTCATATTAAACATTTTCACATTAATCATGATATAAATAAGTAGAACTAATTGGAGGAACCATGAGAAATAAAATACAAACTAAATCAACAACAACAACAAAAGAGAGCAAATAGTATGCTTCCATCTGCATTCAGACTCCAAATTTCTTTCTCTGGATGTGGATAGTATTTTCCATCATGAGTCTATTAGAGTTGTGTTAGATTACTTGAATTGATGAGAAAGACCTAAGCCTATCAAGGTTAGTCATCACATAAAGTGGCTAATACTGTGTACAATGTTCTGCTGGTTCTGTTCATTTCACTCAGCATAAGTTCATATAAGACTTTCAGGTATTTCTGAAGTCCACCTGCTCATCATTTCTCATAGCACAACAGTAATCCATTACGTTCATTGACCACAACTTGTCCAATCATTCCCTAATTGATGGACATCCCCTTAATTTCCAATTCTTTGCTTCAACAAAAAGAGCTACTATAAATATTTTTGTAAATTTGAGTCCTTCTCCCCTTTTTATGATCTCTTTGGGACACAGACCTACGTTAAGCCTATCACAAGCAGCTCTCCTGAGGATTGCTGCTGTGAATAACATTAAGGCTCTAATTGCATAGTGTAGCAAACTCTATTTATTCAGCAATAAACTAAAGCACAACATTCACAAGAATATAACATAATAACTTCATACTAAGTTGTCCACATAGTCTTAAACAAAAACATATCATTTAATAAGTCACAATCTTCTCAATAAATATAAAGTACGCATCTAAAGTCTCCTTTCATCTTGATTGGAGGCTGTCTTCCAATCATCTTTAAGCCAATCATCCTTAAGGAGATTGGAAAGTACAAAGACCATCCACCTCTAGGTCAAAGTAAGTTACAATATCATTAGTCAGCACTGAGTACCCAAGTAAAGTCTCCTTTCATCTTAATTTGAGGCTGACTTCCAAACTCCATGGCTCCTCTTCCATGCTCCCAGCTCTTGCCTGGATTCACCTGACTGTTTCCTGGATTCACAGTTAGGCACCTCTCTACTCCTCTTCCATATCACAGCTCATGGGGACTGTGACTGTCCCACCCCAACCTCTACTTTTTGTTTCCAGGAAAACAAAGCTCAACAGAGCTACAACAGTATTTATACTTATTGCAGACACTATCATCTCAATTCACTTTCTGTCTGAGAAATCAACACAGATCAACAGACATAGTATTTCTCTCTGAAAAAAAAAAACCACAATTAAGCAGACAGAATGCTTTTATCTGAAAAACTAACACAGTTCAACATACAGAATGCTTCTGTCTGACAAAGTAACACAGTTCAACAGACAGAATGTTTCTGTCTGATAAGGTAACACCAATACAGAACAACAGACAGAATGCTGGCATCACAAACATTCTCTCTCTTACATCTGCTTTGTCCCAGGTTGTGCTTAATCTTTTATCTGATCTGCTACTTCCTGTTTCACCCCTCCTGTTCTGTCCTTCCTGTTCCTCTCTTGTGGCAAGCTTCTCCCACTATGGGTTCTATGTGATGATGTTAGGCCTTTAAAGGGCAGGGAAGGTCTCCAAACTCCCTTAGGTCTATTAAGGGCAATACAATGTGTACTATTTCCAACAAAGACTTGGCACAACCAAAGGTGAGATCCAAAGGTACTTGATTATTTGAAACAAGGAGCAAAGTATTACTTTGCTTCAGTGTATGAACAATTTTATAGCTCTTTGGTCATAGATCCAAATTGCTCTTTGGGATGCTTGAATTGGTTCACAACTGTACAAACAATGTATTATTATTCCAATTTTCCAACATCTTCTCCAACTTACCTGTTTTGTCAAATTGATAGATGTGATGTGGTACCTCACAGTCATTTTGATTTGTATTTCTATAATCAACAGTTATGTAGAGCATTTTATCATATGACTATAGAAATTTTAATTTCTTCCTCTCAAAACTGCCTGTTCATATCCTTTGACAATTTATCATTCAAGGAATAAATTGTATTCTTATAAATTTAACTCATTTCTTTATATATATATATATTTTTTTTCTTTTAAATGAGGTCTTCACCAGAAACATTGGTTGTAAAAATTGTTTCCCAACTTTCTGTTTCCTTTCTAAACTTGGTTGCATTGGCTTTCTTTGTGCAAAAACTTTTCAACTGGTTGTAATCAAAATCATCCATTTTGCATTTCATAGTGTTCTCTATTTCTCTTTTGGTCATAAATTCTTTCCTTCTCCATATGTCTGATGGGTAAACTATTCTTTGCTCTCCCAGTTTGCTTAAATATATCTATATATCTTTATATCTAAATCATGCACCCATTTTGCCTTTATCTTAATATGGGGGAAGATGTCTATTATCTGCTTCTGTTTTATGGGAGAGTTCATCCCATTCACATTCCCAGTTTGATCATTAACTGTGTCTTTCTCTCCATACCCCCCCCCAGCTCATTTATGCTTTGCTCTATCTTTTCTTCCTTTCTTTCCTCACTAGAGTTTTGCTTTCAACTACAACCTCCCTCTCTTCCCTCCCTTCTATCAACTCCCTCCCTTTTCTTCACCTTTACCTTATTACTTCTTCCCTACCTTATACCCAAATCTTCCATTCTCTTCCCCCTTTCCTCTCCTACCTCCTATAGGGAAAGTTAGATTACTATACTTGGTTATGTTATTCCCTCTTTGAGCCAAATCTGGTGAGAGTAAGGTTCAAATAATGCTCATCTCCATCCCTTCTTTCCTTCTACCATAATATGTTTTTGTACTTTTCACATGATGTAATTTACCCTTGTCTGCTTCCTCCTTTCCTCTTCTCCCAGTAAACCTGCTATTCACCATTTAATTAGATTTTTTTATCATCATATCAAAATAACTTATAACCACACCCACTCTCTACAAATGGCATAATAACAATATAGTTCTCAAGAGTTACAAGTGTCATCTTCCCCTGTAGGGATGTAAACAGTTTGCCCTTATTAATAACATGTTTTTATTTGTTTATTTGTTTTCCTTTCTTATTTACCTTTTTATGCCTCTCTTGAGACTTGTATTTGGAGATCAAATTTTCTTTTGACCTCAGGTCTTTTCATCAGAAAAGTTTGGAAGTCTCCTATTTCATTGATTTTCCATCTCCTCCCCTGAAAGTTTATGCTCGATTCTCAGGGAAGTTGATCCTTAGTTGTAATCCAAGCTCCTTTGTCTTATAGAATATTGTATTCCATACCCTCCAATCTTTGAATGTAAAAACTACAAGGTCTTGCATAATTTTGACTGTGGTTCCATGATATTGAAATTGTTTCTTTCTGGTTGATTGTAGTATTTTCTCTTTGACCCAGTAATTTTGGCATTTGGCTACAATATTCCTTGACATTTTTAATTTGGGATCTCTTTCAGGAAGTGATTGGTGGATTCTTTTGATGACTATTTTATCTTCTAGTTCTAGGGTATCAGGGCAGTTTTCCTTGATGATCTCCTGAAAAAATGCTGTCTAGGCTCTTTTTTTTTTCCATAGTGGTTTTCATGTACACCAATGATGTTTAAATTGTCTCCCCTGGGTCTATTTTCCAGCTCAGTTTTTTACCAATGTGATATTTTATGTTTTCTTCTGTTTTCTTTTTTCATTCGTTTGTTTCTGTTTCACTAATTCTTGATATCTCATAGAGTCATTAGCTTCCACTTGCTCAATTCTAGTTTTCAACAGATTATTTTCTTCTTTTAGATTTTATGCCTCCTTTTCTATTTGTCCCATTTTATACTTTTAATGACTTGTTTTCTAGAGTCAAATTTTGTCCTTCCTTTTCTAAGGTACTGACTTTCTAATATTTCTAATTTGTTTTCCCAATTTTTCCTCTACCTCTCTTATTTGACTTTTAAAATCCTTCTTGAGATCTTTCAAGAAAGTTTTTTGAGTTTAGGACCAATTCATGTTCTCCTTTGAGCTTTCAAATGTGGGTATATTGAAAACATTGTCCTCTTCTCAATTTGTGCCTTGATCTTCCCTGTCTCCATAATAAGAATCTATGGTCATTATCTGTTTCTGCTTTTTCCTCATGGTGTTTGCCTAAGTCCTGACTTTTAGAGTTGAGCTCTCCTGCTGGAGCACAGGGTGCACTAACCCAAGCTTCTTGTGCTAGGAGCCCAAGACCTGGCCACTGGCTTTGTGTGCTGGTGCCTCAGGTGCTGGCAGCTGAAGTTTGGGCTGCTGCTGATCTGGGGTCAGCAACATTGGAGTTCTTGGGATGGGGGGGAGGGAGAGTCTGTTCCCTGGGGGACTCCTATTCACCCAGACCTTGCACTCAAATGTTTGACTTCTGGAGAATGTTTGCCACCCTGGAGCTGTTCCTCCTGATTTGTGCTGAAGAACCACGAGATTTTTATGTTAGAGAAAACTGACACACATGGTGGTTTTCTGAGCTGGTATCTACCTGTTCCCTTGCCTGCAATGAGCCACTCAGGGATCTTAGTGTTGCCACTTGCCTGCTCCACCACCTGTAGTTCAGGATCTTCCCCTGGATAATTGAGATGGGGCTTGCCACTGGTTTGCTGGAATGCCTCTTGTCCTGTACTGCTTCACCTTCCCCAGAGGAAGATGCGTCTTTCCTATTAATCCTTCAAACTTCCTAGCCTACAAGACTGCTGTACCCCATCTTTGTGCTGGCTCGGCTCTTCCAGGATTTAAATGCTTCACTTTGGGGTTGATTTGTGACATTAGCACCTCAAGGAACAAGTATTTTATTTTCATATTCTCTGAAAGAATAGAGTTCTACTGTCTACCTTTTTATGGAGACTATAAGAGCAATTGAGTGTAGAAAATTGGGCCTCTATAATCACTGAGAAATTCTGATGACAAAAGATTTGACCCAGATGTGCATGTTTTCATTCATCTCTCTATCCCATTGGAAATTTGGACTTTTCTTTCATTCCCCATCCTCTTTCAAAAGAACATATAAGCCCTGAGCCTGCCTCCATGATGGTCTTTGAGAAATGGTCAAATGACCATTCTTTTATTAATAATGGCCTGGCCTTATTAATAAAATTATTAAATTACCTAAGAACTATGTCTTTTGAAATTATTTTAGTCACCACACAACAAAACAAATTTTCACTTTGTCCATGTCTTTCTATACATCTTCTATAAACAAGTGACCCATCATGCTACTAAAGATTTTTGCACGTAGTGTCCACATCTTTTTCTAGTCAATCGTGGACTTGATGGTATCATTTTCCCATTTTAACATGTTAATCATCACCATGACTACTACTGCTTATTCCCAGCCATGCACAGTCTTTTTTTTTTTCTGTCATATGATCACAAGTCTTCTGAATTCATAAGGATGCGAACTAGACCTGTGATTTCATTTATTTCCAAGTGAGGAAAGTACCTCTAATACAGGTCAGTACTTTCACTTTAACTTGTGGTCTTAGAGAATTCCCCAGTCATCAAGAGATTTTTACTTTCCCAAAGTCCTAAAGCTAGTACATGTCAGTCATAAGAAAGGAAACCACCTGTTGGTTGGAGGTTAAACTCCTTTCTAGCCCTATGCCATAATTCTTCCATGCTTCTCTAAGTTCATCATAATTCATAATTCATAGCCATAGAAGATAATCTGAAAACACTAGAAAATATTATTTAATTTTAAGGGAAACTTGAAAATATAACCTAGTTTTATTTAAATGCATACTAAGGATTTGAAAATCCAGACTTCATTATCACTGTTGAAAGAATTTCTTATTTAGTCATATATTGTAGATAGATTAGACTGGGTTAGAACTTTGTGTTGTAACAAGGCAACAATTGCTTTACTTAGTATTATGGTTTTTGAGCTGTGAATATTATGTTAATCATCTTATACCTTGTTCCCCAAATCTCAATTAATATTTAATGTAAGGTGTAAAACAAATTTTAGGTTTGAATCAAACTTGTCTAGTTCATTAAGTCTGAATGAAATTTGTTTTTTTTCAGTACTTTATAAAACTGCTTTATAATTTGATTGGCCAGTATGACATGATAACTTTGACTTTGTTCTTTTCCTTAGTCACAACAACAGCAGCTGTGTGTCTCCTACACTCAGCACTGAAATAAATGCAGGTGCTCAAGGTAACAAATGCAAATGATATCAGCTCCTGCATGTTTTAATTCACTTGATGTGTAATTATGTAGTATATTCTTTAGATATTTATTTGAATTATTAGCAATGCCTTACAAAACAGGTGCAGAACAAGAGTCGAGTTTTTAGAATAGTTCGTGAATAATTCTTTTCATCAAGCTTATCACTATTGACAGAATTTAAGTCCATATGTTCACAACTTTCCATGCTCTGCTTGGAAAAGTATACCTCAAATATACATGTATGAATAAAATGTGTATGAGAAGTAGAAAGTTAAAAATAGGTAGCATAGATCTGATTACTAGACAGAGAAGTCGAAGGCAAAATGTCACATTTTTTTTTTCCCTCTCTGTTTTTGCCTATTGGTCTCTGTCCCTATTTCTCTGTGTCTATCTTTGCCTTTCTTTTTCTGTCTCTACCTCTAGGTCTGTCTCTCTGTCTCTATCTCTGCCTCTGTGCCCTTGTTTCTATCTTTATGTGTGTCTCTCTCACCCTCTGTCTTTGTTCTACCTCTCTCTGTATTGTTGTATGTGTTTCCATTTCAACAGAAAAAATGTTCTCAATAAAAAAGTTTTCACTAACAGGTATTGTCACCATGATTCCATGTGGCATGACAGGGACACAGTAGGTAGAGGCATGGAAGACATTTTTAATATTAATTTCATTTTGTGTGCATGTCTAATAGCCAAATGTAAAAAAAAGAGAACATTGAGCCTCAAAAGATGATTGGTAATAACAGACTTCTAAATCAAATTTTAAACTTAGCCTCCCTTTTCCCCTAAACTTTATATGGAATGAAAAAACTTCTAAAAAAATATTTTTGTCATTTATAGCATAATCATAATGTGTACAAGTAAAACACCTCCCAGTTTTCTCATAGTAAAAAAAGTTGGCAGCAATAGTAAAGTAGTGGGAGTGAATTTACAATAGATTAGTGGAAATCCATAATATGAGTGGAAAGAGAGCGAAACCTGTAGTTTAAAAAGTTTTGGATTTGTGCCTTACCCCTTATACTTTCTAGTTTTGTGAAAGTAGACAAATCATTTTACCTCTTGAGATTAAGTTTCTCCAGCTACAAAACAGGGATAATAATAAGGTTTTTGTGCAGAAAAAAAAAGATCATGCAACCCAAGGGATTTTCTAAATGGAAGCACTTTATAAATACTAGTTGTTACTATTATACCAATTGTATTTATTACAAATGGAATACTATTTCTAGAACAAACCATAGAATTTCACTTTTAATTCTACCAGCAATACTAAGAAAAACTACCTACCCTTCTGTGTTAATAGCTTACTTAGGGATTAGATTTGTGCTTGCACTTAGAAGGCCAGATGAGAGACAATGATTGACATTTGCTGAGAGGCAAACAGTGCATTTTAGGGGGAAAAGTCTTCATAATGATTAGAACTACCCAAAAGTAGAATAGGCTCTATCAGGAGTTCTCCTTCACTAGAGATCATGAAATGAAAGCTAAAGTACTATTTATTGAGAATATTGTAGAGAGAAATCCAGCAGAAGTATTCGGGTGGACTGGAGGTCATGTGAAGTACCTCCTAATTCTGAAATTGTGATAATATGACATTTTTTTCTTTAAAGAAATTATTTATCTGAGAATTTCTAAAGAATTCCAAAAAGAAAAGTGAAAGTAAATTGAACCAGGCAAAAATGTACAACTTATAGAAATTTTCAGTGAGAATTTAAAATTTAAATTCTTTGAGGGAAGGACTATTTTCATATTATCCTGTTTCAATGTTGCATCCTAACTGATCTCCATTCCAGACTTCACGCAACTACCAGACTCATCTTCCTTAAAACAGAGCATGATCACATAGAATCCTCCAGAAAAACCTGCAGGAAATAAAGAGTCAATTATAATTTCTTCAGTCTGGCATTCACAGTCTTCCAAAATATGAGGCCAAACTATCCTTCAAGCCTTATTTTCCATTATTGTCCTATAAGTATCCCATATTCTAGCTAAAGAGGATTATTCCAAGATGTCCTGTGAATCCTCATCTCTGTGCCTTGTCCCTCTGCTGGGAATATTGCATCCTTGATTCTCTAGTGGTCAAAATGCTATATAATATTGAAGAGCTTTAAGTATCAGATAGGAGTCTATATTTTAACATAGAAATAATGGAAAGTCATTGGATCTTTTGAGCAAAAGAAGAACATGATCAGATAGGTATTTTTGAGATATTCCTTGGCAGGTCTATATCTATCTATATATATCTTCTCTATAATATCTATAATCTACATATGTATATATATATATATATACTATACACATATAATATATGCATATAATATAATATAAAATCTATGATAGCTTCTCACAGAATGGGTGGTAGATTGGCACAGACATTTTCAGGCCTTGCATGTGTCAAGCAGTAAGTTAGTGAATCAATAAATATTTATTAAGGATTCACTATGGTGCCAGGCACTAAGCTAAAATCTAGAGATATAAAGAAAGTTAAAAGCATAGCTCCTGCCCTCAAGATGTTTATAGACTAAGGGAGGAAACAGTATGGGGAAAAAAATTGTCTTGTATAAGCTAGTGAAAAGTAATATCAGAAGGAAGGTACTACTAGTTCTGGGCCTACAGCTGGTGAGGGAATGAGAATGTTTGGGAAAGATCTCCTGGAAACAATGTTGCTTTTTTTTTTAATGTCTAAGTCTTAAAGGAAGCCAGGAAATGAAGGTGAAGGAGTAAAGCATTACAGTCATGGAGATCAGCCAGCAAAATGACATACAGAGAGGAAATGGAGTTTCCTTTTCTAGGACAAGAAAAAAATATTGTTACTGGATGACAGAGAACATGAAGAGGAGGAATTTGTCGAAAGACTAGAAAGGAAGTAAAGCAGAAAGTGGTAAAGGAGTTGAAAAGCTAAATAGAAGATTTTATATTTGATTCTGGAAGTAAAAAGGAGCCAGAGGATTTTATTGAGTACAGAGGTGATACGCTTGGACCTGAAATGTAGGAAAATAACTTTGGCAGCTAAGGAGAGGATGAGTTGGCTTAGAGTGGCAAGAATTGAGACAGGTGGATCAAACAGAAGACTACTGATGTAGTATATAACACTGGATATATATTGTATAAGTGTGAGGAAAAAGTCGAGGATGAGACTGAAATTAAAAGTCTGGATATTTGAGGAGAACATGGTGCCCTTGACAGTAACAAGGAAATTCAGAAGGAATAAGGACATTCATGGAAAGATGTGTTCTCTTTTAGACATCTGGAGTTTGAAATGCTAAACAAAAACAAGCAACAACAGCCTCCAGTTTGAGATGCCAAAAAAAGCAGTTGGTGAGGTGAGAATGAAGCTCAGGACAAAGGTTAGGAAAGGTTATATATAGATCTGGGAATCATCTGTGTAGAGATGACATGTGAATCCAGAGGATCTATCAAGATTACCAAATGAAGTAGTACTGATTGATTGATTAGAAAGAACAAAGATCAGATGATGCAGGTAAAACTGTAAAGCTACTGCAGTACTCTTGGTGAGAGGTATATGAGGTGTGAAGGGAAGACTAGTACCTCTGGTGTGAGGGCTTTCTAAGTCCTTTTCAGGGCTATTTATATACCTTTGGAGTCCTCCTGTCACCCAACTTTCACTTGTAACTCCAAGAAGCTATAGCATGTACAGTGGTCAAACCCTAGTAAAATTCTTGAAGAAGATAGACTAAACCAGGTTGAGGGTAACCAAAAGGGCTCCAACCTATTGGTGAATTAGGGAGATGTCTACCACAAGTATGTGAAGACCTCCTCTGGTGAAATAGGCAAATGAGAACAATTCATTCCAACAGTCATGAAAGTGACTTAAGCTGATTCTGTGGAACTCTTAGAGTTTGTTCAGACATTGAAGACACCAAGGTCATAAACTGCATCCTGGGCCATTGCTAACCATCTTGACTTTTGCCTTG
The DNA here is from genome assembly GCA_028646515.1 of Pseudochirops corinnae. Taxonomy (NCBI): domain Eukaryota; kingdom Metazoa; phylum Chordata; class Mammalia; order Diprotodontia; family Pseudocheiridae; genus Pseudochirops; species Pseudochirops corinnae. Next base: position 97,573,839 of record CM053591.1, read on the forward strand.
CCATTTGACTCTGATGACTCTGGAATAGAGAGTGTGGCTGATGACTTTGTGTACCTCTGTCTCATGTAAATAAAATTTACCCTCAAGTCAAGACATCACCTTCTGATGTCATTGGTCCTCTTTGAAAATGAAAGAGTTACAACAACAACTCTTGGGGACAGGTATTAAGAGACTGAACAATGATAATGGATGTATGAGTGGAAAAATGGACACAGATGCAAAAGATCGTGTGGAAACAGAATCCATAAAATTGGATGGGGGAGGGATGAAGGAAAGTGAAGAATCAAGTTGTGGAAAACATTAGACCCAGGCTTACATTCTGGCTCTAAAACTTACTAGTTATACGAGTTTATGCAAGTCACTTAATCCCCTTCAAATTCATTTTGTTCACTTATAAAATAAAAATAATAACAATAAGTGTGTATCACAAGGTTATTATGAAGAAAGTTCTTGTGAACCATCATAATTTTAATATGAACTGCTATTACTTCTTTACTATGGTAAGTAAGAGCCCAAAGTTACCACTCAATTTATCTGGAAGCATTTATTGATGCCCTAAGAAGTCTAAGTGTGGTAGGTATAAATACAAAAGAGTCAATCCCTGACTTTCAGGATCTTTTATTCTACTTGTAGGACACAATAAAAAATAAATATGACATATTTTAAGATACAGTTAAAACCAAAGATATTAAATACATGAAACTATTTTTGGAAATGCAATTTATCTAGACAAAAATATTCCTTTTGGGAAAATATTCTAATATTTGAAAATCCTATGGTAATCATTATCAAGGGAAATATTTTATAATTTTAGAAATAATTTATGGCAAAATGATACTCAATAACTAAACATTATATTAAAAATTATTTTCTTTTCCAAGGAAGTTAGGATACTAACATAGATAAAAAGGTTAATTTTCAAATTGAAATAGTCTCCTCTTTCTTTTTATATACTTCATAGTAATAGGCATCTCCAAGGAATATACTATGCCTAATAATCCTCACATTTATCAATCTAGTCAGTCTTTCATCTAAACTTTAGCCTTGCATCACCTGCTACCTACTTGACCTCCTCATCTGGATGTTTCATCAATATTTCAAATCTAACATGTAAAACTGGAAACTCATTATCTTTCCTCCAAAATCCTGCTATCCTTGGAAGTTCCTCATTTCTGTTGAAGGTAACTCCAAACTCAAATTCAGCTACTCTACCTTTGTCACCCTGTACCCATATCTAATCAGGTACTAAATCTTATAGCTGCCTCCACAGCTTTCCAAAAAAAAAAAAAATCCTGAACACATTTCACAAATACTACAAACATGTTTTCCATAAATTTTCATGAGTGTATCTTCTTTTTTTCTTCATTTAATTCCCATTTTCTTAGTTCAGACCACTACCTTATGAGATGGGCTAATCAAATAGGCTACCTGGCTTCCATAACACCCCTTTTCCAATTCTCATCTACACAGCTATCAAAACAATTTCCTTTGGTATCTAAAAATAAAATTAAGAGGTGAGAGAGAAGTATATTGGGAGAAGGAGAAAGGGAGAGATGGAATAGGCTAAATTATCACATATTAAAGAGGCAAGAGAAAGCTGTTATGATGGTGGGGAAGAGCAGAAAGATGAAAGGGGATAGGTTCACCTTACTCCCATTGAATTTGGCTTAGGAGGGAATAACATACACACTCAATTGTGTATTTTACCCTACAAGAAAGTGGGCGGGGGGAGGAGATAACAAGAGGGATGATAGAAGGGAGGGCAGATTGGAGGAGAGGGTAGTTAGAAGCAAACACTTTGGAAAAGGTACAGGCCCAAAGGAGAAAATAAGTGGGGATCTGGATAAGATGGAAGGAAATAAAGTTAGTCTCTCACAATATAAGTACTATGGGAATGTTTTGCGTAACTATACATGTATAACCTATATTGAATTGCTTGTCTTCCCAGTGGGGGTGGGAGAGGAAGGAAGAATAGAAAGAATCTGGAAATCAAAGTAATAAAAGCAAATTTTTTTTTTTACATGCAACTAGGAAACAAGATATACAGGCACTGGGGTATAGAAATCAATCTTGCCCTACTAGAAAGTTAGGGGTGGATTGGGTAGGATATAAGAGAGAACAGATTGGTGGAAAGGGCATTAAGTAGGTTTGCTCTCTTGGGATGGTGGGTAGGGGAGACATGGGAGAAAATTTGTAACTCCAACTCTTGTGGAAATGAATGTTGAAAACTAAAAACAAATAAATTTAAAAAATCATAATTTCCTTCAGGCACAATTCTGAACGTGACACTCTCATTATCAAATATATTCAGAGGTCCCCAATTGAGTCTAGGATAAAAACAAACAGCCTAGTGTTTTCCTTTTTCAAATGTTATCAATAGCTTTGCTTTTCTACAGCTTTCTCTTTGAAATATATCCCTTCTCCAGTAAACCATCTTTCCATAGCAAAGAATAAATGTGAAAAAGGGAAACAAAGCAGTTCAGAAAAACCTAACCAATCAATCAACTGAATCTGGCTATCACTATAATATTGTATACTCTTAATGCCTTCTATTATCTGGCTCCCATTTGTAATTTCAAAGTTATTTCATATTCTTCCCCTTAACACACCTTCTGCTCAAGCCAAATTGCCCTACTAGACGTTCCTCCAAGTAAATATTCTTTCTTCATGTCTTTGCATGAGTTCATAACCAGAATTAACTTTCTCCTTATCTCTGCTTCTTAGAATCTTTGACATCCTCAAGGCTCAGATCATGTTCCTTCATTTCTTCAAACTTGTATTGTTATCTTAGTTGTTAGCTCTTTCTAATTCCTTAGACTATCTTTTATTTATTCATCTATATATGTAAGCTGACTTCTGTAATGGCAAGCACAGAAGTAGTTTACACCTTGTTTCAGCTATTGAATTAACACCATGGTTCAGTTCATTTCTTTTAAGCCTTGTATCAAGTCTGTTAAGAAACAGAACATGGAACCCCATAAATTGTGAACCCTAGAATGAATGGACTCCAGCAACAGGAAGGGGAGGAGTTATACCATATATAAGGAAGAGCACAAGCTGGACAGTCAGAACTTCTTGGGTTAAGCATTGTGGGAGACAGGGAAGCTGCTGCTGGACTGAAGACTGAACTGAGAATTGAGAAGAACTGAGAAGAGGACTATTGTGGTGGCAAAGTCAAGAAGGAGAAAACTTGTGGTATCCCCACACTCTGTTTGTTGGCTCTGTCTGTGTTGATGTTTGTTTATGATACTTTGTACAGAAGCTGTGGGACCTTACTGGAAGCCCTGGAAGAGGATTTTCTGGTTGTCTGTTTACAGAATTCCTAGAGGAGGGTTTTGGACATCCTGGAATTTTATTGATGATTTTTATTGATCTCTTGGACCATGTTTGTGGGTCTTTGTTGATTTCTATGTTGATGATTTGTGTTGAGTTCTCAGACCTTGTTGGTGGGTCTGAGTTGATTTCACAGGCAGATCTGAACTGATGATGATGCCAGCAATATGTATAAATGCTATTTTGGCTCTGTTGAGCTTTGTCTTCCCAGAAACAGGAACCGTGAAGGAATTAAGGTGGTCTGCACACTGGGAACTTCAATATGGAATGGGAACTGGATGAGGAACTGGACAAGGCAATAGACAAGAAACTGGGAGCTGTCTGCCTTTGAAGCCAGGTGACAGTTGGTCCTTGGACCATGGAATAGGAACCATGGAAGCTAAGAGCTAGCCTTGAGTCAAGCTGAAAGAAGACTTTACTTGAATACTGTGTACTTACTGAGAAGATGGTGAGTCACTGTGACCTAGGGGTTGAGAACTTTCATTGTTGTACTTTGTGATTGAATTAAAGATTTTGTTATTAACTAAATTAATGTACTTTGTTTAAAACTATGTGATCACTTTGGTGAAAACTATGTGGACATTTTAGTGATAACCTGTTGAGTTGTGACATGGTAAATTCTGTATTTTTATTTTCTGTGATAAGTTGTAACATTGTGAATGCTGTACCTTCATTTTCTGTGAATATTTTGCTCTGATTTGTTATTGAATAAAAAGAGTTTGTTGTACTACGTAATCAGAACCTTGAAAGCTATTCACAGCAGCAGTCATCCAGAAAGCTTTACAACTGCCATCCAAGCTAGGGTGGGAAAGATCGGAGTTTTACTTTATGCTGCTTTTAGGATATGATTCTGGATTGATAGAGAGAATGATAATTCAGCCCTGCATGATTCCGTCAGGAGGTATATTGGTGTGAGAACTTAGGATAGTAGATGCATCTCTAAAGGAGATACATACATGATTCCACATTCTCTTTGGGACCAACTCCAAGAAGAAGAGTGAAAAAAAAGGACTTTAGAAGTTGTAAACATGTAGATGAAACTAACACCTGTGCATATTCCTGATCTCCAAACTGCATCCATACATATTCCTGATCTCCAAACTGCATCCCTAGAGACTTCAAGGAATTCTCCCTTAGGCGAAGTGGTGCTTTTCTCTTGGTTAAGTGAGATCATATCTTCTTCTTTTCTAAAGAGCACATTCACTGATGTGTTTTATGCCACATTGTGATATAGAAAACATTATATTTCTGTTTACTATCTGTTTCGGTAAATGGATTTACTCACAATTCACTATTTACAATCGTCTTTTGTGTAATTTTCATTTTGTGGGAAGGAGTCAAGAATGTTGGCATAAGTTGGAATTACACTTCCCCTTTAAAGGATGATGATCACTAAATTTACTTTTTGAATACCCTAGACAATCAATATTTAGAGTGTGCAGAGGAATAGAGATCTAGTTCTGGACTTGTATCTATGTCTTTCAGATAAGTAGAGAATAACTAGCCTCATGGCTCCATTTCCTGCTTCCTTCAACACAAACATCGTAGTCTCTCTTGGAGATAAGTGGGCAAGATTTTAGGGATATCTTTATTGTCTCCTTTTAAGTTGCGCACACACACATATGCATGCATGTATTTCTTCTGGGATGTGTAAATGTCATACTACTACCATCCTTAAGGGCAGGATCTGTTTGATTTTGTATTTTTTTTTTTTGCTTTTTGGAGGTGGAATGTAGGGCAATTGGGGTTAAGTGACTTGCCCAAGGTCACATGGCTAGTTTTGTGTTAAGTGTGTGAGGCCAGATTTGAACTCAGGTCCTCTTGGCTTCAGGGACAATGATCTATTTATTCACTGTGCCGCCTAGCTGCCCCTATTGATTTTAATCTTTTATTTTTAAAGTTTTATTGGTATTTTCTTCTTCTATGACATTTAGAGATTACTTCCAAATTGTGAAAGGTTATGTATAACAATGTAACAAGAGTTAATTAATGCTGAAAACAGAATGAGCTTATCTGAAAGTACACACAATACTTCCCGCCTATAGTCTACTTCTCTATTTTTAAAAATTATCAGCACCAAGCATAGTATTTTCCTCATAAGAAGTTTCTAATAAATATACTTCTTTAGATGAATAGAAAGCTAATTGTAAGCATAGTTGTTCTCTTTGTGAAACATATTAATTACTTTAATGAAAAACATTTATCAAGCAGTCACTCTGTGGAAGACATTGTATTAGTCTATAAAGATATGAAAATGAAAAAGAAATACTCTCTAGCCTTAAGGAACTTATTAAAGCATGAAAAGGGGTCAACTTAAAATAACTCTAGACAATAGAGAATACTTAAGAGTTTATGTGCTAAGACAAACCCAGGAGGTATATGAAAACAATTAAAAAATGCTTTTCATACAAATAAGGTCAGATCTAAGGAAATGTAACGAAAAAATGGAATTGCTCATAGACCAATCAATATAACAAAATAACAGTTCTACTGAAATTAATTGACTTAATCAGTGCCATACCAATTAAAGTACTTAGTGCTAAAGTGGTGGAGCTTGTGGCAGTGGTGGAAAGGGAATGCTTCTCATAGTTCCAAGGTAGAAGAGAATTCTTGGGTCACTCACAGATGAAATCTCAATCCAGGAGAGGAGTAAACACCTCTCCTTTGAACATACCACTTTGGAAGAGCTGAGAATTTGTAGATCCCTAGAAGTATCTCGGAAAACAACTGCAAAAAACACCAAAAGCCTGAGACAGCACAGCCACACCCACACCTGCCACTACTGGAAGTGGAGTCCTACCTTGACAAAGAATTATAGTGTCAAGTATTTGACTGGGAAGATGAACAAACAGCCTTAAAAAAAAATAAATAAAAAATGAAAACCTCAGACTATAGAATCTTACTTTGGTGATAATCAAAACATGCAACCACAAGAAGACAACAAAGTCAAAGATCTTACATCAAAAGTTTCCAACAAAAATATGAATTGGTCACATGTTATGGAAGAGCTCAAAAAGGATTTTGAAAATCAAGTAAGAGAAGTAGAGGAAAACTTGGGAAGAGAAATGAGAGTGATGCAAGAAAATCATGAAAAACAAGTCAATAGCTTGCTAAGGGAGAACTCCCAAAAAACTGAAGAATATAACACCTTAAAAAATAGACTAACAAAAATAGCAAAAGAGGTCCAAAAAGCCAATGAGAAGAATACCTTTAAAAGCATAATTGGCCAAATGGAAAAGAAGGTCCAAAAACTCAATGCAGAAAATAATTCCTGAAAAATTAGAATGGAGCACATGGAAGCTAAAGATTTTATGAGAAATCAAGGAAGTATAAAATAAAATTGTATACTTTTAGGGAAAATTGTGAAATAAAACAAAAAAAATGAAATAGGGCACACCATAAGATTATTTAAAACTAGAAGGAATAAGTAATAACCATAATAAGTTAAGAAGATAAAAGATATAAGCTAGAATCATCAGAAAAGTTGTCAAGAAAAATATGAAACATGAACTATATTTTGAAAGACAGGTAGAATTTTAATAGGTGAGTAAGAGTAAAAAAGTTATTAGATGGGGGTAACCTAGTTGAAGCAGATAGTAGAATGGATTAGAAATTAGAATTCAACAACATATTATTCATAAGAACACACTTGAAAAGGAAAAACAAATACTGAGAGTAAAAATAAGGGGCTAGAGCAGAATCTATTATGCTTTCACTGAAATAAAAAAGATAGGGGAAGCAATAAACAGAAAAACTACATTTTACTAAAAAGTGCCGTAGACCATAAAACAATACCAAAACTTTTTAATGGCAAGTTTCTGTTATAGAAGCATCCTTCTCAGAGATATATGGAACTGAGTCTAATTTACAAAAAAAACCAAAACATTACCCAACCAAAAAGTGGTCAAAGCTATGAACAGGAAGTTGTCAGAAGAAGAAATCAAAACTATCTGTAGTCATATTAAAAAAATGCTCTATATTACTAATGATTAGAGAAATATGAATTAGAAGAACTCTGAAGTACCACCTCAAACATTTCAGAAATGACAAATGCTGGAGGAGATATGGGCAAATAGATAAAGTAACAAATTGTTGGTAAAGTTGTGAACTGATCCAATCATTCTGGAGAATGATTTACAACTATTGCACAAAGGGTTGTAAAAGTGTACATTTCTTTTGACCTAACCATACCACTACTATGCCCACATTTCAAAAATATTTTTTAAAAGACATGTATTTATGTACATGCACATACACACATACAAGTATTTATACTAGCATTTTTTTTTTGTGGAAAAGAATTAGAAATTGGGGGAATATACATTAAATGGAGAATGGCTGAATGAGTTTTAGAATGTGACTGTGATGAAATACTATTGTGGTATAAGAAATGACTAGCAGGATGGTTTCAGGAAAACCTGGGGAGATGAATAAGCACTGCCAGGAGACCATTATATGCAGTAACAGCAATATCGTAACAATGATCAACTCTGAAAGACTTGGCTACTCTGATCAAGACAATGATTCAAGACAATTCCAAAAAACCCAAAATGAAAAACTTTATCCAGTTCTAGAGACAGAACTAATTTATTCTGAGTGAAAATCAAAGTATAATTTCCTCTCTTTTTTTTTTCTTTTGGGTTGGGGGGTCACAATATGACTAATATGGAAATGTGTTTTGTATTATTTCATATGCATAATTGATATTGTATTGTTTGCCTTCTCAGTGGGGGTGTTGTTTGAGGAAAAGTGAGAATTTGGAACTCAACTTTAAAAAATGTTTAAAAAATAATTATCATAATATTATTTCTTATGGAAGATTGTTCTACAGGAAAAGAAGAGAGAAGATTAGTGGGGGAAATCATGGTAATGTAAAAAATTAAAATGTAAAAATATATTTTTTTTTATTTTAAAAAGTGCCTCTTAAATAAAAACAATTGGGCATTGACCATCTAAATGCATTGTTAATGGTCCCGTGATCCTTAGCTATTTTTTTTTTTCCTTTGGGAAAGTGTGACCTTTTTTAACATTTTTTTTCTAAATTTTGAATTCTCTCTTTCCCAGCTTCCCTCAATTTCTCTCTCATTGAGGTTATACATGTGCAGTAGTACTAAAAAAAAAAATTCCATATTAGTCATGTTGTGAAAGAAAATACAGACCAGTTTTTTAAAAAGAAAGATTTCGTTTGCTGTTTTTAAAGTATGTTTTGATTTGCATTTAGATTCTATAGATTCTTTCTTTGGAGGTGGATAAAATCTATCATCATAATTCACAATTGTCTTAGATAATTATATTTCTGAGAAAATTAGCAATTATGTTCAATGTCTTTCCATATGCTGATCTTTGTACTTAAATCCCTGACAACTTAGTATATGCTAATATTTGAGAATTTACAAATTAGTTTTCCTCTGTGGGGCCCATATCTTTCTAAAGAACTTGCTTATGATATGTTCTAGTAAACCAGGTGAGATTTTAGACCTCTATGGCAAAACTACATAAGGACTGAGAGAAATAAACTTGCTAAGTTATTTTCAGTGCAAAGACCATAAGTACAGGAAATAGATTAGGTATGAACATGGAATGTCACTTTATGAAACAAAAAAGCATGCTTTTATTTACTGATGAATTCCTGGAAAGATATAACCTCAACTCCAAACTAAATCATGTCTCTTTTTAAGGCAGACATTTGGTAAAAGTGAGTCCCATGATAACAAGGTTCCCAGGGAAATTTTATTTATGTGAGTTTTTGCTCAATTCCTATTATATTAAATTTTAAAAAGCTAAAGCTATTTTTTTTTATTTTAAAAAGTGCCTCTTAACACAGACTGTGGTCTGTGTTAGAAAATAATGTTGTTTCAATACTACCTTCAGATGAAAATAAATCCTTTAGGTCCTGAGGATGTTTTGCCTTTGAATGCATTATTTTTTCTTTGAAAATCCAAGATGGATTGGTATTTTATGTCATTATTGTTACCCCTGGCACTTAACTAATTTTTTTTCCTTTTAATTTTCAAAATAAAGACAATGGCAATTTCATCTTGTATGATGTTAGGTTCTCACTCATTTTCTAAGCCGATCTCTCTACAAATTGCCATGACTTATAATTAGTTTAATGATGAAAAATGAATTTAATTTGGTAATAATAGTCATATATTGAAGAACTTTGTTCTTTAATTGAGTTCCTATAAACCTGGCCCAAAGTCACATATGTACCCTTTCTTTAAAAAAATACAAATTGTAAATCTCTTTTGGGAGAGGTTTCTTTATATGAACAGGCAGAAGAAACTTGTCCAAATACATACTACTTCTGAGTCTCTCCCCTTTGCTGCTTTTACTACTTCATGGTGAAAATATTGATCAAGTAAAATATTGTTAGTTTCATTTTCTTTATTGATTTTCTCTTGAAATATTGGTGATTATTAATAATAAAACAATATATTTATTTGACTTTGTTGATTTACAAAATTATTTACTCTTGTGAAGTAGGTAGGTAATTCAATTGTTATCCCTATTTCATAGAAGAGGATCTCAGAGAGGTTGGGGAATCTACTAGTACAGTGCAAATGAATTTAGTATTTTAGTTTTGAATATAAGAAAATCTATGGAGTATAAAAGGATGGGTTTATGGAGAGTTAGTTGCTCTAACGCTAACGTTTAATTTTTAATTTTGCAAATTTGAGATAGAGAAGTAGGAAAAATAGCAGGTAAGACTCATTTCAGATGTTTAATTTTGTTATTTTATAACTTTTGGAGGCCATTCCTGTAAAACTGGACCATAGACTACATAGACAATTTGGACTACTATTTGTGAATTATCTTGACCTTCCTATCCCATCTATCCAATGTAGAATCTTTATTGCAAGTCATTTTGAATATCAGTCTTAAAACAATCACAATGCCATCATGAATACTGGTACCTTTGGATTATCCCATATTTCTTCCTATCCATGCTATTTTACATGAATATATGCCATGGAAAACTGAACATATTTGTTACATTTTAGTTGTTGCATCTAAAATACACTTACCTGTTCTGAAAGCAGTCATTACTTGAAATCTTTTTTACTGATGTGCTCTAATGGATGGAAAGTGCCTCCTTAACATTTTTGCTCAAGTAAAACAAGGGTCAATGTCCCAGGGAATTATTTTACATGCATAGTACTAGATGGCTTTGACTTCTATCTGACTTAAATGTTTAAACTCTTCAATGGTTGTACTGTGCTGCATTGATGTGCTCCAGTGGAGTTAGCTTATCACTTCGAGCCACACTCTGTTGCCAAGCATAACTCAAAGAAAATGTAAAATGACTTCGGATCCTTTGATATTTCAATGCTGATTTTGTAATATGTATTAAAGAATGAAAAATGCACTGCATCACACTGAATTTTTTTTTTCCCTTAAAGTCTATCGTATCTGATAATCCCCAAATGTATCTAGTAAAACCTGAGAATGGGCATAAATGAAGAACAATTTGAGAAAGGTTTGCAAAATGATAAAACCAATGTTATGCAAGTATTTGGAGTATATAATTTGTGTAAATAAACCAAAATCTTTTGCTCAATATTATTATATTATATTTTTTAATAGAAATAGTTCTTGAAAGAGCATAACTCTTTTGTCAGATACTTTTTGGAGATGAAGGATCCAGGTATTTTTCTGGAGAGTTTAAAAATTTCTCTTGTAACAGAGGCCTTTAGGCAAGAAACAGGGATGTCTCTGCATTGCATCATCCAGGATAAAGTCATTGAAGTCTCCACTTAGATGTATGCAGTTAATAACATTACAGAAGGCTTGTGTTGTTGTTGTTGTTTTTGTTGTTGTTGTTGTTGTTTTCTTAAGAGTAAGGGAAGTATTATAGTCTTTTAAAGAGACAATTATATGCCCAATGATCTAAAAATGTAAATTTCCATTTCTTTCCAGTATGAAACATGAGCATCCCTTTGGATAATTTCTCCCACAAAACTTTTCTTCTCCTTTTTATACTCTCAGATTAAAAGTAGGAAAACAAATGACATTTTTTTTCTCCACAAAATAGAGCAAAAATGCCAGGAGTACATTTTGTTTTAATTGTGTATGTGTGTGTGTGTTTGTGTATGTGTGTGTGTGTGTGTTTGTGTATGTGTGTGTGTATGTGTGTGTGTGTGTTCCCTGCAGACAAATATACATAATCAAGGCAGAGTTTGTGGCAGGAGAGTAGAAGCCATTAACTTTGCCTCCTTCCTTTAGCTGTAGATCTTTCTGGATTCACTGAAACACCAAAATATAAGATTCTGCCACCAATTAAGTTTATCAGTCTGAGACAGCCAGGTCCTCTGAGGTTTATTTGTTTGACCTTCCACAACTAGCACCCACCCCTCCACTTTATATTGCGCCTTTACTATATTCCTAAGGACAACACCTAAAGTGTTCATTCTCCCTTAGTCTAATCTTTGCCAATAAAATGAGGGAAGAAGAAAGGGGAAGGAATAAGAATAGTGCCTACTGTGTGCCAGACACCTGTTCTAAGATTTTTTTTTATAAATATAATGTTATTTGACATGAGAGATAAAGCAAAAATGCCTAGAAGAGCTCTTGTCTGTATATGGTATTTTCTTCATTCCAGACCAACGATTCTAGATATCATTTTTGAGAAGCTATACCTTTGTCACTGTTTCTACTATTTTCTATAGTACAGCTGTACCTTTGTGTGCTATATCTCGTGGTTCTTAAGGCATATTCATTCTCCTTTAAGGTTTTCAAAGTATTCCACATGCATTGTTTAATTTGAGCCTCACAACAATCCTGTGAATTAAAACTATTTAAATCTCCATTTTACAGATGAAGAAAATGAATGTCTGAGAAGCGAAGTGATTTTCCCGGAGACATGCAGACATGCATGGTTCATGTATGAAAGGTCTGGGATCCTCTTGATTCTAAGTCAAGTATTCAAACCAGTATGCAACCAGAGTACTTGCTCTAATACTTCACTGGATTAATGATATCATCCTCACTCCGACTCAGAATGTATTCATACCTTCATGTACATATCTTCCTATCAATCTTCCATGGGGGAATCAACCCAACCTACTCATAGCTTTCTTCTAATTATCTCTGCTATATATATGAGCACCAGCATAGCATGAAAGCTAGGTTATCCCTTGTTCCTTCCATGGGACTGATCTATTTTAAGTTTGAGTCAAACATCATTTTAATGATGTCTTTTATACCACTTTATACATAGTTCTTCTAGATAATATGTTGCTCATTACTCATACTCAACATCAGTTTCTCTATTTTACTTTTGCTAACACTTTTTATTTAGCCATCATAGTATTCTAAGATTCATATTTCTACAAAAATATCAGTGTCTGAAAATTGATTTTTTTTCAAGGAGATTTTAAAAGTCACTAAAAACTGAAATCTCCTAAATGCAAGCTAGTTGACTCTCTTACTCACCTATATTTCTGATATCAGCACACAGCTTATCTCCAGTGCCTGTTCAAAACATATCTTTTGATGGGCAAGTTTTATGGACTGTCATCTCTCAACCAATCATTTTGTTGTAAAAATGTGTTATATCATAACAAATAGCTTTATAAAAACTTGCCTATTACATTCTCATTTAACTCATTTAAATAAGTAAGTAATTTAACTCAACATGTTTTAAATGAGTGTATAGATTATTTCCATATGTAGAGATGGGAAATTAGACATATGGGTCAAAAATATAGATGTATTTTTAATTGTCTTTTTTGTTGGCAATAATATTTGAGAATTTCCTTCCTTTCTTCCTTCTTTGATTTATTGAATTTTAACATGAGCAGGTTGGAATAAATAACAGTGGAGTCTCTTATAACTTTAGATTTATGATCCTATGAACCAAATATCAATTTCAAAATCTAAGATTCAGTGTTTTGCTGAAATAGTGCAATTTTGATCTTTACCATTTAATAGTAAAGTTATATATTAAACTCCCAAACTTTTTTTGTTTATTAATGTAAATGACACATTAATTTGCCTTCTTTTCACCATATACTATTCCATAACCAAACTTCTATGACAATAACTTCCATAATTATAGTTATTTCAATTGACTAGGATAGTTCTTTTCATGATGATTTACTTGTTTAGTAAGTTAGTGTTTGTGAAAGTTGCTCTGTTAAAAGAAAGGTCAAAACTTGATCTCAAAGATCTTCAGAAATACATATAGAAGACACAATTAAGAGTCAAAGGCAGGTCTGATATGTGTGAAGAAGGTAAAACAAAGATGGAAAAATAGCATCAGAGATCAGTGTCAAAAAAAAGTATTTCTTCACATAATCTTAGCATCTTTTGTCTCACATTTCTACTCAACTCTATGCAACTGACAAAAAAGCTCAGTGGACTAAAACATGAGCAGAGAAATTTTTAATGGCTACTAAGATTTCATTTCTGTTCCCAATTCTCTTTCTCTGTCATATATTCAGCAATATTATTAAAGTCATTTGTAAAATGTCTATCGTCTTGTGCAGGATAAGTAATGAAAAGTATTGTTTGGGAAGATTTTTGACAGGAACATATTTTTTCCATGACTATTCAATCACAATGAATACTTTAACAATTAAATGAAAGTGTTATTTTAATACTAGGTAGAGACTTTTGTCAGTGTATTGTAATCTTTTTTTTGAAAGGAAATAGTTATGCTTCTTTTAATATCATGCCAAGAAAGGCACTGATTATAAGAACATCTATACAAATATGCAAACTTTTGTACCTTAAACCTGGAATAGTCCTTTAGATCATGTAACTCAACTTCCTCATTTGACTTAAAGAAAGGGCCTCAGGCACACAGGGTCATATGAATGACCCAAATCAGGTGCTTTGCCTCCATTTTCAGCTTTTTTCTGTACCACACTGCTGAGAAATGCCACAAAAGAATTAAAATTACATTTAATTATAGAACCCTTCTTTCATCTCCACAGTTTACAATTTGTAGGGTCATGGCACTTGGTGACACTTTCTGGTGAATCACAGTATTAGGGAAGTAATTGTGGAGGGAATCTGAAAATGCAGAAAGAACAGGTGAAAGGTAGATTGCTTTTAATTTTGTTTTTTTTTTTCTTTTTTGTGGAGAAAAACTCGCTATATTTCCAAGTCTAGAATCTAGCAGCCCCTTCACTTAACATAGATCTTTGCAACTTAATTCTCTGAAGATCTGAACAAATTGCATCTTTTTCAGTAATCCAATATATAATAATAATATTAGTATTAATATTAATAATAATAATAATAATAATAATAATAAACATGTTTCATTTATCAACATACGGACTGTTATTCCATGGGAGGACACAGTAGACTGAAGAACTGATTGACACGTTGTCCCTTCACTTCCTCACTTTTCTGCAATGAAACAAATGAGAATTTATCTCGCTCATTTGCTTGCATATTATATTTCATTAAATTCACTTTCAAGAATAAATACCTATAAGGAATCATATAGGGAAATAATTCCTGGAGCCACAAGTTGAGAACCTAAGAGAAATCCAAGCAAGAAAGGGTATAAGAGTTTGTGAAAACAGTGTGATGAGTATTTTTTTAAATTATATTTCACAGATTTCAATTTTTTTCTACTTTTAATTTTCTTGGAATCAGCATATGTGGTGAAAACTGGAAGGTGACCGATAAAAAGTGTTTTACTCTTCATGGATGAAAAAATTAATTCCCTGGTACTTAGGAGAAAATAGATTTGACTGAGTAAGGCCTACATTGTATAATGTTATCTATTCTTTTCTGGTGTTAGTACAAGGGATTTGGATAGACACGCAAATATTTGTTCTCTCTATGAAATCCTTTCATCTCAGCAGTCTGTGAGCCTTTACAAAGGCTATAAAGGAGTCATCTAAGAGTTATAATGTGTCCTGTCCACTCGGGATATAGTGAAAGAAGAAAATACAAGTTTGTGTCAAGAGGTTGAAGAAAACCTGAATTATTTCCTGTTGTAAATGATAGAACCATAGTTGTAACTTATAATTCTGGTACCCAAACAATTGCTTAGGGTAACATTGATAGTGCAATTTCTCCAAAAAATACTACACTATATATCATGTTTTCTGTCTGCATAATACTTAACATGGACAATTAGTGGAATCCCCTCCTCTGATGGATGTGTGGACTTTCTGTGGAGTTGTGACTGTACTTAGGCCCCTTTCTGTAGAACATGATGCTCTTCTTTTGAAGAAAAAAATATGAAAATTGAACTTTTGGTGAGTAACTTTAACTTTGCTTTGCTGACACAAGACAGTGACTCATGATTTGTCCATGTGTCTCTATCACTGATGGTTAAATGAAAAAGGAGTAACTAGTTAAGCATCATGAGAGACATACTTTGGATGGAAATTTATCTGCTCAGTAGGCTATTAAAGTTGTAGAAAGGCTCTATCTCATTCATTCTTTCAAGTCACCTTTCTTGGAAATACAAGCAACGCTAGCTTTCCTTTGGACTTTCAGTAAAGGAGTAAAGGATATTTTTGCCCCTTCCCTCAAATCTATCCCTTGTAATAATCGTAGCTATAATTCATGTAATAATATAGGAGCAATCATATATGTTCTTCTGAGTCTGAGACTGATCTTCAAGACCCTACATGCCGCTTCTGACTATTTTTTTCTTTTTTTTTACATATTATTCTGGACTCTGGATATACCAAGCCATGATCTTGAGATATAGACATTTCCAAGTTTGGCAGCTGCCTTGTGAATTTGAATCGCTAGATTCGTGAATTGGTTCTGACTGCTGTGTTGTTCATACAATTACAACATTTCTTGAAAGATAAGCTCACCACTGAACAGATCATTCTCAACCTGAAACTGTTGAAAGGTATCTGACTGACCCAGAAGTAGGGATCCTTGAAAGATTTAAGGTGATGATGAAATATCTGTTTAACAATCTCTTAAAGTTGTCCTGATCTCCTGGACTAATATACTTTTCATAAGGTATTAGTTTATTAAT
>CM053591.1:97600136-97615752 GCA_028646515.1 Pseudochirops corinnae
AGCAAGCTAGCTAAGCCACACCCAAACTATGTAACCCTTTTACCCCCCGCCCCCAACATATATGTATATATATGTATATATATATATATATATATCTTTCTCTCATCTGACATGGTCATCACCCTGTTATAAGTTTTATTACCTAATTTTGAAACTATTACAATAAACTGTTGGTTAGTCTTACTGCCTCTTACAGCAGTCCATCCTCCAAACAGTTGTCTAATTGATCTTCTCAAAGCCCTAGTGAGACTATATCATCTATCTATTCCATAAACTCCAGGCTCTGCCTATTACCCCCAGGATAAAAAAAAAAAATTAAAAATTTTGTCTTTTAAACTCTTTCAAAATCTGATCGTTTCCTACCTTTTTTATTCATCTTATACTTAGTCACCCTCCACATGCACTATAATCCAGAGACACCACTCTCCTTAATGTTCTTACATCAAGACACTGTATTTCCTGAATGTATATTTTTTTTGGTTAAATTTATTTAATTTTCAGTTTTCAACATTCACTTTTACAGGATTTTGAATTTCAAATTTTCTCCCCATCTCTCCACCTTCTATCCCAAGACAGCATGCATTCTGATTACTCCTTCCTTCAGTCTGCCCTGCCTTCTATCACCACCATCACCAATTCTCTTATCCCATCCCTTTCTGTTTTCCGGTAGGGCAAATACTCCACTGCTTGTATATCTTATTTCCCAGTGGTATGTAAAAACAATTTTTAACATTTATTTTTTAAAGCTTTGAGTTCCACATTCTCTCCCTCCCTCCCTCCTCATCCATTCTCATTGAGAAGGAAAATAATTCAACATAGGTTATACATGTGAAGTCATGCAAAACACTTCCATATCAGTTATATTGTGAAAAACTAACTATATTTCCCTCTATCCTGTCACACCCTCCATTTATTCTATTCTCACCTTCGACCTGTCCCTCCACAAAAGTGTGCTTCTGAGTACCCATTTCCCCAATCTGCTGTCCCTTCTATTATCTATTTCTTATCCCCTTCCCCCCTGCTTTCCTATAGGGTAAAAAATTTCCATACTCAATTGAGTGTGTATATTATTCCCTCCCTATGTCAAAACTGATGAGAGTAAGGCTCATTTATTACTTCTCACTTTCCCCCTCTACCCCTCCATTATAAAAACTTTTTTTTTCCTTGTATCTTTTATGTGAGATGATTTACTACATTCTACCACTCCTTCCCAGTACATTCCTCTCAACACCAAATTTCATTTTTTAGATATCCTTCCTTCATATTGAGTTCACCCTGTATCCTCTCTGTGTGTACATACATACACAGCTACACACACATACACACACACACACACACCCTGCACACATATACACACATACACATACATACATATAGGCATATACAATAAACACATACAAATATGCAAATTCATACACACATGCATACATTTATGCATAAACATATACATACTACATGTATGTGTAAGTTTATATGCACAAGTGTGTATGTATACATATATGTATGTATGCATATATACCTACATATATGCATGTATGTGTATGTGTGTATATGTATATAAATTCCCTCCAACTACCCTAATACTGAGAAAGGTTTCATGAGTTATAAATACCATTTTTCCATGTCAGAATGTAAACACTTCAACTTTAATAAGTCCTTTATGGTATCTCTTTCCAATTTACCTTTTCATATTTCTCTTGATTTTTGTATTGAAAAGTCAAATTTTCTATTCAACTCTGGTGTTTTCAACAAAAATGCAAGGAAGTGCTCTATTTCATTGAAATTACATTTTTCCCCCTGAAGTATTATATTCAGTTTTGCTGGATAGCTGATTATTGGTTTTAATCTTATGTCCCTTGATCTCTGGAGTATCACATTACAAGCCCTCCAATCCCTTAGTGTAGAAGCTGCTAAATCTTGTGCTATTGTGAATGTATTTCCACAATACTTAAATTGTTTCTTTCTAGCTGCTTGCAATATTTTCTCCTTGATATGGGACTCTGGAATTTGACTACAATATTCTTTGGAGTTTTCATTTTGGGATCTCTTTCAGGAGGTGATTAGTGGATTTTTTCCACTTCTATTTTACCCTCTGATTCTAGAATACCAGGACACATTTCCTTGATAATTGCTTGAAAAATGATATCTAGGCTCTTTTTTTGATTATGGCTTTCAGGTAGTCCAATAATTTTAAATTATCTCTCCTGGATGTATTTTTCAGGTCACTGGTTTTTTCCAATAAGATATTTCACACTGCCTTATTTTTTTTTTGCATTTTTTTGGTTTTGTTTTATTGATTTTTCATAAAGTCAGTAGCTTCCATTTGCTCCACTCTAATTTTTAAGGAATTATTTTGTTCTGTGAGTTTCTGGACCTCCTTTTCCATTTTGCCCATTCTGCTTTTCAAGGTATTCTTCTCATTGGTTTTTTGGACCTCTTTTGTCATTTGGGTTAGTCTAAGTTTAAAGATTTCATTTTCTTCAGCATTTTTTGGGTCTGTTGACTCGATTTTCATGATTTTCTTACATCACTCTCATTTGTCTTCTCAATTTTTCCTCTACTTCTCTTACTTGATTTTCAGAATCTTTTTTGAACCCTTCTGTGACCTGAGGGCAGTTAGTATTTTCCTTGGAGGCTTTGGGTACAGGAGCTTTGACTTTGTTGTATTCTTCTGGTTATATGTTTTGATCATCCTTGTCAACAGGGAAGTAAGAAAGTAAGATTCTATTGTCTGATTTTTTTTCCTATTTGCTCATTTTTCCAGGCAATTACTTCACTTTTCAGCTCTTTGTTATGTGGCAGGTATACTGCCCCCAAGCTTCAAGGGTTTTGCACAGCTGTTTTCAGAGATATTTCTAGGGACCTGTAAATTTTCAGTTCCTTCAAAGCGGTGTGATCAAAGGAGAGGTATTTACTCCTCTCATGGCCTGTGCTATAGTATATGAGTAACCACAAGCACTCTTTTCTGCCTTGAAAGGGTGAAGAGGCTTTCCTTTCCATTGCTGCCACAAACTCCACCACATCAGTCCTCCTCCTCACCCCAGGACAACTACCTAGGATTGCTACCCAAATCAGCCACTTGATTCCCCCACTCTCTGTAGGCCAAGAGTTCCAGAAGCAGCCAAGAGCTTCAGAAGCAGCCACCACTGTGGGCAGTGACTGCTGCCACCCTGGGGCTGGGGCTGAGGTCAGACCAAGGTTCTCTCTCACCCAGTTGAGAGGCCTTTCCTAGTGACCTTTGAAGTTCTCTTTGGCATTTGTGGGTTGAGAAGTCTGGAAATTGCTGCTACCAGTGATTCAATCACCTAAGGCCTGCTCCAGCCCCATCTTTGCTGGTGTGGCCCATTTTGGACTGTGCTCCACTCCAAGTTAGGTATGATAGACCTTTCCTGTTGTCCTGTTGACCCTTCAGATTGTTTTGGGCTGGAAATTTACTTCAGTCTGCATTTTGTGGCTTCTGCTGCTCTAGAATTTGTTTATAATTTTTATATGTATTTTGAAGGGTTTGGGGGAGAAATCAAGCAGGTCTCTACTTCTACTCTCCCATCTTGACTCTACCCTGACTGACTCACTGTCCTTCATGCCTGGAATGCTCTTCCCATTCTTCTCTATCTCCTGGTTTCCTTGGTTTTCATTAAATCTCAGATAAAATCTCACCTTTTTCAAGAAGGTTTTATCTGTCCCTTTGATGATATTGTCTTCCCTCTGAAAGTTTTTTTTTTAATATATTCTGCATACATAATATTGTACATGATGGTTTTCCTGTTGTCTCCTGACCCCAAAATCATCAGATTCTTGATTCCTGGAGCAAAGGAACATTCACTTCTTTCTTTCTTTCCTTCTTTCTTTATTTCTTCCTTTCTTTCTTCCTTCCTTCCTTTCTTTCTTTTTTCCTTTCTTTTGTTCTTTCTCCCTTGTATTCCCATTACTTAACATGGTGCCTGACACATAGTAAATATTTAATAAGAGCTTGCTGACTTGACTTCTGATTGAAATAAAATGGTGGAAGCCATATAATCATAAGATAATCAACCATAGTACAAATTAGATTAATGGAATAGAGTTAGTTTTAGAAGGAACCTAAAATCTGTACAGTCCAAGACCTTCCTTTCACAGCCAGTAAATATCTGAGCCTTGATTTAAATTTAAATTTTCCTGACTTCATGCTTAGTACTCTATCAATTGTACCAACTATCTAATCATAGATATATTCTGCTAGGTCATTTATAAATAAATGAAAATAGAATTTAAGAATAATAAACTTCAGGGCAGCTAGGTAGTACAGTGAATAAAGCACCAGCCCTGGAGTCAGGAAAACCTGAGTTCAAATGCAGCCTCAGACACTTAGTACTTACTAGCTGTTACCTTGGGTAAGTCACTTAACCCCAAATGCCCTGCCCTCCACCCTCCAAACCCCACCCCCCAAAAAAAGACTGATAAACTTAAATGGATCCATGATATCATCACTGTTATCATTCCCTTCAATGAAGCAGGTCACAGTATTTTCATGCCTTCTAATTCTATGTGATTCTTGCCCATATACTTAGAAAAATCCTCTAAGATTCTAGGTCATCTTACTTTTCATGGGTAAGAATGAAAGACTTGGCTATTCTCCTGATATCTCTTGCTTTTGGACACAATCACTATATGTATTTTCCTTTTACACATGGATCAGATGATCATTCTACTGATGATCTGCTACTTATATTTAAATCATAGTCAATACCATGTCATGGCATACTTAGATCCATTGTGATTTTCTATTGTTCTTTGGGTCAATTGCAATTTTGATAATTGTCTTTGTTCTTCCATTTTAGTCTTTGCATATCCTTTGAAAAATAGTCATTAAAAACAATGCTAAAGTTAGAATTAAAATAGAGAAAGATGGAGGAAAACAGAGAATATGAAACTACATTATCTATTTTATTTCTAACGTGGCATTTCATGACATTTTCTATAATAATCATGAAAATCTGGGTTAAAATATCACCTAAATGAGTTAGTCTGAAATAAAGGCTACTTTCCAACTTTTATAGATACCATAAAGAAAATCATTACTGAAGATTTTAAAGGCTATATATCTAAGCAAATACATGCTATGTGGCCCTATATTTTGCAGTATCATATATCTCAGAGCTGGAAGGGATATAAGAGGACAACTAGACCCACCAATGAACAAGATGTTCCTCTATATCAGTGGTTCTCAACCTGTGGGTTATGTTCAATTTGTAACAATGAAAATACATCCTGCATGTCAGATAGATTCATAACATTAGCAAAATTACAGTTATGAAGTAGCAACGAAAATAATTTTGTGCTTGGGGGTCACCACAACATGAGGAACTGTATTAAAGGGTCACAGCATTAGGAAGTTTGAGAACCACTGCTTTATACCATCCTAGTCCAAAGGCTATACTTGTAATGATGAGAAACTTTTTAATCCTGAGGCACTTCATTTCAATCTTTGGGTAATTCAAAGTGTTCAGTAGAAGATGTCATCTAGTGTTCTAATTACTTATATTAAATTTGTGCCATCTGCCAATTTGATGAGCTTGCCATGTTAGGCATTTGTCCAAATCACTGAACAGAGAATAAACAGTACAAATTCAATCTCAGATTCCTGAGATACTCTGTCTGAGACCTCTTCCCAAGGTGATACCATACCTTTAATGCCCATACTTCAAAGCCATTTAAATAGTTGCACATTCATATATTTACACTTTAGTATATGTCCACCAAAATTCATCTTCTTCACAAGAATAACATGAAAGATTTTGTCAAATGCTTCACTTAAATCCAGCTGAATTGTGTCTACCAAATTTATCTAATATATTTTATCCCTGTCAAGAAAGGAGTTGAAGTGAATCTTACATGGTTTTGATGAAACCATGCTGGTTGTTTCTAACCACTACTCCCTTTTTCACTTAACATCCCTTTAATAATATGATTGAGAATTTTGCCAGAAATTGAAGCCAAGCTCATCAGCATATAATATTTATACTCCTGTCTTGACTTTTTTTTTTTAAATTGGACATTTTTTTCCTTCCTCAGGCCTCCAAGCACAAATTTTATTTTCCATGATCTGTCAGAGATTACTGACTATAGCTCTGTGATACATTCAAGTATAAAAATGTAATACATCTCATTACTTGCAGCTCAGCGTAGCCCAGCTTTTTCTCATGGCTTGTATTCATTGAAGGAAGCTAGGTGCTTTCTTATTATCTCCTTACTTATTTAGCAGTTCCCCAATACCCATAATTGTTCTGTTCTTTCTAATTCAAGGAACATTGTTATTGGCACAGAAAGCAAGTAAAATAAGAAGTATTCTGCTTCACATTCATTCAGGCTTCAATTATTATCTCTTTCCTCTGTTCTCCAGTCTTCCTAATAACTCCTTGTTTAATGTCCTCTTATTTTTTCTCAAGTTTCAATTTATTCTTAGTTTGAGCATTTCTGGAATTATTCTTAAAAGACCATGCCAAACTTTTACATCCATCTTCTTATATCTGCTAATACTTCCATGTCATTTATATATTCTGTGTACCCATATTAAGCTCTTGCCACTCCTCTATATTTTCCTCCCCAGTGGAATTAATTTTCTTTGTCTTCCTGAATTTCTTTCATGATTTTTTCCTCTCTCTTATGAGTTGTCCACTATAGAATCTTTGTGTGAAGCAAAGGATCCTACATACATATTGTCTTAAACCTTCAAAACATGATATCCTAAATCATAAGATGCATATCCGATTATACATGCCTTTTCAATTCTAAAATGAAATACTTAACCTTTTCCCAAGGTTCACAGAATTCTGACCCTATATCCAATTCCTCCTTGTTGATAAAAATCAGATTCAGAATGGTTTCTCTCAGTGCTTCTTCTGATTTGCAGAGAAGAGATTTCTTATCCGTACAGTCACCACTATCTACTTGACCAAATTCAGTTAAGTCTTTTATTCCTGAGAATAGCAATCCTTTCCATGTCACGAATACTGTTACCAGTCTACTCCTCAAAAGCATTGCTCATAGAACTATCTTTTTTGAAGATGTAACTTTGCAGATGATTATGCTTGTGTCAGTGCCTAGTCCCTGCCATAGCACAGCTGTGCAAAGTAGCCATAGATACTGGAAGGAAAGAAAATTCTTTCTACTTTTCAAAGTCTTTGGCACTATTAAGTGGCTCCATATCAGAAATAGATGTGCTTTCTATTGATTAGAGAAATGCAAATTAAAACAACTCTGAGGTACCATCTCACACCTATCAGATTGGCTAATATGACAAAAAAAAATGACAAATGTGGGAGATGTGGGAAAAATGGGACATTAATGTACTGTTCGTGGAGTTGTGAAATGATCCAGTCATTCTGGAGAGCAATTGGGAATTATGTCCAAAAGGGCTATAAAACTGAGTGTACCATTTTATCCAGCAATAATACTGCTATCTCTGCATCCCAGAGAGTTTTTTTTTTAAGGGGAAAAGTACCAATTTTTACAAAAATATTTATAGTAACTCTTTTTGTTGTGGCTAAGAATTGGAAATTGAGGGGATCCCCATCAATTAGGAAATTGAATAAACTATGGTATATGATTGTGATGAAATATTATTGTGCTATAACAAATGACAAGCAGTGTGATTTCAGAAAAACCTGGAAAAACTTACATGGACTAATGCAAAGTGAAATGAGCAGAAGCAGGAGATTTTACACAGTGAAAGTAATAATGTATGATAAAAAACAGTGAATGACTTAGCTATTTTCGGCAACATAATGATCTAAGACAATCCCAAAGGACTCATGATGAAACATGTGATCCACCTAGAAAGAACTGATATTATCTGCATACAGACTGAAGCATACCGTTTTTTCTCTTTCTTCTTTCCTTATCTTTCTTTCTCTTCCTTTCCTTCATTCTTTTTTGTTCATTCAAATCATTTTGTACAAAATGACTAATATGTAAATGTTTTACATGATTACACATGTACAACCCAGATTGGACTGCTTGCTATCTCAGGAAAGGGGGAGGGGAGGAAGAGAGAAATACAGTTTAAAACTCAAAACTTTTTTTTTTACATGTAAAAAATTTTAACAGGTAATTGAGGAAAAAATATTTTTTAAAATAGATATACTTTTATCTCTGGAAATGGTATTAAAGTAGATTCATTAACATTTATTTGCCACTGCACACTAAACACCATTAGGCCTTTCCATCTTGTCTTTTTTTTCTTTTCATTTTTTTATTTAGGTAGTAGGTAAGTATATAACAATGATAAAATGGCTTCTATTTGTTATTCTGTTGATATTTACTTCAGTACATTCCACTATCATTCCCCCACTCTGGTTTTTGTATTATTTATTATTAATATTCTTTCTTAATATAAGATGCATCTAAATCCCATCAGCTCTTTCACTACTGATCATTTGAATAAAGATAATTCTCTTCTAGTCAAAGGTTCCATCTCACAAAGTTTTAGCTATATTAGTGGTGTTAAATGTGCCTCTTTGCATTAAGATCTCCAATATTCCTTACTTACTATCCATATTTTGTCCCTTTATATATTCACATTTGATGGCATATGTTTTAGTACTGTTCTTGGAGTTTGCTCTTTGTGAAAGTTAAGGAGTCCTTCTTTGTGTTTTATACTTAATCCATGTTATTTACCTTAGTCACAAATACCATGATATTTATCCTAAATTCAGATAAGCAATTTTCTCTGCTGGTACCCTTTCTTTTCCCAATTTAAAATTCTTCTGATTATATTTGCAATACTTCAAGAAAACATACACTAACTAGTCTTTGGTACAATTATTTTATCCATGTCCAAGAGTCTAGCATTTCAACATTTTAAACTGTGAACCAGAAACTAAAATCCTATTTTTGTATGTTATATATCCCAAACAGAATTAATTATCTTTTCCTCTAAACCATTGTAATGCCATGCACAAGCAGCTTCCCAAAAGAATGCTACTGTGAACAGCTTTTAGGTTTCTGATTATACAGTATAGTGAACACTCCATTTATTCCATTACAAATCAAGGCAAACATTTACAACAAATCACAATATAATATTAACAACATTATATCTTATCACAGAAAATCACAATATAGTGTTCACAACAGCTTAACATTAGAGAACAAAGAACAAAAGAATAATCATTTGGTTTCCCGAAGGGGGAAATTCTCCTTACTTAATCATTCCGTCATCTCACAATACAATAATCAATTTTCCACTCATAGAGCAATCATAAGTAGACTTAATCAGTCACTTATCCAGATTTACAATTACTAAGTATCATTAATCACTAAATACAATCATTAGAAAATTACACAAACCCTCTACCCCTCAGTGTCTAATAAACTTCAATTTTATCACTTGTTAAATATCCAAGGAGAGGCCTTTTCCTCATCTTGACTCCGGATGGTCTCTTAGATTGCCTGGATCCCCTTCCATGGTCCCAGCTCCTACCTGAATCCACCAAACAGTCACCTGGATTCAGAAGCAGACAACTCCCATGTTCTCATCCAGTCCTCTAGGCAGTTCTTGTTACACACTGAAGTTCACAGGGTCCAGCACATCTCAAACACTTCACGACTTCTGTTGCTGGGAACTCAAGGATCAACCAAGCCACAAACAAACAAAGTCTTATCTTGGTCATGCTTCTTCAGTCCTTGAGCAGTTTGGCTTGCCCTAGGACGCAGAAGAAATCTCAGTCTTCCAGGAGGCAAAAGCCACTCAGGCCTCCACCAGGAGGAAAATTCTTGATTCTGGCCTTCTCTTGTTTGAAGCTTCTTAAATACACACACACACACACACACACACACACACACACACACACACACACACACACACACGCATACACACATTGGCTTCCTGTCTCAGCCAACTTCTTCCTGTTATGTCAGCAACAGGAGACAGAGTTCACTCATTTTACTTCTTTCACAGCAGTACTTAGCCCTAAGTACTTGCTAAATTAATTACCATTAAAACCATCCCCCTACTACCTTCCCTATTATTGTAGAGAGCACCATCATACTCCTTTGTCTTTCAGGCTTGTAAACTGAGATCTTGCAGTCCTAGAATCTTCATTATCTCTCGTCACCATATCCAAGCTATTACCAAGGCCTGTCAATTTCACCTCTGAAACATTTTTCTAAAATACCTTCTCTCTTCTGATACCAGTAACATTCTAGTGCAAGAATCATCACTCTTTGATTATTGCAATAGCCTGCTGGTGAGTGGGTCTGCCTCTAATCTCTCCCCACTCCAATCCGTTCTCTATCCAGCCACTAAAGTAATTTTCTTATAATTTTTTTTATAAATGACTTAATCTTACAAGTGAACATGTCAAACACATCCCAGCCCTCATCAGAAACCTCTAGTAGCTTCCTATTGTTTCTAGGAGCAAATAGCAAATACTCTGTTTGGTATTCAAATCATTTCATAACCTAGCCCCCTCCTACTTTTCCAGTCTCTTTACATGTCACTCCCAACACATACACTGTGATCCTGTGACAGGGGCCTCCTGCCTGTTCCATAAACAAAGCACTCCATCTCTCAACTCTGGGCATTTTCTCCGGCTATCACCTATACCTAGAATTCCCTCTCTCTCTGTCTCTGTCTCTGTCTCTGTCTCTGTCTCTGTCTCTCTCTTTCTCTCTCTGTCTCTCTCTCTCTGTCTCTGTCTGTCTGTCTGTCTCTCTCTCTGTCTCTCTCTCCAAACTCTCTAATCCCTAGCTTTCTTTAATTCTCTATTAAAATCTTACCTTCAATAGGAAGCTTTCCTTAACTTCCCAATCCCAGTGCTTTCTAATATCTTATTCATCCTGTATATAGTTTGTTTTGCATATATTTGTTTACTTCTTGTCTTCCTCATTAGATTGTAAACTCCTTGAAAGTGAAAGCAGGAACTATCCTTATTTTCTTTTTATATTCCCAGCACTTACCACAATTCCTGGGACATAGTAGACATTTAATAAATGTTTATTGTTTGGTTTCAGTACATCCTCCATTTAGCTGTAAGAATGACCTCCCCAAAATATCACCCCTTCCTCAACAAGTTATGCTTGCTCCTTACCACCTCTAAGATTAAAAAGAAAATTCTTTGGTTTTTAAAACTTTTCACAGCTGCCTACCTTCCTATCTTTCTAGTCTTCTTACTCTTTAGACACACACACACACTCACACACACACAAACACACACACACACACACACACACATACACCCCTCCTATCCTGTACCTTTTCACTGACTGTCTCCTATAGCTGGAATCCTCTTGTTCAACACTAACTCCATGCTTCCCTGCCTTGCTTCAAAACTCAGCTCAAACCTTCCCTTCAGATGCCTTTCCAGGTCCACATCCTCATGCCCTACTGCTAGAACTTTGCCACTGCAATCACCTCCCATTTATACTGAATATAGCTAGTCAAAAGGCACTTTTCTGCTTGAGAATGTGAACTCTTTGAGAGCAGAGAATATTTTTTTTCAAGGTGAGGGTATAGGGTGTTGTTATTGTTTTCTTATGCTTTTGAAGATGGTGAGAGAGTGATGGATTTCTAGGAAATCCTTGGAGGGTTCTTTTAGTCTGAAAGAATTACCAGGCGTAAGCAATCTTGGCTGTTTTGTAAAAGTTTATTATGCTTTTCAGCGGGCAGGAGAAGGTTAAGGATAGCCTGAAAGGTGCAGGGTTATAAAGTTTAGGGTTATGCTTTGCAGCAGGCAGGGGGGGATAGAAAGAGCCTGCAAAGTTTAGGAATTAGGGATACTGATTATATAGTAATAAAACCATAAATCTGATATCAATTATGCTAACTAGGTGTACAAAGGTGGAGTTTGGGAGGAGTTAAAGAGTGGTCAAAGTTTGAAGGAACATGAACTTTTTATGTCAATTGCGCATGTGTATTGCCCATAATTCACTGGGAGAAATTTGAGGGGGGCCAAGAGAGGTAGGTGTGGTTTTTGCCTTGAAACGTCACAAAGTCAGCCAGCAGTCAAATTTGAATGAGAAGTTCCCAGCCTGTTAACCATCAAAGTCCTTTTTGATAAGATGGATGTTGGGAAGCTGGGCTAATTGGGGTTTCAGGATGAGTTGTGTTTGTGAGGAGTTATATTACTGATAATCCATTAAAGATTCATAGTTTGCAGCTGGCCACTAGAACAAAGGAGGTAAACATTTCTCTAACTAAGGAATGCTTTTGAAGGATTCATAGGTATGGCTTTTTATCATAGTCATAGAGTTAATGGTTTCAAGGAAAATGCTTTTAGGCTGGGGCAGGGGAGAGATAGAGTTAATGCTTTATGGCTGGGGAAAAGTGTGGCTTTTACAACTTAATTGCACAGGCTGATGTTACAGACTGATATTACATACCTAGGTACCCAAACACAAGTGAGATTTTTTTTAAAGACTGAAGTTACAACAATGTTACAAAATTACAAAGTCACCTCAAAATATTACAGAAGTACTGCATCACTTTCTTTGTGTCTTTGACATTTAGCACAATGGCCAACACTAAGAAAGTATTTAATAAATACTCAATGACAAAATTTCCTTCTGTTATTATCAAGTCTACAAATAGTAGCCTCAAAATATTTGATCAAGGAATCACCAACCACTTTACTATACTTTTGCTTTTGAATAATCTGTTAAAATGACAAAACCTGGGAAGCCACATTCTCATTTATTGGAGGATAAGCAGCTGCCAAGCCTTCAAATTATTCAGTTCCCTCTAGTATGTAAAAGGTTTCAGATGTTTTCTTTAGCTTCAAGTTTATAATAGCTATACTCCCCTTTCTCCACCGTGTAACATTTTTTCTCTCCACTAAACCAGTGGTTCTCAATTTTCCTAATGCCCTGACTCTTTGATACTCAGATGGAGGCGTATCTGGGTGTATCTGCATGTGGGTGGACCCGCCTGGAGATGGATAGAGGAGCAGTATCTCCGTTCCTAAACCATAGGAAATATGTGTTTTCCGATGGTCTTAGGTGACCCCTGTGAAAGGGTCTTTTGACCCCCAAAGGGGTCGTGACCCTCAGGTTGAGAACCGCTGCAATAACCTGTCATAGGGAAATACTGTCCTACAACAGGATTTCTCTCTAGCTCTTCAAATCTTCTCTCCTTCATTTTTAACATTCAAATAATTCTTCAATTGTTGTTTTCAAACTTAACATTACATCTTCTCTGATCACTTTGAGTGGAGACATATTTCTGAAACATTCCTATTTCTTCCCCTTTGCTCTTCTGAGAGGAAGAAAAGATTGCATAAGCATAACAATCACTTAGCCACAACATAAATATGAATATTGTATGCTCCATGAAGATTGTTTTAAATTTCTTCTTGATTCCCATACTTGTTGGAAATTAAAATTGTGAACTTTCCTTTTCTTGCTAGTCATTCATTTATAGAACTGTTACTTCATTCTGTTTATGGTTCCCATTTTGAACTTTTAATTCATACAAATTTAGTTTAAAATGCAACTGTTTGCTAGATACAATTTATTTAATTGTAAAGTACTAGCTCCATTTTGAAGCATCATGAAGACATTTTCTCTCCCACTTTTTTTTTTATGTTGTTCACTTAAAAAAAAAAGTTTTATTTATGACTTTGGGTTCTGTACTATTTTCCCTTAATCTATTACAGTCACAACTATGCTCTACCTGAATCAAAGAAAAATGTTTAAGCAAATCCAACAGACAAAATTATTTCATCTCATATCATATATTTCATTTCTCATCTATAGTTTCCTAACTTTCTTCTGAGAAAGTGATGTGTTTGATTATCACTTCTCTTGGACAAATATTCCTCAATACATTTATAGTTTTGCTACTTGACTGGGTACACGTTCTGGAAAACTCCTTGAGCTCTCCTTGAATCTTCTCATTGGATCTGAGGATATAAACCTTTCATTATTGCTATGCCCAATTCTCTGTTACCCTTAACCTAGCCTAGCCCTCCATTGTCTGTTATCTCCAGATAGCCTTTCACTATTTTCCATCCTTAATCCCATTCTCTTGGTTCAGACCTACTACCTCCAGTAGCCCCAGACTACTTGGTCACCTCTAGATTCCTCCCACAGTCTTTCTGCATATAAGATTTTATCAGCAACCACTCTGGCATACCTAGGATGGTTGCTAGCACGGGTTCTTAGATCTACTTTACTTGGAAAAATAGCTGTTTGAGGGATCAACAATCTTTTTAAATTATATTCACTGTGTCAGGGGAAAAATCAGCACCCTGAACTTCAGAGAAAATCCAAACAAAGAAAATATAGAGAAAATACAGGCACAGAAATGAAGACCAACAGCCAAGTCTTCTAACTATTTGAGAAATTAGCACAGATCAACAGAGAGATGAAACTCTCTGATGAAGGCAATACATACATAGTTACCAGATAGAGAAGCACTAACATCTGGGTTTTTCAAATCCAGGGGACTCCTTAACTCGACCCAGAGTTTCATCTGGTCAAATAACAAGAACACTCTTCCCATGAGTGAGCCCCAAGGCAAAAATGCTAACATCAGGGTATATATAACAAGAACACTCTTCCCATGAGTGAGCCCCAAGGCAAAAATGCTAACATCAGAGGGTATATATATATATATATGTACATTTTAGAGCCAGAGGGCATCACAACTCTCATGACTCACTGACTAATTAGACATTAACAAAATGTGTGAAAGTCTTCCTACAAGCTAATTTCCTCTAAGCAAAGTTTCCCTTAATGGCCTCTGCCTGAAGCCTATTAATGGGCTGGGAGATCTTAAATTCCATTAACATTGCAAAGATCCTTCTGATTTCCATGGAAGTGCTCAGATTCAAGTTGGCCTGCTTACATTAGCATTACAAATGTATGGATTCCTTAACAACCTACCCAATATGTCAGATCTTTAATAAACTTTATTTTTCTTTGACTGAAAGAAGACTTGTCCAAATTATTTGGGTAGGACCCATGTGTCACTATTTCCAGGTCTCAGCTCCCCTAAACCTCAACACTACCTTTTCATTTTTAAATAAATATAAATTATTTCTTTCATTGTATATATTATAAAATTGATTCTACTGATTTCAATATTCAACTGTTCATATATGTACCATTTTTTAAATATTTTTATATTCATTTCTCAATAAGTGTTCTAAAAAATGTCTACAGTCTATTACCATATCATTAGTTACTTTTGTTTTCAGTAATGCCCTTTTCTTTGACTTTGAAAATGTATTCTAACTTATGGAAGAAATTACTGAAATGGGGAGAATGAGACTGTTGTTTCTGTACTTCAAAATAACATGGCATTTTCTGTAAGCAATTTTATTTGTTTACCCTTCATTATGCTTCTATAAGATGAATTAATTTTGATACCTGTTATTTGTGATTATTAGGATTCATTTTATTTTATTTTTTTAAACTTTTATTTATTTTAGTTTATATCATTCATTTCCAAGAGATTTTGAGTTACAAATTTTCTCCTCATTTTCCTCTACCCACCACCCCAAAACAGCCATCCCATTTTATAACCCCTCCTCCAATCTATTCTCTCCTATGTCCTCCCCCATCACCCCTCTAACTTTCCAGTAGGGCATGATGAATCTCCCTACCACAGTTCTTGTGTATCTTAAGTTCCAGTTGG
>CM053591.1:97616252-97633012 GCA_028646515.1 Pseudochirops corinnae
GCAGATATTTACAGAGAAAGTAGGCAGCGCCTTCTAACCCAGTGTATTCATTTTCTTTAAGATAAAGTGTTATTTGCTGGAACTTTGCTGATATTTATCTTCTAGCTCTTTAGATTACGTTTTATTTTTTTTTAAATGATGCATTCCTAGACATATGGGTTCAGTAATGTATTTGCCTTTAGTTTATTCATCAATCTTCTTAACCGTCCAGAAATCCAAAGCAATTTACACTACATATCACAACTTCTCCCAAGAAACATATTTGATTTTCCTTATTGATGAGCTACTTTATTTTGTATTATTCTGCATATATTCCATATTTTATTGCAAAAATATTGGACAAATTCAAACATCAACTTCCTGTATCATATATCATTTGCATGCTCATCTTTTAAATGTTCTTTAACAATTTGCTCTATTTTAAGTGAGAGCCTCATACCACTGTGGAAAGATGGAAATATAGCCATTTCAGTATCACTGAATGTGACAAGTCCTATCTGCCATCATTTTAAAATTCTAATCAGTCCACTTATTCACACAGGGGCTTTGAAGCAAGATGCTGAAAGTGGTAAGGATAATATCATATATTTCATACATTTGTGTGCTTGTGTATGTGTGTTTATAAACAGTTTTTGATAGGGGGCTCTGACAATACATGGCAAACATATTTCATTCTTTCAATATTCTTGTGAGTCAAGTGCCAAATATTAATCTTTTCTTTTAAACTATAGAAAACATAAGTTCAGGATACACAGTCACTGGCTGCATTGGTCATATTCTGGGGAAGCCTGAAGCAGAAGCACATCTTTGAATACAACTCCCCACTGAACTACCATCATATGCAGCAAGTTACTAAACTTCTTTGGCTTTCACATGTCATCTGTGAAACCAGGCTAGGGATCCTACCTGCTGGGAAGTGGTAGGACTGCGTCTGATAATCTCTTGTAGCCTATTATAGTTTTAAAGAATAATAAAAACAATGGCAGAGAGCGTATGTTAGAAATTCTATTACCACTAAATGATATATACTGTGAAAAAATGATTTTTTTTTTAGTAACCATCTTAGAAACTCAGAGCTTCACCATCACCCATTCTTTCAGAGTTCAGTCCTTCTGCAGAAGAACTTTAAGATCTAATTTAAATGCATCTATTCCAGCTCATTATGTTGCCCAGACAGATTTGGGAAAATGCTGATTCCTCCCTATTGTTAGGGCAGGTGACATAGAAATGGATGTCTCTTTGATCAGGATTTAGTGACCTAAAGCAAGGTACTTAAGACCTCATTTTAATATAACCCACCTCCCAGCATGTTGACCAATAAGACTTGATTGACATCCCTTGGGAACACCTACTCTTCAAATGGCATCTGATCAGGTACCCCCAAATTCCTAATCGAATTGCCCCCCTTGGGAAGTGAGGGGAATTTTTGCACAGTAACTCCTATGCAATGAATGTCAAGTAAGCTTAAGAGAAATTAAACCATAGACACGGTGTAATTTTTTTTATTTCTTTCTTAGAACAGACTCTGTTTCAAATTGGGGTTTGTGGGTTTCTTGGGGTTCACAACATATACAGTTTTTAACTAATCATAGTGCTTATCATATAGCTGATGATCAAATAACTAAGGGCATTCTTTCAGTGTTGAATATTTAAGATTTTCTTTAGGAACAGCTAGGTGGTGCAGTGAACAGAGCACTGGCCCTGGAGTCTGGAGGACCTGAGTTCAAACCCTGCCTCAGACACTTAACACTTACTAGCCACATGACCTTGGACAAGTCATTAACCCCAATTTCCCTGCCCTCCTCCCTCCAAAAAAAAAAAGATTTTCTTTCCTTTTTAATTCTTTCCATTCTCTGAATACAATGCAGTTAGACTCCAACACCAACATACCGTATGACTTTTGGTAAAGCATTCATATATTCTATTTAATTGATATTTTGATTTCATTACCTTTCCAATATTTCCATTGAATTTAATAGAGCAATTATATAGCAGATGTACTCTCTCTATTGTGGCATCAGTTAGCAGAGTATTTAGTATGGTGACCTGATGCCCTAGCCCAGAACTCCTAACAGGAAGGTATCCTGCTTCCCAGAGGTCTCTTACCACGTGGGTGGGAGGAACCTCTTTTGACAGTGTAGTGAAAACAGGCTATTTCATCTTCAGGTCTGTCAGACTGAGACAGGCTCTCTATTTTCCATTGCACTCTTTGCTTCCAGAGGGTGAAGATTGCAATCACATACAACACAGTAACCATAAACTGTACTCTTTGGTTAACTTCTCCCTCTCTTTTACCCTGGCTCTGAGAAATGGGCCTGGGGTCTCTGTTCCATGTTGTTTGACTTTAGCAGTTTTAATTGCCACCAATGATTCCCACTTGATCTGGGTGTTGTAGCTATCACAATTGTCATTGTTTTCCCTAAATCTCTCCCTCATCTAAGAGCATTTGGGACTCTTTTGTTTGGGGTCTGGGTGAGGAAAAGACAAATGGGACCAGAAAGCACTAAAGCTAAATACAGTTTTTATGGTAATAGCAAGAAAACACAGAGGAAACCATAGTGGAGTAAAATTGCCTTAGGAAAACTTTCTCAGAAAGAAACAATTCCACCTTGTTCTGCTTCTTTTCCCCTACACACAATATTAGCAAGTTAAACCCAGAAGAATCATGGAGTCTGAATTCAAAAAGCTTATTCTTTCCTTTCTGAGGAGAAAAAAAAAAAAGATCGATAGATTTTTTTTTTTTCTTGTTAAACTCAGTACCCCCAATCCAGGAGAAAACTCCTCCCTCTGACAATTCAGACCAAAAGATTCCATGCCTTCTCTGTCCCCCTTTCTCTCTGCCCAGTTGTTTTTCACTCTGGCTTCCCATTCACAAAACTGATGTGGATACAAAGGTGCCCTAAAGGTTGAGTTGCCCTTTCCCTCATTTATCCTCTAAAGGTACCCTAAAATAGAGGTGCCCTCAGGGTCCAGTTGCTTAATCTCTAGCATCCTAAAGTCTCCCCTTATCTTGAAATACCACAAAACTTCCCCTTATCCTAAAATTCCTTGTCTCCTCCCATCCTGTATTATAAAAATTCCCTTGCCTCCCTTATCTTGTGTCATTCATTATCTTCATTCTGTGTTCTTATCTTGCAAGACTTACCTTGTCACTAAATCTCCAACTTCCTTTAGAAACCCTAAAATTTACATCACCATCCCACAGACTGTGTAACAACTTTCTGAGTATACAAGTCTGGTCCTTGTCCTATATCAATGCCTTTGTTTAGCTCCTTGCTAAGTCTCAGGCCTGCATGCTTTTGTGTTAATAAAGCTCCATTTAGCTAGAAGGTCTGATTGAATTCTTTCAAAGATATGAACCAGCCCTCCTGACTCTGAACCCCCACCCCCCCGACAAAACAAACAAACAAACAAAATTCCTATCTTTAATAGGAGTGGAGTTGGAGAGGGGAACATCACCATAATAATTCTTAGCAAACTCAGCTCCAGTCTCATCCTTTTCTCAGCTCTAAGTGATATCCTAGTGGTTTAGCCCCTTCAGTGGTGTTATAGTATGATCTAACTGCGGTGACAACTCTTAAACTGCTTATCCATCTCTCACATTTGCTTGCTTGGATTCCCTGGATGGTGCATTTGAACTCAGACCAAACTTCTTCTCCCTTACCCACTTTTTGCTACCCTTGGATTTTCCGTCTTCAAAAGGAGAAGTCATTTTGCTTCTTATGAAACACAATCTTTCTTCAACCTTTAGTAATCTAATGCTATGTTGAACTGACAATTAATTCATGGAATTACTGATAGATTTATTGCAACCCAGGAAAAAGGGAAAACAATCTCCTGAAAGAAGACACAAAGTTAAGATATTCGCCCTTTTTTTTTTACCCATAAATTCATTGTGCCTTAGTCCTTCAGGGATAGGAGCTTTGAATAACATGTAGTTTCAGTCCTGCTGCTCTTAGTTTGTGACTAAGAAAAAGGAACTTCTACAGGGTCCCTTTGAGTTTATAGAGGCAGTCTTGGTTTTTTGAATACTTTCTGTTGAAGAAGATACGAACAGTGCCCTAAGGGTTAAAAGGAATACTAACGGTTACTTTCCATGACACCTGAGCAGGTTTGACACTCATTCTTCAGCTCATCCTGTAACTTGAGGGTTTCTTAATGCCCTTTCCCCCTTATCTTGAAATACCACACAACTTGTACCAAAAGATTGGTTTTGTCTCCCTTATCCTGTGGTCCCTATCCTGTCATTCATTTTCTTCATCCTGTGTCATGATAGTTGTTTTTTTTTTTTTTAATTATCTTGGAAGCAACCACCTTCCTCACCTTGTTTGTACTTATCCTGGCCCTAAAATCTCCAATCCCCATAAGAAACCCTAAAAATTACATCATCACCCTGAACATCTCTATATGAGCATAACTCCTCCAGATATCAGAGTCTCATTTAGTTTTCCTCCTAATGATGTCCATTGATGCTTTTTCATATAAAACAAAAAGCTCCCATAGGCTAAAAGGGAAGATCTAAGTGAATTCTTTCACTTTTGAATCTGCTCTCCCAAAGGGCACCTCAAAACTGAGAGGGACCATGATGGCAGCAACCAGGGAATAATGCCTGGATCACATTTAATAAGACACAGAGAGCACAGAGACAAAAAGCGCAGAACATAGAAAGGTAAACTGAGCAAAGTAGCTACTGAGGCAAATTCCATAGGAATGTGGAATGGAATACTGGAGGGGGTGGTGAAGGGAGGAAGGCAGTATGGAGAAGAAAATAAGGTGGGGGAAGCACAGAAAGTTGCTTATTAAAGTTTGGAGCCCTTAGGCATCAAGGACCCTTAGCAGATGGAGTAATTTTCGGGGGAGTAGAGGGTCAGGAGTTTGAGAACCCATTTTATAGAGTTTGGGGGCAGATAAACTGACTCTTATCCATGACACCTTAGGGTTAGTTCATTAATATAGCAAGATCATCTTAAAGTTACCAACAACACTTAGGGTTAGTTCATTAACCTAACACCTTACTGGTATTCTGCTGGTCTTACTAGTCTAGAATTTATTTGAATCATATGAATGAGTAGCAGTTAGCACTACTGAGAAGCCATAACATTAAGACCTATCTAGCTTCCCCTAATTTAACACATAGCCAGAGGATATGACCTTAGTTAATTTATGAGGCAGTTTCCAGTGACTTTTATGCTCCCTTAATTTATGAGATAGTTTAGAAATAAGTATTATGCTCCCTTAATTTATGGGAGAGTCTGTAAGTGATTTCTAGGTTCCCCTTTCCAATCACATTTTTTTTCTTTTATTACCTTAGCTATTTATAAATTTACTAAACTAGATAAAGAAAGGGAAGGAGGGGTCAGAGGGGTCAGAAAAATCTACAACTTTATTGCATATTAATAGACCATGATCAAGTATTATAAAAAGTCAAAAAAAAATCTGTTCAGATCAGTAGAACTTAATCTTCAGGGCACACAGAGGTTCTAGTTATTATACTTTCAAAATAATGAATATGTAAAACATTTGAAATATTCTTCTATTCACACTGCCATTTTTGAGCAAAAACAAACCATTTGATTTACTAGTTGAATTTATTTTCTTTGTGGAAAATGTAGTATGTTCTTTTTTAAAAATTTTAACAGCTATCCCTTCTACTGAAAGTGTTCCAAACTTTTTTGTGTGTCATAAACCACTTTTGGTAGTCCAGCAAAGCTTATAGATTTCATCTCAGATTATTGCTTTTAAGTAATTGAAAAAGATGCTAAATATCATTTAAGAGTTAGTGAAAATAAAGATAGATCCATGATCCATTCATGTTCATGGATGTGATGGAACCTATCTAATCATGCCTTAGAAGACCATAAACTACAGGTTGAAACCTTTTGTTCTAAAGAGTCTTTGAAGAACACCAAGGATGTAGAGCTCCTTTCTGGCTTTCTTAAAAGGCGACATGCTGTGACCAGCACAGTTGGGTGGCGTAGCAACTAGTTGAGTAAAGAGACAGGGATGTATTTCATAGTCTGTTTATTCCAGAACGATTTCATACAGAGCCAAGATACAAGAAACTTACAAAGCTTATATGCCTCTAGTAGAAATTCTTGCTGTAACCAGAATGCAAGGACGTTTCTTTGGTCTCAACCACTCCCTACCCCAGGCTAAGGCTAGTTATTCATTAAGACTTCATCCCAAGACCATGTCCAGAGGCACAAACAAACAAGAAGGCATAAATAAGACTTGCTAATCAACTACCCAGAATTTTCCTGAGTTATTCATAAGACCCTGGAGGCATCAACAAACAAGATTATACCCCTCCTGCATATCTGCCTTTTGACTTCATAGAAGTTTATAAAGGAGAGGGGCACATTCCATGAGTGGGGGCAGAGGACCCCTGAAAGTCTACTACAACGACAGAGTTTTCCAACTGAACTCAGCTCAACAATGCACTTGGAGTCACAAGGCCTGTGTTCAAATCCTGAATCTGTTGTGTATTGCCAGTATCAATCTAGGCAGGTCACTTAACACTTTGGGGCATCAGTTTCCTCAGGTGTAAGGTAAGGATATTGGATTATAAGAATTCTAAGGTCCCTTCCAAGTCTAGATTTGTGATCTTACTGTATCCTTTTGTTAATTTGCTATTTTGAATGGCAAGCTCAATATTGAGCTTACTAGGCAGAGATGCTTTTTATTAACCAAAAAAAGGGAATTTACAAGTATAAATAAAGTGACAAGAATAATTTTATTTTTTATTTATATTTTATTTATATTTTATTTATTTATATTTTATTTTTGGAAATATTCATCTTTTTTTTTGGAGGGGGGAAGTTAGGGCAATTGGAATTAAATGACTCGCCCAAGGTAACAAAGCTAGTAATTGTTAAGTGTCTGAAGCTGGATTTGAACTCAGGCCCTCCTGATTCCAGGACTAGTGCTCTATTCATTGCACCACCTAGCTGCCCCACAAGAATAATTTTAAAGACAAAGTGGGAGTTGTTAAGTATGAATAGTTTATTGCCTGAGTTTATTTGGTGAAGAAATGAAATACATCTTCAATAAATTAGTTGCTTTTTAATAATTTTCTTTTTATGCAGACTTTTTTTTAATTCCTGGAGGTTAAAAAATGGTAACTGTAGAGAAATAACTATTTCCTCCCCCTTGAGGTAATCACTTAATAAATTATCATTCAACTTAATTGAATTTAATACTTTCAAAAGATATAACAGTTGATGTTCTATTATATTTATCAGAGAGATCAAAACAAACATTTGATCATATCTGATTATATGAAGATGCTTTCAAAGATACAGCCAGTGATTAAAGACTTTGAAACTAATGAATATTTCAAATTTCTATTCATTTATGAACAATCACTGGGAAGGGAAGATTCATTTGTGTGGACATTTGTTTCTCTCTATTTTCAGAATTTCTACTTTAATCTTTAGATTTGTATATAGTAAAGAATACAAAAGGTTGAAACAGTCAGGTCTGCAGCTCCCTACATCTTCTAAGTATAATGTTTTAATATCACAAGGAGTCTCAGTAGTAGCCGCAAGTTGGTTACTTTAAAATATACATTATACTTTGCTGTAGAGTTGGGAACAATGGGATTTCCCCAGCGTTTAAATAAACAGCATTTTTTTAAAGTACTAAATTGTTTCAGTAGGTTAAGACCTTTAATTAGGTATTGTAATGTCTAATTCCAACGAAGTCTAGTCAATTTACTGAGACAAATTTCCTATGCTCTTTGTTTGTTTTGAGTTTGAGGCCTTAAATGATCTGTCATGGATGATGGGTGAAGGAAAGCATTGAGTGATGTTGAACAGTTTATAAAATAAGTTATAGAGGCTAGGACTCTCTATCTAGAGAGAACAATATGTAGATTACTTATGGTAATATGACAACCATTTACTCTTGATCTTAAAACTAAACAAAAATCAAATGGATTTTTAAACAGTAATACCTATGAAG
The DNA here is from genome assembly GCA_028646515.1 of Pseudochirops corinnae. Classification (NCBI taxonomy): domain Eukaryota; kingdom Metazoa; phylum Chordata; class Mammalia; order Diprotodontia; family Pseudocheiridae; genus Pseudochirops; species Pseudochirops corinnae. The sequence goes on from CM053591.1 coordinate 97,624,215, forward strand.
TGATTTTCCTTGATTTTCTTGTCACTTTTCTTTTTAATCCAGATACAGAGAACTTTAGCAGCACCATGAATAGAGCACCGAACCAGGAGTCAGGAATACCTGAGTTCTAATATGACCTCAGACAACAACAAACAAATGTGGCCCTGGGTGAATCACTTAACCTCGATGTACCTCATTTTTCTCACTTTTAAAATGGGAATAACAATAGCATCTATATTCCCAGTTGTTGTGAGGATGAAATGAAATAATAATTGTAAATCACTTAGGACAATGCCTGGCACATTAGTAAGTGCTATAGAAATATTAACTATTATTATAAGATTTAGTAAGCAATATGAGCCCTATGATATTTTCTAACCAAAGCCAGGAAGAAGAATCACAAGTTTTCATATGGGGTAGGTGAGTATTAAAATTATTTTAAGAAGTCTACAATTAATTGATTAGAGAGGACACTTTTGATGTCCAAAATTCTTTTACTCCTACTCTTAAGTCCTCTCCTCTTTCTAGTTTTACCATTACTGTGAAGGATACTACTGTCTTTCTGGGTTTAATATCCTACAAGTCATTCTTGCCTCCTCACTCTCTGTCATCCCTTACTATACAAATACTTTTCCAAGTCCTTTCCATGTCAATTCTACCTTCTTAACATCTCTTGTATATACCCCTTCTCTGCTCTGACACTGCTACCACCATGCTATAGACCCTTATCATCTCACACCTCAATTATTTCCTGCTGCTTGATCTCCTTGCCTCTTCCCAATCTAGTCCATTCTCTAATTGGTTGTCTATTCTGTGCCTAAAGCCAAGATCTGACCATGTCACACCAACTCCTGTTCAATGAATTCCAGCGGTCCCTATAAGCTCAATAATCAAGTATAAAATCCTCTATAGTTAAAGGATGTAATAACTTGACCATCTCCTAATTTTCAAGTCTTCTTATGCCTTACTCATTCTCCTTATATTCTGTTATCTGGTGGCACTAGCCTCTTTGCCATTCTTTGCAAAAGACACTCTATCTCTTATCTCCAGACATTTTCACCAGCTGTCCTATATGCTTGGAATTCTCTCCTTTCTCATCTCTATCTTAGACCTTTCATGACTTACTTCAACTCCTAACTAACTTCTACAAATCTTATTTTTCTATTGTCTCATAATAATAATGCCTTCCCTCTGTTCATTTATCTCCAATTAATCGTGCATATAACTTGTTTGTCCATAGTTGATTATATGTTGTCTTTTCCATTAGACTGTGAGATCCTTGATATCAGGAATTTTTTTTTTCTTGTTTTGCTTTTCTTTGTATTCCTAGCACTTGGCATAATGTTAAACATATGGTAAGTAATTTTAATACTCACCTATGCTATGTGAACAGTATAATGTCAGACATACAGTAAGTGTCAGACATACAAATGTTTACTATCTGACTGGTTGTTATATGCAAAGATATATTACCTTGTCTGTCAATAAGCCTGAAATTGTTCCCATAGTCCTTCCCTGAATGGCAGAGTTAGATGGTGCCATCATGTATTCCTACTTAATTATTCCCTAATAAGATTGGAAGCTCACTAAAGGTAGAGAGTATATATTTTCTTGAGTTTCCCTCATCCAATCCTATCAAATATCATTAATTAGCTAACAAGTGGAAGTGTAAACTTGTCCAACCATTCTGGAAAACAATTTGGAACTATGTCCAAAGGCAAATTAAACTATGCATACTTTTTTACCCAGAAATATCAGTAGTCATTTTATATCCCCAAGAGGTCAAAGAAAAATATCTATATGTACAATAATAAGTATATCAGCTCTTTTTGTAATGGCAGAAAACTGGAAATTGAGGAGATGTCTATCAATTGGGGAATGGCTAAATAATTTGTGGAATATGATCGTGATGGATACTATTATGCTATAAGAAATTATAGCAGCTGGGGCAGAGGATAGAGTTCTTGGACTAAAATCAAGAAGATTTATATTGAAATATGGCCTCAGACATTAATTGTGTGGCCTTGGGCAAATCACTTAAACTTGTTTGCCTCAATTTCTTCATTTGTTATAGGAGCTGGAGAAGGAAATGGCAAATTATTTTGATATCTTTGCCAAGAAAACCACAAAAGCAGTTATGTAAAGTTAAACATGACATAAAAATTACTAAACAACAAAACAATTAACAAATGAGTAAGATCATTTAAGAAAAACTCAGTAAGTCTTATATTAATTGATTCAAAGTGAAATGAGCATGACCAGAATATTGTAAACAGTAATAATAACATTTTAAGGATAATCAACTGTGAAAGACTTAGTACCCTGATAAATCCAATTATCCAAGATAATTCCAAAGGACTCATGATGAAAAATCTGGAGGATCCCCCTCCAGAGAGAGAACTGATGAACTATGAGTACAATTTTAAGTATGCTTTTCTCACTTTATTTTTCTTGCTTCTTTTGCGTATATGTAATATGGAAATATGTTTTGCGTGATTCTACACGTATGTTGCTGTTGTTGTTTAGTCATTCAGTCATGTCTGATTCTTTGTGACCCACTGACTATGGCATTCCACACCCTTCTATCCTCCACCATCTCCCAAAGTCTGTCCAAGTTCATCTTCATTGTTTCTATGACACTATGTATTCATCTCATCCTCTACCATCTCCTTTACTTTTTGCCTTCAATCTTTCCCAACATCAATGTCTTTTCCAAGGATTCCCATATTCTCAATATATGACCAAAGTATTTAAACTTCAGCTTCAGTATTTGTCTTTCAGAGATCAACCTGAATTAATTTTAACTGTTGACTGATTTTATCTCCTTGCTGCCCAAAGGACCCTCAAAAGTCTTCTCCAGCCCCACAATTCAAAAGTGATGATTCTGTAGGGCTCTGCTTTCCTTATAGCTAAACTCTAATAGACATACATCTCTATATACATTGTGAAAAATATAGTTTAGACTATACATAACTTTGTTGGCAAGGTGATGTCTCTACTATTTAGTATGCTGTCCATGTTTGCCATAGCTTTCTTCCAAGGAGCAAGGATCTTTTAATTTTATGGCCACAAGTTCCCATCTGCAGTGATCTTTGAGCCCAAGAATATAAAATCTGACATCAATCATATTTCTTCCCCATCTACTAATCAAGAAGTGATGAGATCAGTGTACTATCATCTATCTAAATGAGATTTTTTTTCTATTTCTCTAGGAAGCTTTGATCCACCTTTTGATCTATCCAGTCAGGCATTTTCTCTGATATATTCTGCATATAAGTTAAATAAGTAAGTTGACATATAGAACCTCGTCGTATTTCTTTTCCAACCTTAAGCCAAACACTTGTTGCCTGGAAACTTCTAACTATTTTTTCTTTGGCCCCAATAAAGACACAATAGGAGACAGATAAGATGATCTGGTAGTCCCAATTCTTTAACAACTTTACACATCTCTTTTTTTGATTTACACAATAAAAGGCTTTAGTGTAGTCAGTGAAGCCAGAGTAGATATTTTCTTGGAAGCCCTTTGCTTTATTCATAATCCAATGAATGTTGCCAATTTGGTCAGTAGCTACTCAAGCTCTTTGAAAACCAACCTACTCTCTTGATATTTCTTGGTTCACATATTACTGAAACCTAGCTTGCAGAATCTGAAATGAGTACAAATATTTGATAATTTGATCATTCTTTGGCATTGCCCTTTTCAGGATTGGGATATAAACTGATCTTTCCTAATCCTGTCATGACTGTTGAGTTTTCCAAATTTGCAGGCATTACTTTAACAGCATTATCTTTTAGGATTTTAAGTATCTCAGCTAGAATTCCATCACCTAATGCTATTCTTAGCAATATTTCTTCAGGTTTACTTGACTTCATTCTACAAGGTGTCTGACTACAGAACACATGGAAACTTAATATATTGCTTACCTTCTTAGTGAGAATGGGGAGGACAGGAAGGAGAGAGAATTTGGAACAAAAAATAAAGAATGATAAAAATAAATTAATAATTCACACACACACACACACACACACACACACACACACACACACACACACACACAGCTATGAGCTTATCCTGATAGGAACATCTTCATACATGGAGTTGAAACCAGGCAGATTGGCAGATGGGATGAGCAGAAAATTTCAGTTTTGGGCCCCAAAAAGGAAAGCATTGGGAGAAGTCCAAGTGCTATTCAAATTCTACTACCACCCCCCCCCCAATAAATTACAGTAGCATACACATTGTTTTAAAAATACAACATGTAATTTCATTGCTGTGGTCATTAACTCTGGAAATCATAACCAGTTTATAATTTACTGTCTTATAAAATTGCATGTGTTTCAAAAAGACTGTGTTCTTCCATTAAGTTCCTGGGATATAATCTGATCCCATTTCTTCCAGGCATTATGTCTAGTATTCTATTCATACACCATCTTTTATACACAATTTATTTATTTTTAGTTTTCAACATTCATTTCCACAAGATACTGAGTTACAACTTTTCTCCCCATCCCTCGCCTACCCTCTACCCCAAAATGGAAAGCAAATTGCAAACCTCTTCCCCCAATAAGCCCTCTCTAATACCTGCCCGTTCCCCCCCCCCCCTTATATTCTTGTAGGGCAAGATGGATTTCTGTATCCCATTGCCTGTATGCCTTATTTTCTGGTTGCATTTTAAAATAATGTTTTAACATTTGTTTTTAAAACTTCAAATTCTGGATTCTCTCCCTGCTCCCCTCCTCACCTACCCTTACTGGAAAAACAAGCCAATTCAATATAGGTTATACTTGTGTAGTTATACAAAACATTTTCATAATAGTTATATTGTGAAAGGTTAGCTATATTTCTTTCCAACCTATCCATCCCTGTAACACCAAGCAAAAGCAACTTCCAGGTTTGTATTACCAGCATAGAAAACTCCATTTATTCAGTGACAGATTAAGGCAAAAAAAAAAAACATTCACAGAACAGAGAAAATCAAAATACAGCGTAATTCATTCGTTCAGCAAGTAAGTTCTCAATTCAATCCAAGTACTACTCCACTACTGACAGTCATTCAAAAGTCTCTCTTCTCAAATGGAGATTAATTTCCAATCACAAAGTACATTCATTTGGTCAGTCACAGAGCACAAATGAAAGTCAAAAGTTTCCCATCCCTGGATCACAACTGAAATATAATGCCATCCATTAATGCCAAGCACTTTCTCAAAAGGGACAGGAGAGCCCAAAAAGCCATTCACCCTTAAGCCACAACAAAGTTAAGATATTATCACAGCATTGAATACCCAAGGAAAGGTCCTTCCTTCTTTTTGACACAATGCAAGTTCTCAGTAATCTCTTCCTGGGGAGACAAAGCTTAATAAAACCACAATATACATAGCCAGTGTCCTCATTAATTCACACTCCACCTGCAGAACTGTCCCAGGACCTCTGAAAACATCAGCAAGACCCTCTTCCTGGATTTCTGTAAACATACAACAAGAAAATACTCCTTCAGGGCTTCTGAACTAAGAGCAAGGTTCCAGGACCTCTACAACAGCAGCACTGTCCTTCACCAGCAGACAAATCTGACAAATCAACATCAAAACAGACAGACAAAAATACCAGCATCATAGCCATGACTCCTCATTTCTCAGAAGCTCTGAGCATTGGTTCTCAAAAGTCCTGGGCAGCTCCAACTGGCCCTCAGCAGTCTTTCTCTCAGCAACTCTGGCCCCCATCAATTCTCCTCACTCCCTGGCTCCATGATACTGCTCTCCAAAAGTCCTTCTGGCCTCCTCTGCTTGGGCCTTCTCTCTGCTTGGTCTTCTCTTTAAATCCATGGCACCAGCTCCTCCCAGTTCAACCCTCTCTCTTCATGTCAACAAGTCCACCCCACAAGTGGGATTCACAAGCACTGGGTTTTAAAATTCAACCTAAAAACTAATCCAATACAGGGGGATCTTTAAATTCCATTACCATTACATTCCACCACTCCAGGATCCTTAGCCTTACAATCTCAATCTAAATGGCCATGATCCTGGAACAAAGAGGTATTGTATACTAAACAAGATAGAATGGATACATCATATTCCATATTATCTTCAAGCATCTGAGTTAATTGAAAGAATTAATTGATTATTGAAAGAACAGTTAAGAAAGTTAAGGTCCAATGATTAGTATCAACATTGGAAGGATAATTTGCTCATGGCTTTATGAAATCTGAATAATAGACCATTGGGAAGAAGTACACCTCTAGCCAGAATGATGAACCCAAATGTGCAAATTAGAAAACAACAAACACATAAGATCCCAAATATTGAGTATTGCACTTTGTGGCCAGATATCCCAGCACCATACCCAGGAACACTTGGTTAGTTGGGGTATGATTTACATTGTTTAGACGATTTTTTGTTGGACAGAAAAGAAATAAGAAAAATCTCTAAAATTAAATCATAAAATCTCTAAAAATCACTTTGGACAGATTTTTCCCAAATCAGGATTAGCAGCTCAAGGAATACATGTATTGTTTGGAGTAATAGATTTTAATTATCAAGAAGAAATTGTTGTGACATTCCATTATTTAGATTTGTAAAAATGGTAGGATAGTTCATGTGATTATCCTTCCTTGTAAAACAATACGACCTGTAAAAACTGATACTCCTACCAAAATAACTATCAGATGAATTGAAGGATTTGGTTCTACTAATAGAATCAAATTGGGAGCTGTATGGGTAAAATGGAAGCCAGATGATGTTCCAAAGGCAGCAGAGATTATAGCATATGGGAGTGATAACACTGCAACTATTGTTTATTCTGGAGAAGATGATTACAAAATTGTACCCTTAACTCATATTTTCTTTTTTTTTTTCCTTTTCTTTTCTTTTTTCTTTTTGGAATTTTTTATTCATTTATTAATTTTCTTGTTTATATCATTTATTTCAATGAGATTTTGAGTTACAAATTTTCTCCCCATCTTTCCCCCACACACCACCCCAAAACAGCCATCCCACTGTATAAGCCCTCCCCTAATCTGCTCTTTCCTATGTCCTTCCCCATTGGTGCTCTGACTTTCTGGTAGGGCAAGATGAATCCCCCTACCCCAGTGCCTGTGTATCTTAATTCCCAGTTGCATATAGTTAATAATAATAATAATTAGATATAGATATAGATATACTTATATATATTTTTAACATTTGATTATAGAATTTTAAATTCTAGATTCTTTCCCTTCCTCCCTTATCACCCACCTCCACTGCAATTCAATATAGGCTGTACATGTGTAGTTACACAGAGTGTAACCACATTGGTCATATTTTGAAAGACTGATTATAAGTCCCTCCTTCCTATCCCTCCCCACCACTTTGTTCTCTTCTCTAACCTGTCCCTGTCCCTTTACAGAAGTGTGTGCTTCCACCAACTATCCAGCCCACTGTGCTCTCTCCTCCATCATCCCATGTTTCATCCCCATCACCCCTTGTCTCCTGTGTGGCAAGATACCCTGTTTAGAGTTTATGTCATTCCTTCCCTAAGCCAAATTCAATGAGAGTAAGGTTGGCTCTTTCCCTTTTACCTTCCTGTACTTCCTCTCCATTGTTACAGTTATGCCTTGCCCCTTCTATATGAGATGATTAAGCCCATTCTGCCTCTCCCTGTCTCCTCTCATTCTATTCCTCTCCCACCTCACAATCTCACCTTTTAGAGTATCATCCCCTCCTATTCAATTGATCCTGTGCCCTCTATGTATCATATATACACATACTCAGATATGTATTCATATGCATATATAAACCCTCCTATATAGACATATGTGTATGTATACATTTGAATTCCCTTCACCTATCCTCATACTGAGAAAAGTTTCATAAGTTATAATTATCATTTTTCCATGTTGGCATGTAAATAGTTCAACTTTGATAAGTTCCTTATGATTTCTTTTCCATGTTTACCTTCTTATGCTTCTTGTAATTGAGTGTCAAATTTTCTTTTCAATTCTGGTTTTTTCAGCTAGAATGCTTGAAAGTCCTCCCCCTCATTGAAAGACCACATTTTCCCCTGGAACATTATACTCAACTTTGCTGGGTATATGATTCTTGCTTTTAATCCTACCTCCCTTGATCTCCAGAATATCATATTCCTGGTCCTTTGATCCCTTAATGTAGAAGCTGCTAGATCCTGGGTTATCCTTTTTTTTTTCACTTTTTTTTTTTTGGAGGGCAATTGGGATTAAGTGTCCTGCCCAAGGTCAAATGGCTAGTTTTTTGTGTCAAGTGTCTGAGTCCAGATTTGAACTCAGGTCCTCCTGACTCCAGGGCCAGTGCTCTATTCACTGTACCACCTAGCCGCCCCCTGATCCTGGGTTATCCTAATTGTGTTTCCACAGTATTCAAATTGTTTCTTCTTCGTGGCTTGTAATATTTTCTCCTTGATCTGTGGACACTGGATCCTGGCAATAACATTAATAGGTTTTTCTTTTTTGGGATCTTTGTCAAGAGGTGATTGGTGAATTTTTTTAAGTTCTCTTTTGCCCTTTGGTTCTAAAATATCTGGGGAATTTTCCTTGAGAATTTCTTGAAGGATGATTTCTAGGTCCTTTTTCTGATCATGGCTTTCAGTTACTCCAATAATTTTTAAATTATCTCTCCCAGATCTATTTTCCAGATCAGTGGTTTTTTCAAGGAGATATTTTACATTGCCTTCTATTTTTTTCATTTGTTTGGATCTGTTTAATAGTATCTTGATTTCTCATAAAGTCATCTACTTCCATTTGATCCATTATTATCCTGAAGGAATTATTCTCTTCAGAAAGCTTTTGAGATTGTTTTTCCGTCTGGCAAATTTG
>CM053591.1:97643157-97655358 GCA_028646515.1 Pseudochirops corinnae
CCCATCAGTTGGGAAAGAGTTAAACACATTCTGACATAAGGATATAATGGAAAACCATTGTGTCATAAGTAATTAATAAAGTGATGTAGTGAGTGAAACCTAGGAAGATTGTATGAACTGAGGTAGAGAGCAATAAGCAGAATCAGGAGCAAAATTTATACAATAACAAAAATATTTTTCCCACTTAATAGTATTTTATTTTTTCCAATTACATGTAAAGATTCTGAGTTCCACTTTTTCTCTCTCCTTCTGTCCCTCCCTTGACCCATTCCCATGATGGCAAGTAGTCTTATAGGCTATACATGTACAATAATATCAAGCATATTTCCATATTAATCATGCTGGGAAATAAGAATCAGCACAAAAGAGAAAAACCACAAGAAAGAAAAAAAAAAAGAAAATAGTATGCTTTGATCTACATTCAGACTCCACAATTCTTTCTCTGAATGTGCATATCATTTTCCATCATGAGTCTTTTGGAATTCTCTTAGATCATTATATTGCTAAGAAGAGCTAAGTCTATCAAAGTTGATCATTGCACAATTGTTGCTGTTACTGTGTACAATGTTCTCCTGGTCCTGCTCACTTCACAGAGTTCATGCAAGTCTTTCCAAATTTGTTTGTTTGTTTACTAAAAGCTGCATGCTCATTATTTTTTATAGCACAATAATATTTCATTACATTCATATACCACAACTTGTTTAGCCATTCACCAATTAATGGATATCCCTTTAATTTCCAGTTCTTTGCCACAACAAAAAGAGATGCTATAAATTTTTTGTACATGTGGAAGCTTTTCTCTTTTTTATGATCTCTTTGGGATACAGACCTAGCAGTGATATTGCTGCATCAAAAGGTATGCAGTTTTATAGCCCTTTTGCCATAAGTTACAAATTGTTCTCCAGAATGATTAGATCAGTTCACAACTCCACCAAGAATATATTAGTGAATAACTTTAGTGAATAACAACAGTATTTTAAAGACAACTTTAAAATATTAAGAACTCTTATCAATGTAATAACCAACAGTGATTCCAGAGTATTGAATAGAAAGCATGTCATCTTCCTCCCAATAAAGAAAGACTACTCCCAAGGTGGAGAAGGAAATGCATGTCTTTGGATACACACAGTAAGGGGATTTCTTTATTTGATTGTGCATTTTATTATGTCTTTTCTTTTTATTTTAAATTTTTTTGGGGGTGGAAGAAAACATGAATGCTTATTTGTTGAAAAATAAAATGAAAAATAAATGTGCACATCATATACAAAATTATTAGCAAACTAATTTTTAAAACTTTCCTTTAATATTCACAGCAATGAACAATCTTCCTTCTGACAGGTAACAGTCTTAATGTGAAGAAAACATGCATCTTTGAAGACAGACAATGTGGAAATACATTTTGATGAATGAATAATAACTGTTGATGAATAACTGTTGATGAATAACTATTAAAAAGCTTTCCCCCCTTTAAATTTAGGGAATGGAAAAGAGAAAATCTATGGTTTATTGGAAAATAAAATGGAGGGGGCAGAGCCAAGATGGCAGAATGAATGCAGGAATTCACCTTAACCCCTCCATGAATTCCATCAGTAACCTCTAAAAAGTGATTCTGAGCAGATTTTAGTTATAGAATCGATTGGGAGACTGAATGTGACAGATTCTCAGTCCAGCAAAGTGCATAGAGTAGGACTGGGCAGGAGAAGCACGGAGCCTGTGGGGGCTGCACCAGCACAGACCACAGACCAGACCATAGCAGAGAGAGAGTGAGCTCCAGGCAGTGGCCGGTGGATTCACCCACAGCAGGGGCAATTCACAGACTACTCACCCAGGGACAGAGGATCTGTGGGAGCTGGGTAAGAGAAAGTGCACGGCCTGCTGCAGTGACAGCAGCTTCTTCTGGGTTTATCCGCCTACAGCCTGGATGTTTAAAATTCACCTGCTTGAACTTCCCAGGAGCCAAGACGTGGGAGTAAAACCTAGCTGTTGTAATCCCCCTCCCTAATCCTAAAAACCCAGAGATTATTGCCCCAGTGTAAAACCCTGAAATAGTGGAAGCAGCAGCAGGCTTGGGAGTCCTAGAGGAAGGGTGTAACTGAAATTGTGCAGAAGTGAGGGCAGGTGGAGTCCCAACAAACTTCATCTCAGCTGACCAGCAGGTTACTCAGAAGCCCAGGGAGCTGGAGCCAGCAAGCACTAACACCAGAAGTCCAGGTGTGCCTTAGCACAATTAGGGCAAAATAAAATGGAAAGAGTAAATATACAAATATATAAAATTATTAACAATTTTTAAACTCTCTTTTAATGTTCATCAATGAATAACCACCAGGAAGAACATGTTCCATCATCTATATAGCCGAATATTGACTATGGTAAATATAATTTAAGTGTAAAGTTTTGCATACCAATGGCCTTATCACACATTACTCTTTTCCCTGACTTATAAAGGCCACATTCTGTAGGGATTTGACTAATGAAGTTTCTGTAGTAGAGACAATAATGGCTTCCACAGAGCAGTCTGCCAATTCAACCGTATTGTGCTGAACAGTATAGAACTGTGCCAAATTGTGTGTGTCTAGTTCAGAAGCAAGCTGTTCTATTAAAAAACAAATAAGCAATGAAACAAATTTCATATACCATCTATGAAGCCTTAGAAAAATTACTCTAAACATTATATTCTTTTCCAATAATAACCAAATAATTAATACAAATATTTCTCCCTAAAAATTTTTAAAAAGATTAAAAAACAGAAATAAGTTTAATATGAAATTAAGTCAGGAAAATGAATACTTTGGAAAGCATGTGTGTACGAATAGTATTTTCATGTCCCAAACAGCTCTTACCTACTACATTTATGATTTTATCTCAGAATTCCTGTTTTAAACTTTTTAAAAGAGATATATTCAGATCAAGGAAAAAAAAAACAGATTCCTACCACGTCTTATGGTTAGTCCATCAAATTCAAAAAATCTGTATGCATATCTATGTTCCATTCTACACAAGACAGTATATGAGAACCTGGTAGGTACAAAGACAAAAAATGATAGAGGCCTTTATCTCAAGTAGTTTATACTCTACTAAGGGAAAGAATACGCACATGGATGAATAAACATAAGTAATTTGAGAAGGGAAAGAACACAAATAATGGGGAAAATCAGGAAATGCCTTCAATAAAAGGTTGCATCTGAGCTGAGTTTTGAAGAAAGCTAGGGATTCTAAGAGGTAAAACTTAGAAGGGAGTGCATTCTAGGAGAGGAAAACAGTATACAAAAGCATATAGACAGAAGTGGAAACGTCAAGTCCAAGGAACAGGTGGTGGAAATGTTTGGCTCGAATGTGGACATCAAGAAGGGAGTAATATGAAATAAGTATGGAAAGGTAGAAAAGTAAATTAAAACAGATTTCAATGCCAGGCAACACGGTTTGTGTATAATGCTATAGAAAATTAGGAGTTACTGAAGCTTATTAAGTCCTTAGGACAGTTTAAGAAGATGAACATTCACTCAAAATCAAGATGGCAAAGCTCTAAGGCACTGGGTTAAAGTGGGTAGATGGAGGTGGATACAAGATGGTTGAGGAAAGGTAGGGACTTATCTGAATTCTCCCTTAAGCCCCTCCAAATACATTTTGAAAATAACTCTAAACAAATTCTAGCGGAAGAGAACCCACAAAAAGAAGGAGTGAAACAAATTTCCAGGGCAAGACAACTTGGAAGGCCAGCAAGAAAGGTCTGTTTCACCAGAGGTGAGAGAAGAAGACAGTCCAGTGCAGGCTGCATCAGTGCATGCCATGTCCCAGTGTTGTGGCTTAAGCCCAGGGACATCAAAAACTGTTGAGGTAGGGTCTCTACCCACCCTAAAACTGTTGTGGTTTCATGATGTGTTGTGGTGGAACTGTCTCAAAGAATTCAGAGTCAGATCACTTCTAATCCAAGTATAGACATTTATTGAGATTGACGCCTCTCATGAAGCGGGTTAAGTTCTAACAGGAACCAGCAATTTTAGAGAAAGCAAGATGGATTTTTATAGGGTAAAGATGAAATTACATAACAGAATTTAAATAGAATAGAGGAATATCATTAATATTAAAAAGGCAGGAGGAATTTGTTAATGGATTAGGTAATGGAGAAGGGGTCCCATCTATGGTTCAGTGGTTAAACATTCTGGTCATTGTATCCCTCCAGGGCTAGCTATTGTGGTCCTATCTGGTTAAGACAGATAGGTATAGTGGTCCTGTCTTAGCCTAGATGGATGATGTGATTGTGATCGAATACAACACACCTGTTTCTGTGGGAATGGGTCTGGGGGCAGTGAGCAGGCAGAAGTAGTAGCTAAGTTCCCATCACATGAACATGCCTGCTGTTTCTGTGGGAACTAAGAATTCAGGGACACACCTGTTGTTCCAGTGAGCAGTGAGGCATATATGAAGAAGTTAGGATATTTTCGAGGGGTAGGTACAGTGAGCCTCCTGTTCATTGGGGCCAGGCCTAAAATATAGTTAGAATATTGGGGCTGGGTGGGGGGCAGCTTTATTAGGATTCCATCACCAGCAAACCCAGAAGAGGCCTTGGGAGTGACTGCAACAGCAGGGGCAGTTTCCAGACCTCTCAGCCCACAGATGGTAAAGGGGTCAGAAGGAGATTATAGGGGTCTTTTTGCTAACACTGAGGTAGCCCTTGGTTGCTTTTCTCATACTTGGATTCAGGTCACAGTCTGGGAAGGCAGTCTCAGGGTGAGGAGGAAGACTAGCACAGAAGAGATTGAGGCCACAGTGAGAAAGGGGATACTCCTCACAGTTCCAGTGCAGAATAGTGCGCTTGTGATCCCTCAAAGATCAGAGCACAGACCAAGTCAATAATAGCTCTCCTTAGATCATGCCACCTTGGAAGAAGGAAAAACTTATAGATCCCTAGAAGTAGCTCTGAAAGTAGCCGCACAAAACCCTTGAAGCTTAGGATAGTACACCCTTCACCCTGAAATACAATCCTATGTCATTGATTTTTTAAATTTCATTCGTTTACATTTTAATTGATCAATTTATCTTTAGTTTTCAACATTCAATCTCATAAGATTTTGAGTTCTAAATTTTCTCCCCTCCCTTCCTAATCTGTTATAGGTTTTACACATATATTCATATTAAATGTCTTTTCACATTAGTCGTATTGTAAAGAACAATTAGAATCAGAGGGAGGAACCTTGAGAAAGAAACAAAAGGGAAAGAGAAAATAACATGCTTCTATCTGCATTGAGACTCCATAGTACTTTTCTGGATGTGGATAGCGTTTTCTATCATGAGACTTTTGGCATTGTCTTAGATCCTTGCAATGCCGAGAAGGGCTGAGTTTATCAAAGTTAGTCATCACACAATGTTGCTGCTACTGTGTACAATGTTCTGCTCACTTCACTCAGCATCAGTTCATGTAAGTCTTTCCAAGTTTTTCTGGAAACTTTTCATTTCTTATAGATCAATAGTATTCCATTACATTAATAAAACACAACTTGTTCAGTCATTCCCCAATTGATGGGCATCCCCTCAGTTTCCAACTCTTGTTCACCACAAAAAGAGTCACTCCAAATAATTTTGTACATGTGAGTCCTTTTCCCATTTTTATAATCTCTTTTGGACACACACCAAGAAGTAGAGAACTGCTTTAAGAAAGAATTAAAAATTGGCTGATAGGCTGTGAAAAAGTACAAGCAATGGGAAAAAAGAAAAAAGAAAAAAAAAACCTCACTGTTCAAAGTTACTATGCTGACAAGAAAGATCAAAACACACACTTCAAAGTAAGCAAAATCAAAGCTATTTTATCCAAAGTCTCCAAGAAAAATATGAATTGGTCTCAGACCATAAAAGAACTCAAAAAAAGGATTTTGAAAATCAAGTGAGAGAGGTAGAAGGAAATTCGAGAAGAAAAATGAGAGTGATACAAAAAATCATGAAAAATAAGCCAAAACCTTGCTAAAGGAGATACACACACACACACACACACAAAAAAAATACTGAATAAAAGAACCTCTTAAAAAACAGACTAGGAAAATGACAGGTTCAAAAATCCAATGAGGAGAAGAATGCCTCAAAAATAGAACTGGCCAAATGGAAAAGGGGATCCAAAATCTTACGGGAGAAAATAATTTCTTAAAAATTAAAATGGAGCAAATCAAAGATAATGACTTTATGATAAATCAAGAAGCAATAAAACAAAACCAAAAGAATAAAAAATTAAAAGACAATGTGAAATATCTAATCAGATAAAAAATAAATGATTGACCTGCAAATAGGTCTGGTAGAGATAATTTAAAAAATATTAGACTATGTGAAAGTCATGATAAAAAAAGAGGCTAGACATCATCTTTCAAGAAATTATCAAAGAAAACTGCACTGATTTCTAGAAAGAGAAAGTAAAATAGAAATGGAAATAATCCACCCATCATCTCCTTAAAAAGGTCTCAAAATGAAAACTTCTAGGAATATTATATACAAATTCCAGAGTTCCCAGGTCAAAGAGAAATATATTGCAAGCAGCCAGAAAGAAACAATTCAAGTGTAATGGAGCCACAGTCAGGATAATGCAAGGTTTAGCATCTTCTACATTAAGGGATCAGAGTGCTTAGAATATACTGAAGAGTAAAGGAGCTAGTATTACAAACAAGAAGCACCTACCCAGCAAAACTGAGTATAACATGGACATTCAGTGAGATAGAGGACTTTCAAGCACTCTTGATGAAAAGACCAGAACTAAATAGAAAATCTGACTTTCAAATACAAAACTCAAGAGAAGCATAAAAAGTTAAACAGGAAAGGGAAATCATAAGGGACTTAATAATTTTAAACTATTTACATTCCTTTCTCATTATTAGGGTAGTTAGGGAGGGAATTTGGGACTCAAAGTTTTAAAAGTGAATGGTTTTTTTTTTTTTTACATGCCACTGGGGAATAATAAAATAGTGAATAAATTTTTTTTAAGTGATTGGATGAGTAGATGTATTTCCGGTTTTCTTTAAGAATCACTACAAGTTGGAAATTAAAATCTTACTCTTTAAACTGCTATTTGGGAGACTTATATTGTCTACTTTGCCATTCTGACTCAGGTTTTCTCTCTACGTGGGGGCTGGGGATCTAACATAATGTGTTCTCTATTTGCAGTACTCATTGTTCTCTCTCCATATATATGTCACTTTATATCAGACAGTTTCCTTTGAAGTCCCTACCCAAAGAATTCCAAAAGGAGATTAGATATGTGTAAAACCCTATTACAAGAAGCTTTTACAACCGAAGCTTTTGCAACCTAAGTGGTATGTACCCTATCAGGTTCTGCAAACCACAAATGCAGAGGGAATAGGAAACTAGCTAAGCTAATACTGTATAAATGATATCTTAAACATTCTAGTCTTGAACAATATCCCTTCTTTTAAGTTGTTACTCCTTGCAAGTAATGTGATTTCTACCAAATTTTTCATTATTAACACAAGTAACAGATGAGAATCCAAACACAATAATTTGAATCTTCTCTCAAGGTTCATTAATAGTCCTTTTAGACACAAAATAGACTAAATAATCAAAATTATGGAAGATAGTGTTAAAAGGAACTTTTAAAAACTATGAACTACTCATTGATAAAGGTGCTTATTTTGTCAAAGAAAAAAGTAGGCTTATTTGGTGTAATTCCTTTCTTAACAAATCTGTGTTATTTATCTCTTTTGGAACTCAGTAATAGTCAGTTTTCACAAATTAGCTTTTCAATGACTTTTTTTTTTTCCTGGTATGGAAAAGGAACTAATCTAAAAACCAGGTAATCACTTGTTTGTCTCTCTAAAAAGGGATACAAATGAAACTTGTCTCAAATGCCTTGATTCTATTCCAGGCTTTATTTGTCCTTAAACTTTGCTACTAATAGATCTGAGATCTCATCAGGCAGTTTCAAGATCAGCTTATGTTAGATTTCATAAAATTGGCTGCTTCAAAGATAGATAATTTGATCAAATTGTCCTGAGATTACCTAGTCTTCTTTTCTCCCTTAGCTTTCATGTCTCACTATAGTCAATCGTGGGATTTTCATTAAACTTCTGAGTAGGTAAAATACAGTATATATTACTCAGGAGATTAGATCCAGAATCAGAAGACCTAGATTTAAATCTCACCTCAGATACTTATTAGCTAAATGATCAGAGACATGCCAGTCATTTAATGGCATCCAGTTTCCTCCTTTATAAAATGGAGATGAATACAATAGTAGGATAACTCTTGTCCTAGTTGCCTTTTAGTGCTTGTCTTAAAAAAAAAAAAATGACTTTCCAAAGCTTAAAGTGCTATGCAAATGTGGCTTTGACTTAGTAAAGTACTTTCTATATAGAGTGGGCTCAGAAAATATATGATGAAGTACATAGCCTTTCCTTATTCTCTGTGCCATGCACTCATTAAAGCATAAATCTCCATCATATTTGTCATTTTTTCACTATTAGTGTTTAATTTTATTTTCTTTAACCTTCTTTTAATTTATTTTAAAATTTCTATGTCACTATTGTGTACTCTGATAGTCTCAATCCATCTTGTGCCCTGAACTTTTAAAATTGTATTTCTTCATGCCTGAATTATTCTATTCTTTATTTGAGATAGGACCTTGGACACAAATCAGGAAGAAATTATAAGAATTCCTGTAAATAGTTATGTTTCAGCTACAGTGACATCTTTGGTTATTGCCATTTAAAAAAAAATCTCCTTAAAACCTATTTTAAAAAAGAGTTATTTTTTTCTCTTTTATTTCTATTTCTAGATTTGCTCATCACTGAATATTTATTTTTCCTCTAATGTATGTTCTTGAAGGTACTTTCTGAGTCCAAAATCCCATTCCCTATTGATTAATTCCCCCAACCTCCAAACATAAACATACCATAGAAGAATGAGTCCTGGGACAGTGATTACTTAGTTTAGAGGGAATATCTAAAATATTCCTCACTCTTCCATAGCTATCCTGACTTAAGGATTCCAGTTACCTAATGCCTTGATTGTCCAGCAGAACAAGAATTGAATTTCAATGTTGCTACTGTTGTGAATAACAATTCCACCCCACACTCCCATATACAAGCATAATACTTCTTTCTCAGGAATTGATAAGCAAATCAATATTTATTTTCCTACAGTAAAGGTCCTGATGATATACTGCCCTATTTGTTCATTCAGAATCTTGTTACTTCTGAATTTTAGGCTCTTTAAAAATAAGCATCCTTCCTTAATCACTCCTATCCCTGGCAGTTCTGTTAAGGGTTAGGGGTACTGAGACCCCAAAATAGTGATTCAGGTCTTGTCAATAATGAATTTAACCCAAGCCTTCTTCAAGCCAAAGACAAGGTTTATTAGAAAACTAGTCAGAGTGGGTGTGATTCTCAAACTCTGCCATATTGGCCAAACTCTTAAGGAATCTGAGCACTTAATGGAGGCAAGATGCTCTTATATGCAGAAGACTATAAGAACAGAGAAGAGGTCTAGATGGAATTAAGGCAATGGTAGTCTAGGATGAGATCAGGTAGAGAAAATGAAAGGACAGTTAATTAACTGGGAAGGAATGATTACCAGGGACCTGGGTTTTTCCTTTTTGGGATCTAGATCACAAAGACATGGTCTTTTCCTTTTAGGCATTCCGATCCTATCCCATCAATGCCTTTCTTTCCATATCCCAACCCTACTATTTCCTTTTCTTCCATTGTGCCTTGTGAAAGTTTTTTCACATACTAATAAAATTTTCTTTACATTAGAACTAGACTCTTCCCATTGATGTGGCACTTGGGTGCCTGTGCTTGGACTCCAATTCCAAAATCACATTTCTCCCTAGCCTCAAAACACTATCCCTGACAGTTTTCTCTCCAATCCAAGAACAGTATGCCTAGCAATACCTTATGAGTGGGTCCCAAAGAAACAAATTATCTTTCCCTGCATTTACTCGTGAGTGGGCCCCAGTAAAATAAACTATCTTTCCCCATCACAAGAACAAGCTGACCTCTGAAGAAATTCTCATGCAAAAAAAAAAAAGACTATCTTGTAACCACAGAATTATCATGTATTGATTCCCAAAGTTATCATATTCAATCTAGTGGTGAAAGCTGTAGTAATCACCTCTCAAAGCTATCTGACTACAGAAGTAACAGACCAAAAATATATCCCTGAGAAGACCCTTCCCCTGGTTTTTAGTACTGAATGAAGTCTGTGACCAAGATTGTATATTATAACCTAATTAGTATATCTGTCAGATAATCCACTATTTTTCCAATACAAGTTTTAGCATCACCCTATTTAAGTTACAAGTTCTTTAGGGAATGCAAGTTCCCTAAGGAGCTCTGCTCACTATACTGGCATTACAGTAAACCTTTGCCACCTTGACTTAAAGAATGCTTGAGTCTATGAATTCATTCCAGATGACCGTCTCTTAAACTCTGGTCTTTGGGGGCCTCTGAACCCCTTAAAACTCATCACTATGTGTGTAATTTCCATATATGTTAGGTATATTTTTAAAAATTTTGTATTTATTTATAGTTGTACATAAAGTATTGTTTCATCAAATAGAATGTAAGGTCTTTGAAATCAGAAATTGTTTCATTTTATCTTTGCATCCACAAGGTGTAGAAAAGTAGCTGAAGGGAAGGAGGGAAAAAAGCAAACAGGTATTTAAGTACTTTTCTTTGTTCTTCCAAAGCTTAACATAGTGCCTGACATGTACTTGGTGCTGAATGAATATTTACTGGCTGACTGATCCTCACAAAAACACTTTATAACATTTTACAACTGAGGACACCAAAGCAAACTGAGACTCTAGGTCTACCTCTCTCTCAGCTACATAGCTATTGTTTCCCTATAGTATTGTTTCACAAGTTGTCTGTTTCTCAAGGAGCAGCAGTCTCTATTTGCTGGAACATGGGATTGAGACCCTCAGTTCTTGTCCTAAATCACAATGCCATGCTTACAATGCCATGCAGCTGCTATGGTCTGTCAACACTCCATATATGTTTGGAGTAAGTACTGCACATCAATAGCCCAGCTCTGATTCATAGGGTATGAAAATGAATGGCCGTATTCCTGAGTCACTCAGGGGCACATTTATTGGTGGTTCATTGACACCACAGATAGCAATTGGCAGTGGGGGCATTGAGGTTCAGAAGCAATCCATGGCACAGAACAGTGAAGGGAAAAAAGTAGTGACCTGGAGGAGTATTTTGCTAGAGCTCTAAGTAATGCTTACAGGGAAGGCTAGAGTTTTTCTGGCATCCTACAAGAGTGGAGAGCATATATGTGGCCCTCGAGTTAAAGGTTTGAGCTCTTGATTGAAAGAAGACCGGGGAGGGAAGGATAAGGCTTTACAAAGGGTAGAGGTCAATTACTATCAAGGGTAACAGACTATATTATGACATCCCAGTGACTGTTTTCTGGGTTGGTCAGGCTAGGTTTTTCCCAAGGATGGGGAGGTGAAGGGGATGAAGGTGGGAGTGCTCTTTTGTACCTGTTTAGTTTGTTTGTACCATGTTTCTTGGGGATAAGATATCTTAGCCTTGCTGGGCATCAGGAAAGCTTACCACAGCCTCTAAGAAGAGCATGGGAGTTAGAGGGGAGGAGTAGGGCATGTCCCACAGGATGCAAGAATAGCAGGAATAGTCAGGTCACATAATAAGTAAAAAGGGAAGTATATGAGTCCTGGGAGTCACATATGTCTTTGGGGGGTGCATACTATTCATAGCACACAGTGTCAAAGGATTGCATATGAACTGCATATACTAAAAATATAAGATAAATATTTCTTGATAATTTATTTCTACTTTTAAATTGCCACACATGGGACCAAAACGTAATCATTTATTTCATAAATCTTTTCCCTAAAAACAGAGATTTTTGCATTGTTTCTAGGATAACTAAAAAAGAGTAGATCCTCATAATCAATTCTGACTTATTACTCTTGCAAGAAATTGATGAAATTTAGGTTTTTTTTAATTTATCTTTCTATTTAGTCTCCCAATCCCTACTCTCCCCCCCTCCGCTTTCTTCAAGTGAAGGTCATGTGAATTATGCAAGTTTTCATCTAGCAACACAAACAAGAGAATTCTTATTTTCCATTTAAAAAGAACATCAATTATATTTATGTTTATACTTGAAATCAATATTTACAGAGAAGAATGTCTGTGATTCTCTATCAAAGGTCATTTTCCACCTTTTCAAACCATTTCA
>CM053591.1:97655858-97683042 GCA_028646515.1 Pseudochirops corinnae
TATATATATATATATATATATATATATATATATATATATATATATATATATATATATATATATGATATATATGATCGTTTTACCATGTAAGAGTGTAAATAGTTCAACTTTGATAAATTCCTTGTGATTTCTTTTCCCTCTTTACCTTCTTGTGCTTCTCTTGTTTCTTGTATTTTAATGTCAAATTTTCTATTCAGTTCTGTGTTTTTCATCAAGAATGCTTGAAAGTCCTCCATCTCTTTGAATGACTGTGTTTTCCCCTGAACCATTATACTCAGCTTTTCTGGGTAAATGATTCTTGCTTTTAATCCTACCTCCTTTGATCTCCAGAATATCATATTTCAAGTCCTTTGATCTCTTAATGTAGTAGCTGCTAGATCTTGTGTTATCCTGATTGTGTTTCTGCAATATTCAAATTGTTTCTTCTTGGCTCCTTGTAATATTTTCTCTGTTATCTGGGAACTCCAGAACCTGCCTATAATATTCCTAGGAATTTTCTTCTGGAGATCTTTTTCAAGAGGTGATCAGTGAATTCTCAATGTCCTCTGGTTTTAAAATATCAGGGCAATTTTCCCTGAACATTTCTTTAAGGATGATTTCTAGGTTCTTTTTTTGATCATGGCTTTCATGTAGTCTGATAATTTTTAAATTGTCTCTCCTGGATCTATTTTCCAGGTCAGTGGTTTTTCCAATGAGATATTATACATTCCCCTCTACTTTTTCATTTGTTCGAATCAGTTTAATAGTATTTTGATTTCTCATAAAGTCATTTGCTTCCATTTGCTCCAATCTAATTCTGAAGGAATTATTCTCTTCAGTGAGCTTTTGAAATTCTTTTTCCTTCTGGCAGATTTAGCTTTTTAAGTCATTCTTCTTCTCATTGGCTTTTGGGCTTCTTTTGCCACTTGAGTTAGTCTATTTTTTAAGGTGTTACATTTTCAGTGAGGCTGTTGACTGTCTTTTCAGGATTTTCTTGCATCATTCTCTTTTCTCTTCCCAATTTTTCTTCTACCACTCTTGCTTGATTTTCAGAATCCTTCTTGAACTCCTCTATGGCTTATAACCAGTTCATATTTTCCTTGGAAGCTTTTCCTGCAGGAGTTTTGACTGTGTTGTCTTCCTCCTTTTCCATGCTTTGATCCTTTTTGCCCCCAAAAAAGGAATCTAAAGTTGGATGACTGTGCTTCCTTAGCTTCTTTTCTTGCTCATGTTGCCAATAAATTACTTGACTTTTGAACTCTTTGCTGCAGTGGAACTCTGCTTCCAGAGGGGAAAACTTAATTCCAAATTTCTGGGTTTTTCACAGCTGCCAGAGTTATTAGTATGGGGCCATCTCTATAGCCCCCATCAGCTTTGGCCCACTGGTCACACACTTTAGGACCACCACCCAAGACTGTGATCCAGATCCAGGCAGTTTAAGGGAAGAGCGCTTAGCCTCTGAATTGTCACTTGGCACCCTTGAGGTCTGCAGGCCAGGAGCTCTGAAGCAGCCACGTGGAGATAGCTGCAGGGTAACTGTTTCTGCCTCTTCTCACTCAGGGAGTAGAGGATGGACTGTACCTCCATTCCCCCCAGATCCTACAGAATTCCCTTGACCTTTTACATTGTCTTTGGCTTTTATTGGTCGATAATTCTTGGTTCTGCCACAGCTGCTGGTGATCCACTCTCCCAAATTCTCCAAAAGGTATCAGTCAGGGCCACCCTGGTGCTCAAACCGCAGGCTCACATGGTGCTCAGATCTGCTCCCATCATGCTGTGATGGACCCTTTCTGTCAACCTGCTAGGCTGCCTTCAGGGGTAGATTTGTTTCTCTCTGTCACTTTGTTGGTTCTATAGCGCTAAAATTTGTTTAGAGTCATATTTTAAAGGTATTTGAAGTGGTTATGCGGGGAACCCACAGAGTTTTCCTGCTTCTACCTGCAAAACACTTTTCACACAAATAAAGTCAGATTGAGATGAAAAAAACATCAATTTCTCATGGCTGGGTTGAGCTAATATAATAAAATTGACAATTTTACCAAAATTAAATAATATATTAAATGCCATACCAATCAATCTACCAAAAACTTACTGTATAGAGCTAGAAAAAATTGTAACAAAATTCATTTGGAAGAATAAAAGGTTCAAAATATCAATGAAAAAAATGCTAGGGAAGGTGGCTTAGTCATATCAGATTTTAATCTGTGTTATAAAGCAGCAGTCATCAAAACTACTTGGTACTGGCTGAGGAACAGAGTAGTGGATCAGTGGAATAGATTGGGTACACAAGACTCAGAAGTCAATGACTATAGTAATATACTGTTTGATAAACACAAAGACCCCATTTTTGGGGATAAGAACTCCTATTTGATAAAAACTGCTGAGAAAACTGGAATACAGTATGGTAGAAATTGGGCATAGACCAACATCTAACACTGTATGCCAAAATCAAGTCAAATTGGTGCATGATCTAGGTATAAAGACTGATACTGTAAGCTATCTGACAAAGCAAAGTATAGTTTACCTGTTAGATTTATGGAGAAGGGAAGCTTTTATGACCAAACGAGAGTTAGAGAGCAATCTAAAATGTAAAATAGATAATTTTGATCACATTAAGTTGAAAAGTTTCTATACTAACAAAGCCAATGTAGCTAAGATTAAGACAAAAGTAGAAAATTGGGAAAGAATTTTTACAACCAGTGTCTGTAATAAAGGCCTCATTTCTAAAATATACAGGGAATTAAGTCAAACCTATAAGAATACAAATCATTATCCAACTGATAAATGGTCAAAGGATATGAACAGGTAGTTTTTTCAGGAAGAAATTAAAGATATCTATAAGCATATGAAAAAATTCTCCAAATCACTATTGATTCGAGAAATGCAAATCAAAACAACTTTGAGGTACCACATCTCATCAGTCAGATTGGCTAAGATGACAAAAGAAGAAAATGACAAATGCTGGATAGGATGTGGAAAAATCGAAACACTAATGCAGTGTTGGTGTAATTGTGAACTGATTCAACCATTCTGGAGAATAATCTGGAACAATGCCCAAAGCGTTATAAATAAGTGCATACCCTTTGACTCAGCAACACCACGTGTAGGGTTGTATCCCAAAGAGATCATAGAAATGGGAGGAAGACCCGTCTATACAAAAATATTTATAGGAGCTTTTTTTTTTTTTTGTGACAGCAAGAATTGGAAATTAAGGAGACACCCCTAAATTGGGGAATGGCTAAACAAGTTGTGGTTTATGAATGTAATGGAATACTATTGTGCTATAAGAAATGAGTAGCAGATGGATTTCATGTTTACCTTTAAAGGCTTATACAATCTGATGTTGTGTGAGAAGAATAGAATAAGGAGAAATTTGTACACAATTACAGACATAACATTTGTGGGACTACCAACTTTAGTAGACTTTAGTAAATTGCTCTTCTCAGCAATGCAAGGTTATAAGACAACTCCAAAAGACTCATGATGAAAAGAGATGTCTACATTCAGATTTCAAACATAGAGTTTTAGTGCAGATTGAAACAAAACACCTGCTCTCTTTCTTTTTCTTATTTGGTTTTGTTTCCTCTTTCCCATTGTTCATTCCATAGGTTATAATCCTTTAATCTTTCTTTATAGCCTGACTGATGTCTAATTTGAAAGTATTTGCATATCTTATAGTTAATTGCATGCTGCCATGGGGGAGGGTGGGAGGTTTGGGGGAGAGAAGGAAAGGGCAGGGACCAAAATTTGAACCTCAAGGAATTATGGAATTGAATCCTGTAAACTAAAAGTAAACAAACTAATAAAGAGAAAAAAAAGAAAATCAATTAATAGAGGTAGGTGAAATAATTAACAACTTTAGCAAAATTACAGGACATAAAATAAACCCACAAAGTTATCAGAATTTCTATATATTACCAACAAAGTCCTGCAACAAGAGATAGGAAGAGAAATTCCATTTAAAATAATTGTAGACAATATAAAATATCTGGGAGTCTACCTGCCAAAACAAAACCAGGAACTATGTTAACGCAATTATAATACAGCTAATATCTTAATATATAGTGAACGGAGTCAAATTTATAAGAATACAAGGCCTTCCACAATTGTTAAATATTCAAAGGATATAAACAGGCTATTTTCAGATAAAAAAAAAAATTAAGCCATCTATAGTCATATGAGAAAAAGCTCAAAATCAATGTTGATTAGAGAAATGCAAATTAAACAACTCTGAGGTATCACCTCATACTTGTCAGATTTGCTAATATCAAAAAAAAAACAAACAGCAAACCAAAAATGATAAATGTTGGAGATGTGAGTAAATTGGAAAACCAATGCATTGTTGGTGTGGTTGTGAACTTATCCAACCACTCTGGAGAGACAGTTGGAAGTATGCTCAAAGGGCAACCAAACTGTGTATGCCAAAAAGATCATAGAAAAGGGAAATGGACCCACATGTATTAAAAAAAAAAATCTATATCAGTTCTTTTTGTGGTAGCATAGAATTAGGAATTGAGGAAATGCCCATCAATTGAGAAATGGTGGAACAAGTTTTGGTATATGCATGTAATAGAATACTCTCATTCCATAAGAAATGATGAGCAGGTAGATTTCAGAAAAAAAAACAAAACAAAACCCTGGAAAGACTTATATGAACTAATGCTGAGTGAAGTGAGCAGAACCAAGGGAACATTGTACACAGTAACATCATCATTGTTTGATGATCAGCTATGATAGACTTAGCTATTCTCAGCACTACAAGAATCAAGACAATTCAAAAAGACTCATTGTGGAAAACACTATCCACATCCAGAGAAATAGCTATGAAATCTGAATGTAGATTAAAGTATACTATTTTCTTTTTTTTCTTTCTCAGAGTTTTCCCCTTTTATCTGTTTCTACTTTTACTTAGGATTAATGTGGAAATATGTTTATCATGACTGTAAATGTATAACCCATATCAGATTACTTGCTGTCTTGGGGAGAAGGGAGGGAAGAGAGGGAGAAAAATTTGGAACTCAAAAATCTTATAAAAATGAATGTTGAAAACTATCTTTACAAGTAATCAGAAAAAATATTATTCAGTATTTTAAGGGAAAAATACTATTTAAGTATTAAGTGAAAAATATGAGGAATTTCTTTAGCTCAGTTATTCACCTCCTTGTCTAAGATTTTCCCTTTAGCATTAAGTTTGTTCTAATTTCTTAGTGAGGCTTGGTAAGTCTTATCATTAATTTCATTTGAACTTGACTTGTGGTCACTGTTCCTATTTGTGTATTCTATCATTTAAAAAAGTAACTGAATCTATTAACTCTTTTGTCATATGTAGTTTTATTTATGATTTCTTCAAATAGAGCTCTGGAAAAGCTGACTGCAAGAAAGCCCATCAGGATTTAAATGGAGCCACTTGACCATACATACCTTAAACCTTAATCACTGCCACTTTCACTCATTGGTCAATAGTAGGTTCTAATCCAAGTTTCACTTGGTCATAGTTTGAGTTTTGATGACTCAGAGTGAATGTAAAGAGCAATTATTTCTGTTCTGGCCAGAAATTCTGAAGGTCTTTCCTTTTTTTTTTTTTCCCCATTTTTTTTCTTTGAATAGGCCAACTAGATCATCTTTTGCCTCATTTTTTTACCTAGCCTTAAATCACTGAATGGGTGTTACTTCAGACAAACTGAGACCTGGGAAATATCTTAGCTTAAAAAGGCCAATCCCCCATTGCATTTTGGGCCATCACCAGTTGTCCTCACCTATTTTTTTCCACTTGACTCAGATGACACTGGAGGAGAAAGTGAGGATGAACCACAGCTCTGACTCACTTAAAATCCAGTTCACTTACAAGTCAAGACATCAGCATCCTGGTGTTATTGCTCTTCTTTGAGAAAGAAGGACAAACAACAAGGTGCTTAATAAATGTTTGAGGAATTTCTTTATCTCAATTATTCCTCTCCTTCTCTAGGATTTCCCTTTAGCATTGTACTATTTCTATTTTGGCAAATGTTAACATTAACTTCATTTTAATTTGACATGGGGGGGGTCATTATTCCCCAAAATAGACAGGCTTATGATATTTGTAGCACACATATATTTGCTGTACAAATATAGTCCCTAAAGCACTTCGGATCATTCATGTAGATGCTTTCTTAGAATTTTTTTTTTTTTATTTTCTATGCATCTTTAAAACCAGAAAACTCCTAGGATTAGATGATACAATGACCAAAATGACATTTTTTTTCCTTCTTCACTTAAAGGAATCTCTTATATGTTTTATGAAAATCAATGTTCTCCATACACCCCTCAGGTCCTTACTCTTTTCAGCAGACTATCTGGCTATTAATATTCAGTGTGAAAAGCAATGACCCTCAAACCATCACTTCAAGGAACTCCCATTTTATCAGCTTAGCACTAAATTGCAATCCTTTCCATTAGCTATTACAATTTTATGTTTAAATATAATAATATTGAAGAACTGTATATATTAACTTTAAAATATATACTACATAGTAGATTTTAAAGCTTTTTTCAAACTCTAGTAGTTGAGAGTCAATTTACTAGAGACCAACAAATGAAAAAGACTATATTTAGAATTAAATGGATGTAATTAAAGCCAAATTGATGAATATAACTTGATTAACAATGACACTTTACTAAATTTGTTTGTAAGTGACATTTTTCATATTTTGTAAAAAGAATAATTTATTAACTGCAAATCAGTTGTGGTTTTATTGTTTCAATTTTGAATAGTCATGGCTTAGTTTCCCTGTTTCCTCAGGGTTCTATAGTGAAATAATTAAAATGCAAACCTTGATTTCAGCTTAAATTGAATAACTAAAGTATGAGTGGTTAACCAGGAAGAGCAAAGGACAGGTAACTCTTTATAAAGAGGATGATAGTAATGGTGCTGCCAGTTATGAATTGAATTAATTAATTAACCTTTCCTCAACCTTAGTTTTCCCAGTTGTTAAAACATATGATGTTAGACTAGATGATTAATAATGTCCTTTTTAATTCTAACAATCTATCAATAGAATAAGGTGCAATAATAAGCAATTATTTAGCATTAAAAATTTAAAGTACTGCACATGATATTTTAAAACACCATGAATGAATTTTTAGATTTATATTTTTACCTAATATTATAGTGATTTAGTTTTGTTTTTTTTTTGCCCTCAAGGTTATATCATACTCCAGACAATTATTCGTTAACAAAATTACATCATCCTGTCATCTCCTGTGAAATATGGCCATTGCTGGAATGAAAGATTTAAGCACTTGTATAAAATGCTTTACAACAACTTAAAGGAAAATACTGTGCTTAAATAAATTTTGGAAGCAATTTAAGGATGCAGAATAAAATGAACTGAACTGGAATTTGTCCCAGGCACTGGAGTTAACATCTTTTATGTTCTCAAGGAGTGATGTGTGAACATCAGTGAGCACAATCAGTCCAAGACATGATTTTTTATTTCCTCCTTGCTACCAGTGCCATTGTGGATCCTAATATCATTCTTGCGTATAGGTGCATTGCTAACTTTTATGGAGATGTACAATCTAGTGTTTCATCAGCACTACTCCCTATTGCCATTAAATGTTCTTTAAAGACCTCTCACATTCTATTTCTTAGCTTCAAAAGTTCAACACTTTGTCAGTATTGTTCATTTTTTTTTCCCCACTGTCTGCTTCTGTAGACTACAAAGTGAAGTGGAAACTTACCAACTATACAGGTAATTTGAGCAGTATTAGCAATTGACCATATAATTCAGGTTCCTAGGAGGATTTTTTTTTTCTTTCTATCAGCTGTAATCATCTAATTCTATATTTTCTCCATTGATCAAATTAATTTTTTTTTCCTTAGTCATATCTGATGAAGAGGGAAGATTATTGATTTAGAATCAGAGAATTTAAGTACAAATCCCAGCTCCGCTACTTACTACCTGTGATATGTCACTTAAATTATTTGACTCAATTTGCTTATTTGCAAAATTATAGATTTAGACCAGTTATAAATCTATAGTTCTGCAACTTACCTTTTATTTACCTTTATATGAATCACAGAACAGTCAAAATTGGAAGGAATCTCAATGACAATCTAGGTCAATCCTTACATTAAAAAAAAAGCAATATATTGTAACCATAATAAATGAGTGTCTTTTTAAAAAAGACAAACTACTATTTCATCATGTGTTTAAAATCTTGTACTCCTCAAATAAAGTTTTGAAGTCAAATATAAGATACTGCATTTATCCCTATTACATCTGATACTTTTGTTAAAAAAATAAGTAAATAAATAAAGATGTGTCCAGTATTTTATGCCAATAAGAACATTTTTGGATCCTGACTCTTGTCATCCCATGTATTAGTTATTCCTCTCAGTTTTGTAGGATCTATGCAACTATACAAATCTCAAAGCATTAAATAAATGTTAGTTATCAGTTGACAGATATATTCTAAATAGTAACTTTGTTAAGTTTCCATTAAGAAAATAGGTAGAGAAATGATATTGCTATAGATGTTGGACAATATGAATTGTGTCATAAACTTGGTGCTATAGAAAATTTAGTTCAAACAAATTTTGCTCATGAAAATTTATAGTGTAAGAATTCCAGATGCTCCCAAAACACCAAAGAGCACAAGAAAATGTGTATGTGTTTCTGTGAGAATTATTAATTGACATAACAATTTAGATAGAATTTAAAAAGAGCAGAAAGTCAAATGACAATCTTGGCTATAGAATGTACTCTCATCTTTGCTCTATTAAAGACTATCATAAACTCAAGAAAAAAGTTGTCAGGAAAAGTCATACATCAATTTGCTTTTAGAATGTTATTAAAATATTGGCTGCTATAATTATAATTAAACTTCATTCTTCAAAGGGCAATCTGAATTACAAAGTCAATAGGCACAGCTGAAGCCTGAGGAATTTTAAATGTAAATATTCAAGGCACATATTAAAAAAAAAAATAGGTATTGAAAGAACCTTTAGCATATCAATATGGCAATGACAGTTCTTTGGGGATGTGCTTAGTGAATGAAAAATGATTAGATTTTCATGCACACTATAAATACTGATCACACTATCATAACAACTACCCATCAACAGGATTTTCTGTATTAATTTCCTGATGTAATGGTAATCTTTGATGTTTTTTTTTTAGTCTGCTTTCTGGAATTCTATATTATTAGAGTTGTGTCTATACATAAAATAATCCAAATAGTTGAATTGGTCTCCCAACAAAGTCCTGCATTGAATGCTTTCTTGTGGTGCATAGATGTCTTCATTTTTAAAGTCTGTATCACTGAAACTTAAACTCAAATAGGTTTTACTACAAGAGATTTAAAGCAGGGTCCAAGTTATTTACTGGGTGTGTTTTGCCTGGAAAAAACACTTACCTTCAATTAAAAAAAAATTGTCATCAGCATTTTGTATTCAAGGTCATGATTTTTTCCCCTTTTTTCTTTTTTCCTTTTTCTTCCTCCCTCCCTCCCTTCCTTCCTTTCTTCCTTCCTTTTTTCTTTCTTTCTTTTCTTTCTTTCTTTTTTTGCCACAGCAGCTAATAAAGACAGTTGATTAGTTTTACAGGAGTTGCAATTTGTGTCAATAGAGAAAATACTATGCCAGTGACATTTCAAATACTTCAAATATTGAAGTAACCAAAAAGGATATGATGGTCTTAATTGAAACCAAGTTGATTTTGTTGTGTGAGTGTCTGAGTCACTCAGACACCTTATAGCACTATGCTTAACAAGCCTGAGAATTTTCTTTCATAAACAGACATCTTATTGAATACTTGCTGTGTACCCAGTGCTCTGATGCAAACAAAATATTTTTGTAAGCTTTGTAAGGCAGTAGTTTTCTTTTAGTGAAGGGAAATTTTCTATGCTCTTTCTATATCACAGAAATTATTTTGTAGTGATTAAGTGGATGGGTGGGTGAGTGAGCCTGTGTTGGGGGAAAAAAATCTTCACAAGAAGTTAATGTTACCTGAAACTAACATACAATACGGTTTGACAAAAATAATGAACCTTCGATGTATTACCATGGGAAGCTTTTAGCACTGGCAGTATTCAGCCTAATGTACATGAGACAAGAATATCGACTAGAGCAAAGTTCAATGTATTAAGAGGAAGACTGACTCCAGGACAGATTCCCAGGATGTATGTTGGAGAAACAAAATAATATGTTGGAAAAGCACCTGAAACCAAGGACAAAGAATTGTGATTATTCTATCCCTTCAATATACACTTGCTTCTTTGGAAGGAAACAAGACAAGAAAGTTCAAAAGAGGTTCCTAGGAACAGTGCCCTGGAATAATTTGCAATTATATTAATTAAAGAAGAGAAAATAAAATTAAGAACAGGGATTCACATTCCAGCTTCTGCTCAGATTCTCCTCATTTTAAGAACAGAATGAAAAGGAATTGATATGGCTTTGTATACCTGGGAAATGCAGAGAACATTTATAACAAAAGCGTGTAAGGGAAGTTGCTTTTTTCTTAGTTTCTTAAATGTTCATAATAAAGAAATTTTCTCTAAACTTTTATTTAGTAACAATATTAATATCATTTGCTTTGAAGTATCATGCTTCAATTGAACCAAACATTCTTTTAGGAATATTGCACATGAAATTCATTAAGAATAAGTTAGTATGGTTTCTTAGAAGAGTAGAAACATGATTTGGGAATAAAATAGAGAAATCTCCAACTTGAATACTTTTTTTTCCTTTCTCTACAGTGAAAATGGGAGCCATCTATTGACCATTTCAGCATTTTCTGAGTGAAAGCACTAACTCTGGCATGTACGTATATGCCACAGTGGTTTTCCCCTTTCAAATCCTAGCTGAAGTGTTAATTACTTGCTCTAACTGGAAACCTACCTTAAAAAAAAGCTCTTTGAAACCATGAGCCAACAATCTGAAGGTGGCAGCTTTGAAACAAAGGGCAAGGCAACCCCAATTTATACCAAATAGGGTAACTAGTAGGGAGTAAAACAGCCAGACTCATTGTCCTTCAATATAAAAAAAGGAAATATGTACAGATTATGAGCCAATTGAAATAAGTCTGTATAAGTCTAATAAGTCTATAACTATAATAGTTAAGAGACTGAAAACTTTAAGGTGAAAACAAGCTTAATTATGTCTCCCTTATTAATTGAAGTGGTAGTCTGAATGGGGAACTGACTGTGGGTCAGATCTGCATTCAAGGTCTATGACCTCCCTCTATGAACGATGTGTACAAATTTAGCAATCCCCCTTGCAGAAATAAAGGAATGGGATCCAGAAGTTAATATTTGACTTATTTTAACCCTAAAATAATTAACATTTGTGTAGTCATTAAAGTTTAATCCTAACAACCATCTTGTGCTATAGATGCAATTATTATTCCCATTTTACAGATGGAAGAATTAAGGCTCTCAAAAGTTAAGTGTAATAAGAGTCTGAAGATGGAAATTATGAAATCGGTTCTTTCTGTCTTCAAGTCCACACTTTACTGTGCCACCTAGCAATCTAATAAATCATTACCCTTTTGTTTTTTGCTGATTTGATAAGCACTGTCTGCTTTCAAGGTCATCTCACATACCTGGACCTTAAACAAATTACCTAACCCACATCTTCCCTGAAGTCTTTGAGAATAGCCTCTCTGTGTCTAACACAAAATTAGGTGCTTTGACTTTATTAGAGTGTGCATCTTGACTGATTGTACAAAATCACCCAGATTGCAGGAAATTTCAAATTATTTTCATTTTATATCTTCAGCTCTCTTAACTGCAGTTAGTTACGCCTTGAATCTCTCTCTCTCTCTCTCTCTCTCTCTCTCTCTCTCTCTCTCTCTCTCTCTCTCTCTCTCTCTCTTTCTCTCTCTCTCTTTTTCTGTCTTTTGTCTCTTCAACTCCTTGGCTCATCACCATATTTGCAGTCTTTCTCTTCTAATGGTGTTTTTATGTTAGGCTTCTCTAGAGAATGATATGAGCCCCAGTTCTCTACAAAGGTAGAAAGAAACCACATAGCCCAGCATAGAAATATGCTGCAAATGTCAATTTGATGCATCTAATGTCTATAATCCTGAAGCACTTCAGCTTTTTCTACCTAGAACACTTAAACAACAATTAGTTTCCTATGATCCACTTCACTCTTCCTGCAAACAATCTATGATCACGAGTAATTTCAATTATTCTCATAGAACAATAAAAGGAAATGAAATGGACCTCTCTTTCATCACCAGCTACATCTGGAGGAGCAAAGATTCTGATCTCCAATCTTCTAGGATTGTCACAGATTATAAAAATAAACATTTATTTTCCTCTTTCCTTAGAATGTCATTAGGAGTAAAGATCTCACTCTGGGAAGGGAAAACTCTGAAAATAAACAAAGCAACCAATCTACAGGGGGAAAAAAATTTAAGAAATCAAGACCAATTGCTATCACATAACTTCAAAACTGTCAAACATCCATCCTAGAATACTTTTGATACGTGAAGAAAAGATAAAATATTTAGATGATTGTAGAATATAAAATGTTTAGAGAGCCTCCTAGCTCCCTTCCATCTCTAGGATTCTTTGGTTCTTCTATTGCTGATTCTGGAATCAAAGTCAGAGTGGAGAGACCTGCAGTGCTCAAAATGGTATAAGACAGTCTGCAGGCAGTTAGAAATCATTAAGACACATAAATCAGTGACCTGCCAATGCATGTAATTTTATTTCATCATTTAACAGAATGCACAGCAATGCCTTCTTATATTCAACCTAGCACAGGATTATTTTTTTTTCCACATTTCCCTCATGCTTAAATTTTAACTAGGAATTGGTCTAGCTGAGTAAGTATAATATTAGAAATGAGGATTGATGTAGTCCCCATTTTTTTTATTGTTAACCAGAGTATGTTAGTAAGTAGCCCTGTTACATTATGCCCCCAGGAATCCCTTTTCTGTTCTTAACAAAGTTGCCTCTTTCATAATTCTTACATTATCTTACACTCAGAGAAATCTGGACTTCTCCAGAAGACATCTCATCCCTGGTCATCTTCTACAATTGTAATTATCACCTTTCCTCATGATTACTGATACTGTTTTTCAGGAGGAGGAGGCATTGTCCTTCTACTTCATTGCTACTTCATTACAAGTTCCAGATCCTCCTTCTTCAGTCAATAAACTGTCATTCTTTGAGCTCTACTGAAAATATCACCCTGAATAGATCTTACTGGCTATTATCAACCAGGCCCTGGTCATTCTCCCTTCTGATTTAAGGAATATGAGACCTACATCATAGTTTTCCTCTCCATTCCATTCCATTTTTATACACTGGAACCTAAATTTGTATGTTGATATCATCTCAAATATTCTGATCTCCAAATTTATCAACTTCAACAACTTTCATGACCTGCACTTTCATTCTATTTCAGCCTCAAGTAGAGAAGTGTGCGCCTTGGATCTCATTATCTCATTATCTCATTGCAAATTCCAATATTTCCACTACTTTGTCTTTTCCTGGACTCTCCTTTTCTGGTCTCACTTTACTTCCTTTGCAATAGCAGCCCTAGAGTTATAGTTAACTAGTTTATCTATACATATTTTACATTCTTGAATTATTGCAGCTCTATTTCAATGATCCTAAGAAAAGGGAGCAGTATTGGTAAAGATTCAGAAAGCATTTTATGAATGAGATGAAAGAAGTCATATTGGATAATTTCCACATTTTTTAGTAAAGTCTTTTTTTTTTTTAGTTTTCAGGGCACTTTACTCTGAAGGTCCTCCTCTTACATAATTTCTTTCTTTCTTTCTTTTTGTTTGGTTCTTCCTAGTCTGACTCCATAAGTAGGTGTTTTGCAAAGAATCTGTCTGCAATGTTTTATTTTTCTTTTGCTATATGAGGGGATATAGGCTCTGGGAAACCCCTTGAACTCTCTGACTCTTCACACTGAATCTGCCTGAGGCCATAAGCCATTCATTATCACTATGACTGAATCTCTGTTACCCAAAACCTAGCCTAGCTCTCCATTGTCTATTATCTCCAGGTAGCCTTCAGCTGGCTTCTACCCTTGATTCCATCAAAATCCCATTCTCTTTGTTCTTGGAGTCTGACCTCAATCCCATCAAGATTCTCCCTACACTGCTCCTTAAGATCCTCCCTGGACCCCTAGTCCCATCACCGCAGGGTACTAGACCACCCCTAGATCACTTCCACAGTCTTTCTGTATATAAGATCCATCTTGCTTCCATGAAGGTGTTCAGATTCTATCTAGCCTGACAAAAGCTCAGATTCAATCTGATTTCCTTGTCAATGTAAGTGTTACAAATACTTAGTCTCCTTAAGAGTCTACCCAATATGGTGAATCTTTAATAAATTTTGTTTTACTTTGGCTGAGAGAAGGCTTGAGTGTAATACATTTGGCAGGACCTGGCCAGTCTAAATTTTGGGGTCTTGAGCACCCCTAAAACCTAAACCTAACATATGGTTCCTTGACCAGGAAAAACTGCTAATTACAAGTTCTTCTCCAGCCAAGACTGGAAGGTATGTAAGCTCCCCTCCTTCCTTTGAGCACTCCAAGCACCTTGGAGGTGTTTTGGGGGCCTGAACTCTCAGGTCCCATTAGAGCAGATAGATAGAAGGCTGTCTCACAATCAGTCTGATGTTTTCAGGTTCTCAGTCCAGTGGTTATTTTAGAGGCTATCGACCTGGGCACACTTTCTAAAGCATGGAGGACAAGGACAGATGCCCCATCTGGAAGTGCATGCCCAATTCTTTCAATTCTCTCAGTGCTACAGAATTGGGAAAAGTTCAGGTACCTTTTTTTTTTTTTTGCTTTGTTTTGATTGTTTTCTGAGGCTTACTCCCAGATCCTCCTTTACAGGGGAAGGGACTTCTATCCCCCATGACTATAATGAGGCAATCCTTTTCAATTCCCAAAAGTTCACCTTTGGGTTGTCTTTTACAAAAGTGGGAAAAATCTAGTTTCTATGAAGAACTTAAAAAGAAAATGCTGGTGTTCTTTGACAACACTGGCCTCACTGTCACCCACAGGATCATGAAACATAGCCCATTTTGGGGACTTTAAAACATAATACTCTCTTGCAATTAGAGTTATACTATTCCCGAGAAGAAAAATGGATAGAAGTTTCCTGCATGATGGCCTTTGTCGAGCTCTCTCAGAACCCTATTCTCAGAAAAGACTGTAAGATCCTTGAAGCTAGAGGGAACTCACAAAAGGAAAACAAAGGCCAATTAAACAGCCCCCTTTTTATGACCCCCAGGGTGTTGGCCCCCTCCTCTTCCCTACCTCAGTTTCTACCACTCTTCCAGTTCCTATCCTTACCCCGTCCTCCCCAGCCCCTCTTCTTGCTCCCCAACCTCCCCCAGCTTTCCTTATTTCCCATACTCCTCTCTCCATTTCCCCTTGGTTTCCCTTCCCTTTTCTTCGAGTCCAATCTCCCTCATTTCCTGCCCCTTTCACCTTCCACATCTCCTTCTCTGCACCTTCCACCATGGCCCCTCCCTCCAGGTGACCTCGGCTCAGGTCCCAGTCAACAGTCTTGTTGAGGTGCCTCCCTCTGTGGCCCCTCCCCCTGAGGTGACACCCACTCAAGCCTCAGGCCCTACCCCCATATTAGTCTCTGGACTATCTCCACCTCTGACCCCTTCTCCTCTTTACCTTGACAGTCAGATTCCCCCAGCCTTGCAGTTTATTCCAATTCAGCCTGCAGTCCCCATCTGCTCCTTTGTAAGAAGTGGGACTTACTATCTCTCTTCTAATTTCCCATCCTCACAGTGCCACGTTTGTCCCTGCCTGCCGCAATCAGTGGGACAATTCGAGTACATGTTCCATTTTCCATTTCACATCTCACTTAAGTTAAAGAGAAACTGGGGAGATACTTGGAAGACTCCACTAAGTTTACTGAGGGTTTTAGGGACATGTCCCTACAATTCAAGCTTTCTTGGGGTGATTTGCATATCCTTTTCTCCACCTGTTATATCACTGAGGAGAAGGGTAGAATCTGTGAACAAGTCCAAAAATTTGGGGATCATTTGACCAGCATTGACCCCACAAAATATCCTCCAGGAACAGCTACTGTTCCTATTAGTGACCTAGGATGGGATTATCAAAAAGGGTAAGGATGGGGGAAAGAGAGACCATATGATAATTTGCCTGTTAGGAGGCCTAAGAACTGCATTTCAAAAGCAAATACATTTTCAGAAAATTAGAAAATTACTCAGGGAGAAAAGGAAAAAAACACTCTTTTCAAAGGCCATCTGGTAGAAGTGTGTGAATTTAGATCCTGACTCTAAAGAAGGGGCAGCAATACTTAGCATGTATTTCATTAATTAGTCTGATGCAGATATTGGGAGGAAACTGCAGAAATTGGCAATGGGACCTCAAACACCTCAGTCTTAATTACTGGAGGTGGCTTTTGGAGTCCTTAACAACAGAGACCTTATTGTAGCAGGGGAAAGAGAATGCAGAGAAAGGGCTAGAGATAGAGAACATCCTCAATTTTTAGCTGCTGCCATGGCCAGTACCTCTCCAGGATGCCCCCTTGGAGGAAATCCAGCCAGTAGGCCAGTGAGGAAACTTGCTTTCAATGCCACAAGGAAGGTCACTAGTCCAAGGAATGCCCCTCCAGGGTGGGCCCCCAGAGGGAGCCCAAGTAACTGACACCTGTGGGACCATGACCATGTGACCAGGAGGGACATTGGAGGAAGAATTGTCCCTGAGGTTGAAAAAGTGATTGAGTTGCCCACGAGTACCCTGTCTTCCAGTCTTTTTCTCAAGACTCAGAATGACAGGGGAGCCTGAGGTTTGACTGTGCTCCCACTTTCTCCATTTCTCTTGAGCATTCCTGGGCAAAATTCAAGGCCAAAGGTAAGGTTACTCACTTTATCATAGCAATATTCTCTGTTTTAACCAATTACTCTGGCGCTACCCACCCCTCAACTCTTCTTTTTTTCTAAGTGTACGGGCCATGCTTTGATTCACTTCTTAAAGAGGCCTATTCATTGAACAGGTGTTACCTCACTTTAAGTGAGTACATGAAAAGGCCTTAGTCTGAAAGGACCAGGATCTCACATTGCAGCCTGGGCCATTTCCAGTCATCCTGATGAATATCTGGTCGCTGGATCCAGATGATTCTGGAGGAGAAAGTGAGACTGGTGACCTTGCACAGCCCTCCCTGACTCCAATCAAAGTCAACTGCAAGTCATGTCATCGTTTTCTTGATGCCATGGTCCACTTCAAAAATGAAGGGCAAACACAACAAATAAGGAAAAAGAAACTGTAACTGAAATGAAGTAGACTATTACCCTCCTCCTAGTACTAGGCAGACCATATTTTCCCTTTGGATTTGTAGAGTACCTTCTCTTCTGTTGGCTTAAACTCCCATTATCTCTGTCCCACCATTTCGACTGGTGCAGGGGACAGTGAAAAGCAGTCCAGCTCCATTTAACCATTTAAGATTTGGTAGTTTTTCTAGAGGTTAAAAAATAAAAAAAGAGAAATTGTCCAAATATTTTCACTTAAAGATCTGGGGAATGGGTTCCTTTATAATACCTTTGTCTCTGGCAGAGCAGGCTTAAAATATCTCCTATATAACATTGGTCCCTCATTGTTCATAAACTCTCCACTCCCTCCACATAGAATGGAAAGGAATGAACAAAAAGTCCAGCAACTTAGGCCTGTATTTATGGGGTAAGAAGGCAATGATATGATCTCAGAGGGCAAAGAAAGCCCTAAGGTATTCCACTTTACTGAATGGTCTCTCACCAGAAGCCACAAAGGACTGAGGAAATAAATTGAATAGATGCCAATAGAAATTAACCATAACTGATATGTCTTTTTGA
The DNA here is from genome assembly GCA_028646515.1 of Pseudochirops corinnae. Lineage (NCBI taxonomy): Eukaryota > Metazoa > Chordata > Mammalia > Diprotodontia > Pseudocheiridae > Pseudochirops > Pseudochirops corinnae. The sequence continues at coordinate 97,673,667 of CM053591.1, forward strand.
ATGGCTTCACCAAGAATTTAACTGTAACTGAACCAGTTATAAAATGTCTGTGCATGCTGCACATTCTTTCTAAGGACTGATTCTTTTATAAGCTTTTTTCCCTAGCATCCTTTACATGGAGAGGTTTCATTATCTGAACAAGCTGATGAGTTTTGCATATGCCCAACACTCCCCCCATTAAATAACAATTTGAATAGTCCAGCAAAATTAATTCTTACATTGGTCATGTAAAAAAATGTTTCTCATGTAGTTATTTAGTGCATCATTTAAACATTCTTCATTGATTTTCTGGAATCATGGTGGATAATTGCATTGATCAGAGTTCTTTAGTCTTTCAACATTGTTTGTTTTTAGAATGTAGTTGTTATAATTTAACTGTTTGCCTGGTTTTTCTCCCTTCATTATGTTTCAGTTCTTTGTAGTCATATCATGTTTTTTCTGGAATCACCTCTTTTTTGTTCTTTAAAATATAGTAATATTTTATTCCATTACTTCATTTACCATAATTTATTTGGTCATTTCCCAAATGATGGGTGCCTCCTTAGTTTCTAGTTCTTTACCATCACATGCACACGCACACACACGCACAATATTGCTACATTTTTGTCTTATTTTTCTTTCTTTTCTTTGATCTCTTTGGAGTATAGGCCCAGCAATTTTATCATTGGGTTAAAGAGTTTACTAACTTTGGGGCATAGTTCTAAATCACTTTCCAGCATGGCCTAAGCAGTCAAATCTCCACAGAGTGCATTATTTTATACTTATTTACATTATGATTTTTCCGTTTTAAATTTTTTTCTGTCAACTTTACCAATCTGATGGGTGTGAGGTGGAAATTCAGAGTCACTTTTATTTGCATTTCTCTACTTATTTATAAAAAGAACTGGATACTTGAGTCAGAGTGTTTGAGTTCAAATCTTGGAATTACCTATGTAGTACTGGGGAAGTCCATTAACCGTTCTTTGGCTCTATTTCCTCCTCTATCAAATGATAAGGGTTAGATTAGATAACCTTTTAGATGCCTTTCTGACTTAAATCTATGATTCTATATGTTCTACCCAGGATAGAGAATAGCAGACTGTCATTTATGTTGTTCTATACATGAAATTTCCATTTATACACCCTAGGGTCATTTGAACTTCTGTAGCTCATTCCTCTTTGTATCTCCTATAGCACTGTGCTAATAGTAGATGTCCAATAAATATTTGTTGGATTCTTGTTAAGCTATGAAGCTTTCCTAAGATTTTTTTTTTGTTTTACACTGCCAAATGGAATTTCAAAAATAGTACTTGAGAAAAGAAATTCATAACATAGTTGAGGAGTGTTAAACAATCCATATGACTTGGGAGAGGAAGTATAGAATTAACACTCTCTCTCTCTCTCTCTCTCTCTGTATATATGTGCTTGTGTGTGTGTGTGTGTGTGTGTATAAAATGTATTTGTGTGTGTATTACTGTTACAATGTTCTGCTTCCCTTGAGTGAACCAGATCTAGTTGTCTATATGTATTGAATCTTTGACTTAATAATTAATGCAAATTCAGGATTCTTCTTCAAATGTGTTATAGCATCTTGAAGGATGCTTGCAGCAAACACATACCTTTTAGACAGTATCACCATTGATAAATAAATCATTATGTGTTTTACTTCCTTTTATGTATGTTTGAGAATCCTTAAACACCTGCAATGTTCTTGCACTAATACCATTCAAATAAAATGCAGGAAAACTGCCAAACTTTAAAAGGACATAGCGTTGAATGTCTGAGTGCTGTAACTCATCACTTCTGGATGGATTCTTTGACACAGGGAAGATGGAATTCTTCACAATAAGGATTACACTGTAGCCCAGAGGTGCACCCAATCAGCATTAGCCAAACATCATAAACTTGTAATAGTATTTCTACACCATACCTGCAGTCATCTATATGATAGGTTACTAACATTGTGATGTCATTACTTTATAGGGCCACTCATTTGGAAAGAAATCTGTTTTCCTATTCTATCCTACTGCATTTTTCTCTAGGTTCTTTGCTTTGTTAGATTCCTCTGCTTCATGAAGCATACCCAAATATATATAAATTCACAATAAAAGCTATACTGTGGTCATTTTTAGTCTGGAATAGATCCAACATATTATATTGAAACATTTCACTCTTTTCTGGATCTAAGCTGTTGCTCTGCTCATTTTATAACCCTCTAGACAGACTTGTAGTTCCCGATGAAGCAAGCACTTCTTTTTATTGGTCTTGTAAAGTTAATTGTTTCCAATACACTAGTTGGTATTTTATTAAGCTGCTTTTCAAGGCAACCATCTACTTAGATGCCATACATACCGGAAATTAATATCACATAAGCCTGGATACCAGGCTTCGATCAACATTTTTTGATCAACATTAGTTGATCAAAAACATTGCTTTAATCCTGAATATAGTACTTAATATTCCAGTGCTTATGCTCATGGTGACTAATTTTAAGTTAAGCAAGAACCTTACCTTAGTGCTTGGAAGTTGTTAAAAATGATTCTATCATTTTCTTCTATAGGACAGTGAAGTACAATAAGAAAATGAATAAAAATGTCATGATGAAAGCAGCTGATTTGAAATTGTATGGATAGAGAAAGCAAATTGCTCCAAACTGCTTGTTAGTAGTAAATTCACACTATTCAGGTGAATTTACTAATCTTGGAGATATAATATCTCATATAAGCAGGCTATATTTCCCTTGGGGCAAATATACTTCTCAGAGTTCTTTCAAGTGACCACATGCTCTATCATTTAATTCTTATTTGATCGCCACTGTTGTTTGTAATTCCATAGAACATATGATTTAATTTACTTTCAATTTTAGGGTGAATTACAACTGGAATTGCCCTAGTGGCATGGATGCCAGGAAAATCTACTGAAAATTTTCATCTTTAGAAAGCACAATATAGTAGTGGGTTTACTCACCCCATAATTTCTGCAGATAATTCTGTAAACTTAATACGACTCCCTTTTAATGTTCAATTGAGATATTTGCTTTGAGACTTTTATCACAGCCCCCATTTAACTAGATGGATTAATGAGTATATTTCTTTTTTTTGAGACTTAATGTTACATCTTTTATTTTCAGTTTTGCTATTTAAATATATTCCAATTTTTAATGTCAGTGTAAAGTCTTTTGGATAACAGAATTGTGGGAAGAAAAAAAAGAAATCCCATGAAATGGGATTGAAAAAATTTGACAAAGATAGAAAATATTATGAAAATCAATACATTTTGAACCTTAAATTAAATGAGAGGAGAAAAATTTGTATTAATTTCCTTCTTTTTTTGTATTTATTTATTTATGTTTAGTTTTCAACATACATTTCCACAAGATTTTGAGTTTCAAATTTTCCCCCCATCTCTCCCCTACCCCTCACCCCAAGATGACAAACATACTGATAACCCCTTCCCCCAGTCTGCCCTCTCTTCTATCTCCCTTATTCGTCAACTTGTTAATTTATCCCTTATTTTCTTGTAAGGCAAGATGGATTTCTATACCCCATTGCCTGTATCTTATGTCCTGGTTGAATGTAAAAACAATTTTTTAACATGTTTCTAAAACTTTGAGTTCCAGATTCTCTCCCTTTTCACCTACCTGCATTGAGAAGACAAACAATTCAATATAAATTATACATGTTTACGTAGGCAAAACATTTCCATTGTAGTCATATTGTGAAAGATTAACTATATTTCCCTCCATCTTTTCCCACTCCCCATTTATTCTATTTTCTCCTTTGACTCTGTCCTTTTTCAAAAGTGTTTGCTTCTGATTACTCCCTCCTCCAAACCACCCTTTCTTCTATCATTCCTCTTCTCTTATACCCTTCTCCCCTTCTTTCCTGTAGGGTAAGATATACAATTGAGTGTGTATGTTATTCCCTTCTTAAACCAAATCCAATGAAAGTAAAGTCAACTCATTCTCTTTCACCTCCCTGTCCTTCCCATCCATTGTAACAGCTATCTCTTGTCTCTTTTATGTGAGATAATTTAACCTATTCTGTCTTTCCCTTCCTTCTTCTCTTAATATATTCCCTGCTCATCTCTTAATATAATTTTTTAGATATCCCTTCATATTCAACTCACCCTGTGCTTTCTCTCTCTCTCTCTCTCTCTCTCTCTCTGTCTCTCTCTCTCTCTTTCTCTCTCTCTCTCCATATATATGTGTGTGTGTGTGTGTGTGTGTGTGTATATATATTTATATCCCCCTTCAACTATCCTCATACTGAGAATAGTGTCATGAGTTATAAATATTGTTTTTCCATGGAGGAATGTAAATAGTTCAACTTTAATAAATTCCTTATGATTTCTCTTTTTTGTTTACTTTTTCATGTTTCTAATCGTTTTTGTATTTGAAAGTAAAATTTTCTGTTCAGCCCTGGTCAATTCATCAAGAATGTTTGAAAGTCCTCTATTTTATTGAATATCTATATTTTCTCTTGAAGTACCATACTTAGTTTTGCTGTGTAGGTGATTCTTGGTCTTAGTCCTAGCTTCTTTGAGCTTCAGAATATCATGTTCTAAGCCCTCCAATCCCTTAATGTAGAAGCTGGTAGAAGTCGTGTTATCCTGATCAAGTTGCCATAGTACTCAAAGTATTTGTTCCTGACTGCTTGTAATATTTTCCTCTTGATCTGGAAACTCTGGAATTTGGCTATAATATTCTTTGGAGTTTATTTTTTGGGATCTATTTCAAGAGGAGATCAGTGAATTCTTTCAATTTCTATTTTGCCCTCTGGTTCTAGAATATCAAGGCAGTTTTCTTGAAAGATGATAGCTAGGCTCTTTTTTTTTTTTTTTGATCATGGTTTTCAGGTAGTCTAATAATTTTTAAATTATCTCTCTTGGATCTATTTTCCAGGTCCATTGTTTGTCCAATGAGATATTTTATATTGTTTTCTATTTTTTCATTCTTTTGAATCTGTTTTATGATATCTTGATTTCTCACAGAGTCATTAGCTTCCATTGGCTCCATTTTAATATTGAAGGATTTTTTTTCCCTTCGGTGAACTTTTCGACTTCCTTTTCCATTTGTCAAGTTCTGCTTTTTGAGGCATTCTTCTCATTGGGCCTCTTTTGTCATTTGAGTTAGTCTATTTTTTAACATATTATTTTCTTCAGCATTTATTGGATCTCCTTTAGTAGGCTGTTGACTTGTTTTTCATGATTTTCTTACATCATTCTCATTTCTCTTCCTAATTTTTCCTCTACTTCTCTTACTTGATTTTCAAAATCCTTTGTGAGCTCTTTCATGGTTGTGGCCAATTCATATTTTTCTTGGAGGCTTTCAATGCAGAAATTTTGACTTTGTTGTCTTCTTCTGGTCCTATGTTTTGATATTCTTTGTCACCAAAGAAAGATTCTATTGTCTTATTTCCTCTACTTGGTAATTTTTCCCAGAAAATTATGTCACTTTTTAGCTGTTATCTAAGATCTCTGCTTCCAGAGTGGATAGTGCTGTGTCCCAAATTTCTGTGGTTTTTCACAGCTGTTTTCTGAGCTGCTTCTATGCACCTTCCTTAGAACTGTGAGGAGGATTCCCTCTCCACAGCCACCACAAGCTCTGCCAAGCCAGTGGTCCTCCTCACCCCAGGACCACCACCCAAGACTGTGACCTTGATTCCAGCAGAGCAAAACAAAGTATCCTGCCTTAATGCCAACAAAGAGATTTCTACAATTGCCTTCTGATCAGTCACTTGATTCCTCCACCATCTTTGGGCCCAGAGCTCAGGAAGCAGCCACTGCTGCTGCTGCTGCTGCTGCTCCTGCTGCCAGTGCAGCTGCTGCCACCTCTGCTGCCTTGGGGGCAGGGGCTGGACCAAACTCTTCTCCCACCCAGGTCCAACAGGATTTTCCCACTGATCTTTTACTTTTTCTTGGTGTTTGTCTGTTGAAAAGTCTGGAAACAGCCACAGCTACCAGTGATTCAGTCCCCTTAGTTAGTTTATGATGCTTGTCTGTGCTGGTGGGGCCCAACACTGAACTGTGCTTCACTCCCAGCCTGGTGTAATGCATGCTTCTTGTTGACCTGCAAGGGTGTCTTCTGCTGGAGATGTATTTGACTTTATCATTTTGTGGGTTCTCTAGCTCGAAGATTTGTTGAGAGTCATGTTTTTACAAGTATTGGAGGTGATTGGGGCCAAGCTCAAGAAAGTTCCTGCTTTTACTTTGCCATCTTAGTTTTGCCCCTCCTTTCCCCAATTTATGAGTGTATTTCTTTCATACCTGGTGTAATCTAGTAGTAATGTTTGGACCTTAAATATTCCTCAAAAGAGTAACATTTGGTAATTATTTTCATGTTTGTGATTGGATATTAATGTAATCTATCAAACATAACATAAGCTCCTAGCCACAGGATCAAATTCATCTCCTCAATATTTAGATTCTTTGGTTTATGATATCCTTTCTAGTGTTTCCCTTGGGAACATTAGAATATAACCCCATTGGGGTAAGGTATTCTAGGGAGTTAAGCAATTGATCTTTCTGTTGTACCTGATATTCTTAAGAATTTCAAAAGTTACTGCCGACTTTTAGTACTATCTTCATGTCGATATCCTTCTAAGTTTCCAAAGAACGTTGAGTTGGCTCCTCTTCCTAGTACCTGCACATCCCATTTGATTCCCAAGGGCAATATCTATAAAATGGCTAAGATCTGAATTGCTCTTTATAAGGAATGATTTATTAACCTCTCATTATATTCTAGACCCTTAGCTAAGCACTAAGGATATAAATAAAAACTAAAAATGAAAAAAAAAATTATCCCTGCCTTTAAAGAACTTACATGTATTAGAGGAAGACCATGACTACAAGAACTACTACAGCAACAACAGAGGTGAAAAGCAAGAGCATGGTGACTAGGTCCATAGAGTCAGAAGTATAGTCAGGAAAAGAAGGCAGCATGGGGGTGTCTGAGCCTATGCCTAAATGGAGACCTTTGAAGGAACTCATCAATGAAAGATTCCAAGGTGAGAGAGTCCCAGGTGTTACAGAAAAATTTAGTGTGAAAACACAGCTGTGTCACTTTGGCAAAGACCTTAGAGTTAGAAGTACAGTTAGGGGAAGAATGACAAACAGATTTTCAGAAGCAGTATTCTATAGGAGAGTAGAATCAGTCAATGAGCATTTATTAAGCATTCACTATGTGCCAAACACTGTGCCAAGTGCTAAAACTACAAAGATAGGCAAAAAGTAATCTCTGCTTTCTCACAGTCATACATTTATAGTTTTAAAAATAGCTGATAGTTATAAGTACTCATTGTTTGCTGATTTCCAAAAAAAACCCGTTTAATTTGGTCTAAAGATGACACCATAAGAGCTTTCCTCCTACAAGGTGTCCCCCCATGCATATGTTTTCTGAATAGATGAAAAAAAAATTATTAATCATTTGTAATGTACTGAAAGATGGCACCAACCTTCAATGAAATACATTCTAATGGGGAAGAGAACAGCTATAGGGGAGGATGTTTAGGGAATATTGTTTTTCCTCTGTGCAGTCACAGGAATGGTAAGTAGAGAGATAGGACCTTTCCAGGAATCATAGTGTTAATTTGCTTAATATTCCCAGAGATAAAGTTACAAAGTGAAAGAATTATCCACATGATGTCATGGCATAACTATGGCCATAAGACAGTGTCTTAGGGTATGTTTCAGGCTAGGTATAGGAAACTCTTTGCAATATAACATCAACAATAAAAATTTCTAGCTACTCTTTTACTATAAATACCAAACAAGACACAAAATAGGAAGATATGGCTGCCATAGGTATTTGACACAATCATGAAGGACAGCTGTATGGAATTCAAATGACAGAAAGATTCACTTTATTTGGAAAGTTCCTATTTGAAGATTATATTGTTTGTTTTTTTTAAAAATCCTAATTGATATCTTCAAAACATCTTTTAAGTTTTGAATATATCTTTTCTCCCTTTTTTAAACAGAGAGGCATCACTTCTAAAAAAATAAAAAATGCCACTGTTGAGTGCTTGGTACGTGAACACTTTGAAGAATTTATGGAAGGACATGAATAAGAGTCACATAAGACATATGGACATCAATGAGTTTTGGTCTGCATTGTTAGCAGCCCATGCTGATGAAGTCACAGTTTTATCTATAACACAGTTTCAAAGCAAAACGATAAGGAATAGTATTCTAGAACCTTAACTTTTAGAGTGAAAGTGTATTAGTGCCCCAGGTAGTCTAATCACTTGGCTTTGTACATGGGAATATTCTGGTTTAGAGAGGTCAAGAAACTTATCTTAGATCATTCAGATAGTAAATATCAAAGGCATGATTTGAACAAGTCTCAGGAATACAAATCTCGAGTTTCCAGTGCAATATGAACTTTTGAAATTTCATGCCAAATCTGTGTTGACAGCAGCATGAATATCAAAAACAATAAGAAAGAGTCATGCTTTTTATTGATATGTTACCTAGAATTTACCTTGCTCTTTGAGGATAATCCATTATGATTATTTGTTGCAAAGAAATAAATTATCTTTCTCCCATTAGACTTGGTGCCTGGCATGAATTAAAATTTTAGATGTTTAAGTAAGTTTATTTAGAATAAGAACGTTATCAGTCAGCCTTGCTTTGCTCTCTTTTCCCAAATTTGACCATTTAGTTAAATGTTTCAATGTTACACCAAGAGTCAGTTTTTCATTACTTCCACCATCTGTCTTCTCTACTCCTAAGGTCCATTACAAATTTATGTTATCTTATCTTATCTCAACTAGGCCTCCATTGCCATAAGAAACTGGAAAGGCAGAGGGGCAATGGGGAGGACATAGGAGAGAGCAGATTGGGGAAGGGGCTATACAGTGGGATTGCTGTTTTGGGGTGGTGGGTGAAAGAGATGGGGAGAAAATTAGTAACTCAAAATCTCATGGAAATGAGTAATGTAAACAAGAAAATAAATTAATTAATTAAAAAAAAAAGTAGAGGGAAAAAAAATTCTTTGAATTAAATCCTATTTTTGACCTGAGTTCCCCAACTAGATATTAATTTGTCAAAGAAATGAATTTATATGCTCTTTTTAGTTTCCCATAATATCTGATGTAGTTTTTCATACACAATAGAATAGCAATACCATGGGGCTAACATTTCTTATTCATTCCTCATTGATTTTCACCAAGCTTATTTAAATCTTTGATTCAAATGAAAGTCTTCTAATTAGGGAGGACTCTATTTAAATCTCCACCCCACTTCCCACAAAGTCTATGAAATTCAGCAGTCTGTTCACATTCAACTCTTCTATGCTATGGGATTTAGATATTTTCTGAAGATCCAGCTTATTCTATTTTTTACTTCAATATTCCAGAAAAAGAAAAAAAGATCCCTTTTACACCATTTTTAAGCG
>CM053591.1:97683542-97717154 GCA_028646515.1 Pseudochirops corinnae
GCATAAGATCAATTGAATAGAAAGGGATAATATTCCAAATGGTGAAATTGTGAGGAGAGAGAGGATTAGGTTGAGAGGACTCAGGGAGAGTCAGAATGGGGTTGAGCATCTCATGGATGAGGCAAGAGATAAAGGTTACAATAGAAGGGGAAAAGAGGAAGGCAAAAGGGAAAGAGTCAACCTTACTCTCACGGAATTTGGCTTGGGGAGGGAATGACATAAACTCTAAACTGGGCATCTTGCCACATAGAAGAGATGACCTGTTCTCCAGGTCAATTGTTTTTCCAGTGAGATATTTTAGACTTTCTTCTAAATTTTCAATCCTTATGTTTTCTTTGACTGACTCTTGCTGCATCATACAATCCTTAGCTTCAATTTGACTGATTCTAATTTTTATTGAATTATTTTCCTCAGTTACTTTTTGAAGCTCCTTTTCCATATGTTCAGATTTCATTTTTAGGGAGATATTTTCTCCAGTTAAATTTTGGACCTCCTGTCTCAGTTCACAAATTTTACTTTTTAAAGATTCACTTTCTTTAGTAAGATTTTTTTCCAGTTGGGTCAATGTAGGTTTAAATTTATCTTATACCTCTCTAATTTGGCTTTTAAAATCTTTCTTGAGCTCCTCCAAGAATGCTTCTTGGGCTTGAGGTCACTTCATATTTCCTTCTATGATCACAGGTGTGAGTATAGAGTCAATGTTGTCCTCTGTATTTGGTTGTTCTTGCTTGCTATAATAAGATTGGGTTGTTTTTCTTGCTTTTGATTTCTCAGCTTCCTTCTTACCTGTTGTGATTGCCTATTTCCTTACTTTTCTTCTCAGGCCGGGATCTAAGAACCTGGTTGTTGACTTTGTGTGCTGTAGCCTCTGGATGTCTAGACTGAGGCCTTGCCAGGACTCTCAGTGTTTCCTCTGAGTTACCCTGAGGCTCACCGAGTAACTTGTGGGGAGGGGTGGTCTGGTCACTTCAAATTTCCACCTCTGTGCCCCTGGGCTATAGCTTGGGCAGCCTCAGCACCTGGTGGCTGGCAGTGATGCTGTCTGCAGATTCCCCTGGTGGTGGTAAGGCCCACCTGGGCTTGTAATGTTAGTTTTTGCTGGCTCTATCCCCCTGGGCTTTGGGAGCTCTTGCTGGTCAGCTGAGGTGGGCCTTGTTTGGTGGCCTCCTGCCCTTCACTTCAGACTCTTTACTGCTTCAGTGACACCCTTTCCCTATGACTCCCAAGCTTGAAGCTGTTTCCACTATTTCAGGATTTTACACTGACTGGGACATTTATCTCTGGTGTTCTTAGTCAGGGAAGGGGAATGGGAGCAGCTAGGGATCACTCTGCCATCTTGGCCTCTGGAAATTCAGGTAGGTGGTTTCCAAATTTCCAGGCTGTGGGCTGATAGCCCCAGGAGACACTGCTGTTGCTGCAGTGGGCCCTGCACTTTCTCTAACCCAGCTCCAACCAATCCTCAGTCCTGTGGTGAGATGTCTATGAATTGCCCTTGAGCCAGTAGACTGGGGCTTGCTCTCACTCTGCTGTGCTCTGCTCTCAGACCCCCCACTGGTGCCACCCCCACATGCTCCACACTCCCCCTGCCCAGACCTACATGGGCACTTTCCTGGGCTACAAGTTTGCCACGTTGCATCTCCCAATGGATTCTGTTACTCTAAAACTCATTCAGATTCCCTTTTTAAAGGTTAGTAACAGAATTCATGGAGGAGCATAGAAAAGTTCCTGCTTCCATTTTGCCATCTTGGCTCCAACCCCTCTTAATTGATTTTCAAAATCCTTTTTGAGCTCTTCCATGGCCTGCAATCAATTCATATTATTTTTTGGAGGCTTTTGATTCAGAAGCTTTGCCTTTGTTGTCTTCTTCAAGTTGTATGTTTTGATCTTCTTTGTCACCAAAGTAAGATTCTATAGTCTAATTTTTTTTACACTCTTTGCTCATCTTCCCAGCCAAATACTTAACTTTCTGACTCTTTGTCAGAGTAGGACTCTGGTTCCAGTGCAGGTGGGGGTGGGGAGGGTACATTGTCCCAGGCTTCTGGGACTTTGCATCAACTGCTCAATCCTCCACCAGCTGTAAGCCCAGAGCTCCAGAAGCAGCTGCTGCTGCTGCCACCACTGCTGCCACCACCACCTCCACCACCCAGGACTGGGGTCAGACCCCTGCCAGGCTGTGCTCCTCTTGTGCCCAGGTTCCACAGACTTTTCCCACTGATCTACTGTGTTGTCTTTGGCATTTGAGGGCTGAAAAATCTGGAAACTGCCACAGCTACCAGTGATTCAATGCCCTGAGGCCTTTTCCAGCCTTGTCTATACTGGCATGGTCCCTGTCAGACTGTGGTCCACTCCAAACCCAGTGTGATGTACCCTTCCTGTCTACCTTCCAGGTTGTCTTGGGCTGGAGATTTGCTCTACTCTTATCATTTTGTGGGTTCTGTAGATTTATAATTTGTTTAGAGTCATTTTTACAGGTATTTGAAAGGATTTGGGGGAGAGCTCAAGCAAGTCTTTGCTCTTACTCCACTATGTTGGCTCTGCACCCACCCCACCCCCATTGCATTTTTTAAGGAATTGTTTCTTTCACTCAATTTTTTTCTTTTATTTTCCAAACTGCTAACTCTCTCTTGTATATCTCTCATTTCTTTACCCAATTTTTCTTCTACCTCTCTCATTTTACTTTTAATATTCTTTTTAAACTCTTCCCAAGAGTTTTTTTTTTTATATTTGAGACCAATTCATATTCCACTTTGAGGATTTGCATGTAGGCAAACTTATGAGTTTGTGTTTTGATCTTCCCTGTCTCTATAGTACCTTTCTATGATCAGGGTTCTTTTGTTTTGTTTTGATTTGGTTTTTCTTCTCATTTTTTAGCCTATTTCATTATTTTTAATGTTGATCTCAGCTCACTATCCCAAGCTTCTCATGCTCAGGGCCAAAGGCCTGGTTGCTGGCTTTCTGTGCTGGAGCCTCAGTTGCTAGCAACTTACCAACTACACTAGAGTAGCCTGGCTTTGTCATGTTTATTGTGCCAGGGGTTCCAGGGCTGGCAGTTTGCATTCTGTGCTGGGGTTGCAGGCCTCACTGCTGGTTTGCTATTCTGCTAGCCTGCTGAACCAGGACTGACAGGCCTCTGTTCCTGATCTTTGCTGAAGGTAAGAACCTTCTGCTGGCTTGTCCAGCCACTGTCTGCCCTGGGCTGTGTTCCCCTTTTACCCTATCGAGATAGACCTTTGCTCCAGAATCCATTTAGAGATTTGATTTAATACTGTCTCTGAAGGAAACTGGGGCAAACTGAGACAACTTCCTCACTTTTCTCTGCCATCCTTGTATCCACCTCATCAAGTATTTATTAAGTACCTACATATTTCTCAAGTGCTTGGAAAGAAAAACAACAACAACAATAAAATGGCCAACTAGTATTTATATAGCACTTCATGATTCCAAAAAGACTATATATGTAATCACATTTCATCCTTACAACAACCCTATGATGTAAGCATTATCATTATACTCCTTTTTTCAGATGAAGACAATGAGGCTGAGAGACATGGCAAGTGACTTGCCTAGAGATACACAGCATATAAAGCAGAATTTGAACTCAAGTCTTCCAAAGTACCAAGTATGGCGCTTTACACATTTCTCTACTTAGTGTAATAACACATAATTCTTACTCTCATGGAATTTTCATTCTAAGGTAGTAAATGACTGTAGTACCAAATTCTATGTGATAAATCAATGTAGGTAGGGCCATGCTCATTTTCTATCAATATCCTATATAAGCTTATGTGGAATGCAACACATAAATATGCTATCGTACCATAGACTTTGACTGAAGGGGATTATTTATCATACATCTGATGGGAGACTAACTAATTCACAGGAGAAGGCAGAGAGGCAGTAGTAAGAAAAATGGAAACCCCAGAAGTTTTTTCTGTAGTTTTAGCTGATGTCTGCCAGTACTAAACAGACTTTCTTCTTCATGTGCCTACAAATAACACATCCAGTCATCCTCATCATTGTGGTGTTACATTGAGAAAATGTGAGTGCTTCATAGTTCCAATATTGAGTTGCAATAATTTTCACACTATAGAGGAACCTGGGTTTGGTTTTTTTACAGAATGCTAACTATCCTTTTAGCCTCAGCTAGTTTGTTGTTTGTAGTGATACAACAGTATCAGGAAAATTCAAAGACTGGACTTGCTTCTGATTTCAAAATAGATCTAGCTCTTTAAACTTTGCCACCATACCTGCCCTCACTTCTCACCTTGAAAAACTCTATGCCTCTTTGACCTCCTGTTCTTGTTAGTAAGCTCCTCCTGGGGTCTCGATTTAAGGAAAAACCCCAGCCAGATATCATTCATTCCTCTCCCCATTCTACTTCTGACTTTGCACCATGTCCTTCTAACCCTACACTCCCAGCTTTTCAGCTTCCTTTTATGTGTTGTCTTCTACCATAAGAATGTAAGTTGCTTGAGGACAGATTTTATTTTTCTTCTTTTTTTTCATTTTATTAGCTGAAGATTCTAAACTGAGGAGCTAGCATGGAAATCAGAGTGGAGAGGACCATCCAACACACTTTTCCTAGCTGCTTGGGGGGTTATTAGACTTCAGAAATTATTTAGTGGGAGCATTTGTTGCTTTAGTTTTATCTCTTGCTATGTACACTGTATTTTCAGTAAATGTCTGCTGCATTCCTATTGTGTTATATGATTACTAGTGGCTGGTTTAAGAGTAGGGATTCAGAGGCACGATGAGGGAATTATTTTGTTAGTGTTTCTTATTTAAAGTGTATGTTAGTAATTTAATGGGATCCATATTTTAAATTTTTAAGAGAATGATCATTGTAGTATAAGTATTATATTTTCATTTCAATATTTTTATAATCCCTGAATATAATCTCATAAAGAAGCCAATGGTATTTCAGCTTTAACAGTAGAAATGGAAATGTTAAGAACAATGACATACAGTCTAATTCTCTCTTTCTTATTTCCAAGAAGGTAACTGATATACCTTCCACAGTAATGGAGAGTTGAAAACCTTCTCTCTGTCACTCATAGTAAAAGTAAGATGAATTCTCTCACCAATAATTTCACTATAAGAAAGTTTTATCTCTCAACTATAAGTTAGAAAATTAATCTTAATATTCTTCTCCAGTGAAGCCGTAAGACTTGCCTGGGGTCAAGGGCATTGTTAACTAATGGTCCCCAAATATTTATTAGGTAGTATATCAGAGGGATTTGGTTCCCCTAACTTCTAGTTTAAAGAATAATGTTATTATAAGTACAAGCAACTAAATTAGTAGCTAAACTGATAATTTTTTAAGCAGCTAGAAACATAGTGTAGGAGAATACTTCATTTTATGTCAATATAAACCTTCTCCACATTTAGAAGAGTGAAATCTAAAGTAGCAGAGTGGGTAGTGTTAAGAGTAGGCTTATTGACTATTTATGTAACATATCAGTATTTAGAACTAGAGATAGAAATACTTGCACAAAGATAAAAAGATTGAGTTGCCTAAGAAAGTGGTCCAATTCTATTAAAAGGTATAACACCAACAAATTATCATGTGCTATGGTGTGTATATTGTACTTTATAACTCTTTAAAGAAGGTATGGTTTGCCAACAGGAAAATCTCAGAATCCAAACAATTCTTATATCAACATCAACCTTCCCACTCCCTTACAGGGAATTACAATCATTTGAAGTCACTGAATCATTCTGGATTGGGCCAGGTTGTTTCCCTCTAGAATTCCTCATCAGAACTTGATGCCCTAGTGATCCACCTTCTTATACCTTACATTGATTTATACCTTCAGATTTGACCTCAATTTGCAATCTTGCAGATTCTCTAATTCACCTGTTTTCAGAGAATTTTAAGTTTACTCTAGAGGTTCTTTGATTCAACTCAGCAAAATATCCATTAAACAAACATTTTAAGTGCTTCTATGGAAGTCCCTATGGGCAGATGATATAAAAGTCTAAAGCTAAACTGATAAAGACAAAAATAAAACTGTTATTGTTTTATCATACAATATCATACAATACAGTATTATCATACAACCCTTTACTGAATAACTCAGGATTTTTTTTTTATATGTCCAAGCGTCCTAATTTTCTTAGAAGATGAAAGCTTCCCCATTGCACACGAGTTTCACTTTTAATATAGAAAAATGAAAATATGTAATTTTAATATGGTAGATCACCTAAATACTGTCAATTTAAATGTATAATCCCACCTCCTACAATATCTTTTCTGATTCTCTTTAACAATTGGTGCCTTCTCTCTGAGTTTTCCTCTTACTGATATCTATTGCATTTATACATAATTTGCATGTTGTTTCCCTCATTAGATTTTGAATTCCTTGAAACCAAGAAACTTTTTTTGCTCTTTCTTTGTATCTCTAGTGCTTAATTTATGGCCTGGTTCAAAAAAAATGCTTAATAAGTGCTTATTGATTTGACTTAAATACAAGAAAAATCTCTAAATGTGTATTATCCTCTAGATAGGACATTTACATTTTAATAGAGTTCATTGATATTTTAAAGAAAACATATTCCTAAAACATTTACAAAATTAAATATTTTGTGATATTAGATTTTAAATTCAAGCATACTAAATCACAACCATTTGATTTATGAATATTTTAGAGATACAAAAAGCAAAACATACACTTCCTCTCCTTCCTTTCACATGCTTTGCAACCAAGACATGCTGAGGTGGTGACATTCCCTGTTGCCCAATATAATTTCATTGCAGGGTAATAGCGACCCTACCTGAACCTGTTGTATTCAATTAGATTATTGAATGATTGTGGGAACTGTCTGTTTTCAACTTCTCTGGCAAGTAGTAATTTGACCTGCGTGCTTCTCTTTTTCTTCTTTTTTTCTTCTGAATAAATGAAATATTCTCCCTTTTTTTTCTTTATGTCTCTGTCATATGATTAAATCACTAATACATCCAAAATAACTAATTCCCAATTGCTTCCCAGAGCAGTAGGACTAATTTACTCTTCCAATAATAGTGTACAAGTATACTCGTTTTCTCCTAGCCTCTTCAATACTGACTACTCCCAATTTTTCTTGTCTTTTCCAATTCGTGTGCTTTAAGGTAAAACTTCAATCTTGTTTTAATTTGTATTTCCCTTATTGATGGCTTGGAATAAGTTTTGATTTGAATATAATTTTAAATTATTATTACAAAAATTGTTTATAACTTTGGCCACTTTTCAATTGATAAATTTTTCATTAAATTATACCTTTGTAATTTTTTTTTGAAAATCAGATTTTTATTGAGATATTTGACAGGAACAATTTTCTACTCTATTATTCTCTTCTAATTCTGTCTTCGCTTATTTTATTAATAGCAAAGTTTACAAAAAAACTTTATGCCATCAAAATATCTATTTTTTTTTCCAATCTGCTCTTATAGTACTAAATCTGTCAAAAGAGCTATGTGACATTTTATAATCACTTAACCTCTCAGAGCTTCCCAGGCAACTATCTTAGAATATAAATTACACATAGTTGCCAATTTACATGTGTACTTCATCACTAGAAGGCCTAGACTACGCCTTCCAAAAAAATAAATAAATAAAAAATAAAATCTTTGAACTCTATTCTTTCATTATTTAAGTATTTTCCCCCTAGGCATAATTGTGAACTATACTTCATGTATTATTTTATTTTTCACATTATTTTACATTCAAGACACATATTTCTTTCAAGGTTATTGTGGGACATGCTGTAATATATTGATCAAAATGCAATATCTACAAAATTGCTTTCAATTTTCCAATAGTTTTGGTAAGAAAAAAAAAAGATGGAGGTGTTCCCTAAGTCATTCATGGCTTTGAGTTTATTAAACACTGTTTTATTTCTTATCTTGCCAATTTGCTGCATAGATTTACTTTTGTGCTTGTTTTTACTTTTTATTAGTATTAAATGGTTTTGATGACTACTGCTTTATAATATAATTTTGAGTTCAAGTAACTATGCTCTCTTTCATTTGTATTTTTTTATCATTTCCTTTGAAGTTCTAGACATTTTATTATTCCAAATAAATTTTATATTACTCAATTTTTAAAAAAAATATGCCTCTACTAATTAGACAAAAATTAATTTAGATGGTATTTTTAAATATTTATATAACAACATAAGAAATTATTACCTTGCTAATTATCCAACTTCCTGTTTTTTATAGAGAATATTTTATATTCATCTTTTTTTATAAACTGTAAGTGCATTATCATGCTTTTAAATTAAAATGTATTTTGTGTATTTTGTATTTCTTTTTAATGGATACAGGATTATTCATAATGACAATATGTTTGAAGCTTTTAAATTTCATTTACAAAATTTGGATTTATACATGATTTTTAAGGAATTGAACAAAAGTATACTGACTAAGAGCAGAGTATAGAACTGAATGTTATTCACTTACTCGGTGAGCATTTATTAAGCCTATACCATGTGCAAGGGACTGTCCTAAGCACTTAGGATATAGAGACAAAAATAAATGTCCTTTCCCACAAGGAGCTTATGTTCTAATTTATTTTGGACAAGTTGTTTAATTGACAGAAATGGTTTTGAACTTATTTTTATGGTATAATATGAAGTATAATGCAGTGTTATAATTGGATCTAAATATATTATAATGCAACTCTTATTTGAAAATATACATATATATATACATATATATGTGTGTGTGTGTGTGTGTGTGTTTTGAAATCTGTATATGTTTGTTCAGATATGTGATGTCATTGATCTCTACACTTTCTGAATTGTTAGCTAGGTGGCACGATGGATAGAGCTGCCTAAACCTAGAGTCAAGAAGAGCTGAGTCCACACACTAACTAGCTATGAGACCCTGGGTAAGTCATTTAACCTTTGTTTGCCTCAGTTTCCTCAACTTCAAAATGAGTATAATAGTAGCATCCATCTCACAAGGTTGTTGTGAGGAACAAATAAGATACTATTTGTAAAGTTCTTAGAAAAGAACCTGACACTTAGAAGTTAGGTACTATATAAATATGTTTGCCCTTCCAGTGTAATCAATTAAGCAATCATCACAAGTATATTTACTTATTTATGTTACATACATATTTTATTCTCTTGATAGTTATGTACCTTATAAAACTGACACAAAAATAGAAATATTAAGAGGATGAGATAAAAATGAAACAATATATGCTCTTAGAGTTGATAATGAGCAATTAGAATTTATTGAGTAGGGGACAACATAACCACACATGAGATTTAGCTATGTCACTTTGGTAGTTCTGTGGAGTATGAATCGGGAAGAGTTTGAGGCAGAGAGATCAATCTTGAGACAGCTGGAATTATTCAAGTGAATTGTAATAAGATGGAGGACATGTGAGTAGAGAGAACATAATAGAAGTAGAAATGATGAGATTTGCTAACTGACTAGATGTATTGGGTAAGGGAGAGTGAAGAATTGTAAAGCCAATCACAAGCAGCTCTCCTGAGGAATGCTGCTGTGAATAACTTTAAGGTCTGATCACATACTATAATGACCTCTCTATTTATTCAGTGACAAACTAAAGTGTAACATTCAAGAAGCTAAAGCATAATATTCACAACATAATATAAAAACTCATTGCTAAGGTGACCACATAGTCTTAGACAAAATATATAATTCAGTATATGTCGTAATGATCTTTAAAGGGTGGCAGAAAATACAAACACCATCCACCCTTAGGTCACAGTAAGTTACAATCTCCTCAGTCAATACAGAGTAACCAAGTAAAGTCCTCTTTCATCTTGACTAGAGACAGGCTTCCAATCATCCTTAAACCAATTGTCCTTAAGGGGTGGCAGAAAGTATAAACACTATTCAACCCTAGGTCACAGTAAATTGTAAATCTCATCAGTCAATATGGAGTATCCAAAGTAAATTCCACTTTCATCTTTAGTTGAAGCTGGCTTCCCAATCCCAGGGCACCTTCTCAGTGGGCTGACTGTTCTCAACTCTTTCACACATAAGCAACTCTACACTCCTGTTCTGTATCTCAGCTCATGAGAAATGCTCTTTTCCAAGTTCTTCACAGTTTCTGTTTCTCAGAAACCAAAGCTTAATAGGGCTGCAACAATATTTACACACATTACCATCTCTATTGTCTCAATTCGCTTTCTGTCTGAGAAACCAACACAGAACAACAAACAGAGCTCTAACATCTGTAATGAGAATGGGAATTTGAAGATCCCTGCCTCTGAATAGATTTGGGGAGAAGGGGGGAGGGGGTTGAAGACCTCTGCTTTGAAAGCAAACTCTGCCCCATAATAGGCTGAATGTAATCACATGAAGCTGTGATGGAGGGAACTTGCTGAAGAGTGAAGCGGAGCCCACAGCAAGCTTCCCTGCTGTGAAGATAAACTCTATTCCCTAATAGGCTAAATATAGTCACATGGAGCCTGTGGTAGGAGGAGTATGCTGAAGGAAAGCAGAGCCCACAGGAAGCTGGTCAGAGCTAGGCAAATGGTGAGGGAGAGAGAGGCAAGGAGTCATATAGGCTTATGAGTTGATATTGAACTTGTATTAGTTTGTGAGAAGGCTGAAAGATGCTGTGGCTCTCAGACTTATTTATGGCTTCTGAATATCTTTGATACTGTGATAGAACTGGCTTATTGATTTGGGGATTCGGTTTCCTGGTGTCTAAATAGATGCTTCAATTCTGTCCTCTATCAGGAGAGTTTAGTATATTTTGTGATCAGACATCATGCAATATTTATATTCATGATCTTTATTGTGATGTTGCATTGGTGCTATATCACAAGTATTCTGTCTCTCAGTTCTGCCTGCTCCCACCTTTGTTCTTGCACTCATCTGCTCCTTTCTGTTCCACCCTTTTTGCAAGTTCTCCCACCATGAACTCCTTTGTGATTACACTTTACCTATTAAGGGGAAAGGGAGATCTTTAAATTCCCTTAGACCAGCAGTTCACAACCTGTGGGTTATGTTCAATTTAAATACATCCTGCATATCATATATTTACATTATGATTCATAACAGTAGCAAGATTACAGTTATGAAGTAGCAACAAAAATAATTTTGTGGTTGGGGGTCACTACAACATGAGGAACTGAATTAAAGGATCGCAGCATTAGGAAGGTTGAGAATCACTGCCTTAGACCTATTGAGGGCACTACAACGTATACTGTTTCCAATCAAAGACTTGATACAATCAAAGGAAAGGCTCAAAGGTACTTGTTTAGCTAAAACTCAATCCAGAAAAATAGCAAAAATATCCTATTTTGCTTCCCATTAAAGAAATAAATACAACACCAAGATCATTAGCTTGAGAGACTAAAATGATGGAGACATCTATCATAGAGAGTGGTAAAGAAGTTTGCAAAGCTGTGGGTTTTCATGTGAAAGATAATACATTGAGACCTGTAGTCTATCACGACTCATCCCTCCCTGTTCATTCTTTGTGATTCACTCTGGTCTATAGGAAGTGATGAAGGAGGTGATAGAAATCTTACAGATATGTCACTTCCCCTACCACAGAACCTGCCTTTCAAGTAGCATTTGCGAGAATCATAAGGGGATTTGCAGGTACAGAGTGGATAGTATGTTGGGGATGGTATAGGGGAACTTTATCAGTGTCATCAGTGTGGCTATAGCTGTGGCTGACCCAGTTGCAGTTGTTACTGCATTCCCTGAAAGATTGACCCCTCAGAAGAAGTTCATAACTTGCACAATGGAGGGAGGGAAGAAGCTGAGTGAAGAGTGTGGGACACAGTCCTCAGTCTTGGCTATCTTCAGAAGGGTGGGATGAATCTCATCTTCACTACTTCTGATTAAATGATCACAAAGCCCATACAATACAGTCATAGACCTTCAGTAGACCCTCCTGCTCCTACTTTAGAGACTGCTCCTGTCAGGAATTCTGAGTGTAGAAATCCCCTCTCCCAATTCATATCTTTAACTTTTGTGGAACTTAGAGTTTCCTTTTGATGCATAGCGGTTAAATGACTAGTTCAGAATCATACCACAAACGCCATCTCAGAAACTATAGCTTGATTCTGAGGCTGGTAACTTTCTCCCTTATGCCACACATTCTCTCATTCTAAATATATGCTTGTGAGCTATGAATGATGCCGTCAAAAGCATCTATTACCATAAATAAATTACAGGACTCATCTATAAATGAATTTTTTAAAGGACAAGCAGTAATTCAGAATTTATTTTTAAAGTTATTCTTTTCTAATCCTATAAAAGTTGCATCCTTCTTAGCTACATTTAAGGGGTTTTATTACCCTTGTACATGAAAATATAACTAATTTGTGCTCATTACACTTGTGCAATGTAGTTGCAAAATGCAAACCAACCTTATAAGAATAACTGATTCTTTTAATTTAAAAATTAGTAAATGTACAATATATGAAATCAACTAGTTTATACACTAATCACAACTTAAATAGAATCTGAGAAGTGATGTGAACTATTGACTTAGTATAAAGCTCTTTTAGAACTATAATGGATGAAATTTAGAACTGGAATGGACTGCAGGAATCATCTAATTTGAATTATTTATTCTACAAATAAGGAAATTGAGGTCCAAACAGTTTTACTATTTTAACCAGAGCAATTTACAATTTGGTTTTATGAATGAAATGATGAAATCATTGACATGGAATTATATAAGAAATTGCTCTATTTTTTTTTAACTTTATTTAGAGACAATGTGCTGAAAACAAAATTAAAAAGGAGCAGAGCAGTCCAGATTGTCTGTGGGAAACTTTGACACCCCAGGCCTCTCCTTGGAATGGAGGTCTGTCATCAGAACAAAAATTATTCTTTAGGTATTATTGTGTAGGTCTTCCTGTCAAGGAATACCAGAGTAACCAAAGAATTAGAAATGAAGTCCAGCAAAAGAGCACTGGAGAGGCCCATATTGGGCCTGAGTGAAATGTTCTACTTTACCAGCAAAGAACTGAACTAGAGAAGTAACATAAAGAATGTTAGCAAAGAGATATATGACTGGAAGACAAGGCAGGCTGACCATGTTCTACTAATTTACTGAATATTTGTGGAACCTTGGAGTTTTGGTTTCTCATCTATTAAATGAGGGAGTAGGGCTAGACAACTTCTAAGGTCCCTTCAAGATTGTATAGTTCTGCATGTTGTAATGGCAAGCAAAATGATACTTATCTCCTTGTGTCAGTTATTTAAGTACTTAGCTCTTTGTTTCAGCTCTTCAAGTGCCTTTGACCCTCACCTGTGATTATATCAAGTCTCTGTTAGAAACAGAACCTGTGGAGTTCACAGTGAGAGGCACTTGCCAAAATCCAGAACAGGAAGGACATAAGAGGAAGTGCAGATCATGAAGGAGCAGAGGATATAAAAGCTTGAGCACAAGCTGGGACTAAGCAGAACTGAGAAGGAGAAAACTTGTGGTATCAGCTTTCTTTCTGTTCTGTCTGTGTTGATTTGTATTTGTATTACTTTGTCAAACAGAAGCATCCTTGTGTTACTTTGTCAGATAGAAGTGTTCTATCTATGGAGTGTGTTACTTTGCCAGATAGAAACACCCTATCTGTTAACTTTTGTTGACTTCACAGACAGAAAGTGAATTAAGATGATAGTGTCAGCAATGTGTGTGAATATTGTTGTAACTCTGCTAAGGTTAATGTGTGTAAATAGGAAATATTGTTGTAGCTCTTTTAAACTTAGTATTCCCAGAAATATAAACTATGAAGTGTTTGGAGTGGACTAGTCATTGTGAGCTTCAAGCTGGAACAGGAGTTGGAACAGGAGCTGAGAGCTGCCTACCTGTGAATCCAGGCAACATTCGGGTAAATTCAGGCAAGAGCTGGAAGTGCGGAAGAGGTGCCGTGGAGTTTCAAAGTCAGCCACAAGTCAAGATGAAAGGACTTTTACTTGGGTACTTAGTGCTGACTGACAAGATTAGGACTTACTATGATCTAGAGGGGGGACCTTTGAACTTTGTTGTATCCCTTAAAGATGTGTGCTCCTTAACTATAATTAAGGATGATTGGAAGCCAGTCTCCAATCAAGATGAAAGAAGACTTTAGATGGGTCCTTTATATTGACTGATTGAGATTGTGACTTACTGAATGATGTCTTTTGTTTAGGATATGTGACCACCTTAGTAATAAATTGTATTATATTGTTGTGAATATTGTATTTTAGTTTCTGTGAATGTTTTGCTTAAGTTTACTGTTAAATGAATAGAGAGTTCACTATGCCATGTGATCAGAACCTTAAAGTTATTCAAAGCAGCCGTCCTCAGGAGACCTCCTTGTTGTTGGCTTTACATATGTCCAGAGTCAGGGATAACTTATGAATAGATCAACTGCTCCACTGACATTCATATAACATGAAAAGTTGAGCCCATGAAATGAATATCTATAGGGGATTTATAGGATGATATAGACAAACCTAGCACAAGATAAGAAGAGATAGGTTTTGATCTGTAAAAGGTGTTCCAACATTGATGTCATAGATCAATTGGGAAAAAGAAAAGGTGAAAATAAGACCACTAAATCCATTTGAGCGTAACAAATGCAATTAACCATTTAATGTGAAAATGTGAAGAGAGCACAGTTTCAGCAAACTGGGCAAATGCAAATTTTAGGTAAGGCCTTATTTTTAATAGCAAAGCATTTTAACAGTTTCCTCTTAGATATAAGCCTGATCTCACATTTCTTAACAGAATTCATGAAATATCAATTACTAAAGGATGAGAACACCAGTGACCCCACTAAATAAAGGTCAATGACATAGTTATATACTTTATACAAAGTGTTCCAGCTTGCATCATGGAAAAATTCTACAAACACTTAAAATAAAATAATATATTTATTGATGTGCAGAAAGTCCCAGGGATATAAAGAACAAGTTATTACATACTTAAAATATCATCTCAGAGTTTGAAGACATTGTTCTATCCTAGTTCTTCTTTTACCTAACTAGTTTTTCATTGCTTCTGTGGCTATCTCTGCATCCAAATCAGGTCCCCTAAATGTGAATATTCTACAAGTTTCTTCCCTAGAAACTCTTTCTCCCTCTCTGTAGTGCCAATGCAATATTTACAGTGCCCATGATCATAATAAAGACCATGACTATAAGTATCACATGACATTTGATCACAAAATATACAAAACTCTCCAGATTTAGGACAGAATTGAAATATTTATTTAGACACCAGAAAATAGAATCCGAAAACCAGTAAGCTGATTCCATCACAGTACCAAAGATATTCAGAAAACATAATAATGCTGAGAGCTACAACATCCTTCAGCCTTCCCACAAATCAATACAAGATCAATATCTACTCATGAGCCTATCTGACTCCTTGCCTGAGGTCCTCCCCTCACCCCTATCATCTGGCTAGCTCTGACCAGCTTCCTTTGGGCTCTGCTTCCCTTCAGCAAACTCCTCTGACCACAAGCTCCATGTGACTATATTTAGCCTATTAGGGAATAGAGTTTATCTTCACAGCAGGGAAGCTTGCTGTGGGCTCTGCTTCACCCTTCAGCAAGTTCCCTCCATCACAGGCCCCATGTGATTACATTCAGCCTATTACTGTGCAGAGTTTACTTTCAAAGCAGGAGAGGTCTTCAAACTGCCCCCCTACATCTATTCAGGGGCAGGGAAGATCTTCAAAATCCCGCTCCCATTACGCTCTCCCTCTCCCTTTTTCTCTCCCTCTCTCTTCTCTCCCTCTACCTGTCCCTCCTCCTCTCCCCCTCTCCTATCTCCTTTCTCCTCTCCCTTTTGCTCCCTTGGATATATTACCTGCTTTGTAAATTATCTCTGGGCTGGACCAAATTCAGATCCATCTGATCATTACTCTTGGGGAAGGAAGGAGGAGGGAAATATAGAGGGAGACTACTTCCAAGTACCACCCTTCCTTTCTCCTAGTAACTCTGGAAGATTGAAAGATAAGCAGCAATAAAAGTAGGCCAGGGCATGACCCATGGGAGCTTTGTTGTTCATTTGTCACCCGCTTCTCCCTCTTTTGCTAGCAATCTCCCAAACCATGCTTTTCTCTCTGTCCAATCTTAATCAAAGGGCCAAACTATGATATAATGTAACTCCTATTTTCTCATCCCCATGCTCCTCACTCTGTCCTATGCCATACTCCTATGCTGGCCTCTTTTTGTATTTTTTCTTCCAGAATTCCCATTCCATAGTGACTAATCTTCCCTTAATTTTGAACACTTTTCTATTATGCTCCTACCCATCACAGAAACATGGCTTCCCCCTGAGGACACTCCATTGTAGACATCTTTTCCAGCACTAGTTTGCTTCAGTGCTCTTTAAAATATTAATCCTTTGAGTCAAAATACTCTTTGTTCACAATTTTAACTTCCAAGCTCTCTTAACCACCATCATTTGGAAAAGCTCTCCTTCTTTGAAGTTCATTAAATCAAAACCATCCATTCAGTAACATCATGGTAGCTATTTTGCATAAATATCCAGGTGTTTTCCTCTCTTCTCTCAACCAGTTCAGGACAGTAACATTGACATTGACACTCCTCAAAATATCTAATAGCCTGATTCTTCATGCTCCTTAAAATCCATAATCTACTCCTTCACCCCACCTCAGGCAAATATAAGGATGATCACACAGTACATCTCACCATCATTCACAAGTGTTCTATTTCCTTAATTAGTAAATCTGGTCTTCCTCTATCTGACCATAACCTTGGTATTAGTTCTCTATATGCCACAACCTTTCAAATGATAAAGGATGCTTCATCCCCATCCAGACCACCTATCCTATTCCTTAGTACCTTCTCACATAATTAACTCTTCTCTGATTTCACTTTTCCCTGTCTAATCGCAAACCTATACTTTGTCATTTCAGGTCTTCACTGAACTTCAGAACCTCTGTGTTCGAATTCCTACTTTAGTCTCACTATTTGCTTCTTCTCATTCAATGAAGAACAGAGCTCAAAGAAATCACAGATCCATGATGACTGGATACAATATAGATATAGGTTATCCAATTTCAATTGAGCCCACTGGGAAGCAAAGAAATTGTTTTGTTTGGGGCCACTAAGTGGCACAGTGGATATGGTGCTAGGTTTGGAATCAGGAAATTATCTTCCTGAGTTCAAATCTGGCCTCTGATGCTTTACTAACTGTGTGATCCTGAACAGGTCACTTAACCTCCATCATAAAATAAGCTAGAGTAGAAAATCACCAGCCACTCCAGTATCTTTGCCCAAGACACAACTGAAAAATGACTAAAGAACAACAAACAAATTCTCTATATTTATCCCCGTAAAAGCTATTCCAAATTGTGACTTCCCTTTCCAGACCTCCACATCTCCCTCTCTCTTGTATCTAAACTGAGGACATAATCTATTAACTAAGAAAATGCCTTTTTTTAATGAACTCTCTCTTCCCCTATTATCTTCATATTAAAATCTCTTTGACATCATTTCCCACTCTTGTTTCATTATCCCATCCCTGACAGTGAAGTAGGCTTTTTCCTTACCAAGGCTAACACATTCCCTACAATTTTCTCCAAAAGACTGCAGTCTTAATTTTTCCTCCTCCCAAATCTTCAACCTTTCCCTTAATGTTAGTTTCAGTTCTAGTAACTTTAAATATGACCAAGTTTCTCCCATTCTTAAAAATTTTCCTTAGATCCTATAATTTGCTTAAGTTGTAAACTCATATCTCTTCTTTTCTCAACCAAACATTTAGAAAAGCATAACTTTACCTTTTTATCACTCATTTTTCAATCTTTTGCAATATGGTTTGGGACCCAAGTGAGACAACTGAAGGTTCTCTCTCCCATGTTACTCTTAATGGTCAAATCTAATTATCTTTTCTGAGTCCTCATCCTTCTTGACTTATTGGCACCTTGTGACCCAGATGATCATCTCCTCCAGAATATTGTCTCAGAGTTTTGTGACATTGTTCTCTCCTTTTTTGTCCTCCTACTGATATGACTGTGTCTTCTTTTTGTTGTTTGATGGCTCATCATCAAAATCAGTTCCCCTAAATAATGTGAAAATGTGAGTGTTCCCCAAGGTTTTTCCATGAACCGTCTTCTCTTTTTCCCTTCTCTCTTCCTCTCTTCATATGTTCACATTGGCTTACTTATCATTATTCAGATGACTCACATTGACACACATGTATGTGCACATATGCATGCATTTAGGTATGCATATGTACACATGTTTATGTAAACATGTATATGAGAGATAGGTTGTATTCTCCTAGTCTCTCTCACAAGATTTTCAGTGCTTCAGGTTTCAGTCTCACAGCACTAGTTGATTATTGGACATATCAAACTGGAGGCATTAGAGATAACTCAATACCTGCAGAACGGCACTCATTATATGCCCCCCCAACTGAAAAAAAAATCCTCTTTTTCAAACTTCCTTATTTCCTTCCTATTTTCCCAGTTTGTAACTAAAACATTAGCCTTCCTGTTTCTCTGGTTCATAGCTAAAACATTAGCCACTATTATTCATTCTCTTTGATTCCACATATACAATAACTTTACCTGACCCCTTCTTTCTAATTACACCATTCATTGGCACCTTAATTCAGGTCCTCATTATTTTATGCCTAGATTACTGCAATAGCTGACTAATTGGTCTCCCTGCTTCAAGTCTCTCACCACTCCAGTCCTACCAATAGACTGCAGCCAAACCAATTTTCCTTAAAAGCAGATCTGAATGTTATTCCTTTGTTCAATCAATTCTAGTGACTCCCTATTGCTTCTGATAAAAAATATAAGCTCCCCTGCTTAGCTTTTAAAGACCTGCACAACTTGGGCACAAACAATCTTTCTAATTTCTTTGGATATTGTTGTCACTCCCACACTCTTCAATATAGCCAAACTGATATTCTTTATGATGCTCAAACATTATGCTATATTTCCTGTATAACCACCTTTTCATTATCCTCCCCCAAAACATGGAATGTATTTCTCTTTTCATCTTTATTTCTTAAAATATCTCTTTTCCTTTAATATGAAACTCAAATGCCACCTTATAAACAAAGGTTTCCTGATCCCCTCAACTATTAATAGTCTCCCACCCAAACTACCTCTTATGAAATTATTTTTTATTTATTTCTATTTATTTTTCTTTATATTTATTCCAAAAATACTTATATATAAGTATTTTTCCTCCACCTATTAAAATATAAAACTCATTGCAAGTATAGAGTGCATTAGTCTTTTTATTTGTAACCTAAACCACTAACAGTACCTGACAGAGTAGGTACTTCAGAATGATTGGTAATAATTAATTGATTAATGACAAATTCTTTTTAATAAATTCCATACTCATTTTTATTCATGAGATGAAAATACATAAAATACACCCCAAAAGACTGAGGATGCTACATTATTTGATGTCCACATGGAAAACTTTTCTCTACCACAATGTGATGGTGATCATAATGAAGTTCAGAGACAGTTATAACACATCAAAGTTCTTTCCAGTCCTAAATCTATTGTCATTTCTCTTAAAAAGAAGTAAGATTAACTTCCAAATTAAAGACAGAGTTGGCTCAAAGTATCTCATTAACAAGTTTATAGTTACTGTCATAACTGGCATCAGGTAATATGTGTCTATAGCTACGTATCTATCTATCTATCTATATTTCAAAACTTATTCAACCGGTAGATTCTTTGTTCAGTGATATCAAAATGTCATTTGTACTCAGTAAGCATAAAATTCTTAATGTATGCCAAAAGAAAGATAAAGAGTAAAAACTTCAACTTGAATTCCTGATCACATTAAACCAGGGGATGAAAGTAATATGTAAAAACACTGTGGCAAGACACATTGAACATTAAGTTATCAATGCAAAGGCTATAACTCATGTTGACATTCCATAATCAAATGCCACAGGAAGAACATATTTAATAAATGAACATTTAAACAATTCATTTTTTAATACACAAATACTTGGGGATTGGAGGGGAAAGGTAGGGGAAACGCTGCTTATCACAAGCACATTTAAAGGAAGATTAATCTCAAGTGCACATAAAGAGACCATGAAATATCACATACAGTCAAGAAGTATTCTTTATTTGTTTGGAACCTTTTTGGTAAAAATGAATCTATCTGTATGGCCCCCCCATAAGTGGAAATAGGTCAGTCATGGGGCTAATTGGGACAAAGGGTCAAGATAAAAGAAGCAGTAATATAGTACCCCCATTGTGTTTGTGAGTTATTTTTAATGTTATATTGGTGCCTCAAAGAATCAACATGTATAAGTTGTAGAAGGGTCACATATTGACCTAATGAGTCATGCACTAGGTGGAGAATAAAACTACTAAATGCCGTAATTATTAGATATCCAGGTTGCTCTGTATCAGTATTGTTGAGAGGCTACTACTATATTCCAAGTGGTTCATAACGATGCCTTCTGCTACTGTGGTGATAGTAAGAATGTAGAGCAGGGACAAATACAAGAATTATTTCTGAAATAGAACTAACAGGACATTGTATACCATTATAGAGACAATACTGAACTCAGAGTAAAGAACACTCAGACTCAATCAAGCAAAGAAGTATATGCTAATTGTTTGTTGTGTGCATGTTTACAAGAAAGATTAAATTCAAATACACTTAAGGAGGCCAGGAAGTATCTGACTAGCTGTATGAACATGGGCAATTCATTTAGCCTTTCTTATCCAATTTATCTCATCTTAAAATGGCAAGAAGAGTGCCTATAAACCTACCTCATAGAATTGTTGTATGTCTTAATTAAAATAAGTAAATTATTTTGCAAACTTTAGTGTATTATATCAAGATCAATTGCTATTCCCAGAGCAACTGAACATAAGACAAGATAGATAAAAGAATCAAAAGTAAAGTTTCAAACACATGAGGCATGATGAATGTTATTGTCTCTGACAGAAACAATGAAGTTAGATGAGAAGAATGTGGGAGGATAATAACTTTAGTTTGGGGCTTTTGATATTTGGAGTGTTGATGTTAGAGGTGTCAGGTAAAGGAGGCAGTAGTGAATAAGGACTGAGGTTTGATCCAGATTTAAGGCAAAAGAGAATGTATTGTCAAGGAATAGTATAAAGAGTGGAGAGAAAAAGACCAAATATAAAAGCTTTGGAAATATTCATATTATAACGTATAAAAGAATACAAATAGCCAGGGAAAGAGATATACCAAGTCATTTGAGAATAAGACAATACCCAAGAGAATGTGTTATTTATGAAGCCAACTGAAGAAATGACTATCCTGAGCATAAGCTTTAATGTTACTATGAAAAACTCTAGAAAGCACAGAAATCAATGGAACCTTTCTTATAATAATAAATAGTATCTGTCTAAAACCATCAGCAAACACTATCTGTAATGAAGATAAATTTGAAGCCTTCCCAAAGAGGTCAGGGTTGAAGCAAGAATGACCATTATCAGCACTATTATTCAATTTTGTTTTAAAAATGCTATTTATAGCAATAAAGTAAGAAAAAAGTTGGAGGAATTAAAAAGGCACCAAGGAACCAAAACTATCATTCCTTTTAGATGATACTTAGAGAACCCTAGAGAATCAACTAACAAATTAGTTGAAGCAATTAACAACTTCAGCAAAGTTGCAGAATATAAAATAAAGCTATATAAATCTTCAGCATTTCCATATACTATCAATAAAACCCATAAAGAAGAAACAGAAAGAGAAATTCAATTTAAAATACTTTCACAGTGGCTGGAGGAGGAGGACAGTGGTAGTTGGCAATAATATCTCTCTATATCTCCTCCTTCCCATCCCCCAGAATTATTGTCAGATGGATCTGGATTTGCATGCAGCCCAGAGATAATCAACAGTTGGACAGTTCCAGATTTCAAGGTATGTTTCAAAGTAATAATCAATAAAACAATCTAGAGTGATAGGTCAGTGGAATAGATTAGGTACACAATACACAGTAGTAAAGGCCATAGACATTTAACATTTAATAAACGCAAAGACCCAAGTTTCGAGGGTAAGAATTCACCATTTGACAAGATCTGCTGGGAAAACTCAACAGTTGTTTGTCTGAAACTAGGTATAGACTAGCATTTCATACTGTATACCAAGATAAGGTCAAAATGGATAAATGGTTTAGACATGAAAGGTGATATCGTAAGTAAATTGGGGGAGCATGAGAAAATGTAACCATCAGATCTATGGATAAGAGCAGGGTTTATTACCAATCAAGAAATAAAGGAGTTATAGGAAGTAAAATAGATAATTTTGATCATGTGGATTAAAAAAGCTTTTGCACAAACAAAATTAATGCAGCCAAAATTGAAGGAAAACAGGAAATGGGTTGGGAGGAATTTGTAACAAGTTTATTTGATAAAGATCTCATTTATCAAATATATAGGGAATTGAGCCAAATACACACACACACATGAATATACACACATACATATATACATATACATATGTACATACATACACACATACATACATATTTTGTGTGTGTTTGTGTGTGTCTATGCCATTCCCATTTGATAAATGGTCAAAGGATATGAAGAGGCACTTTTCTGAAGAACAAATAAAAGCTATCAATAGTCACATGCAAAAATATTCCAAATCACTACTCAGAGAAATGCAAATTAAAACAACCCTGAAATATCTATCATATTAGCTAATAAGACAGAAAAGGAAAATGACAAACACTGGAACAAATAGGGACATTAATGAACTGTTGGTGGAGCTGTGAACTGGTCTGATAATTGCAGAGAACAATTTGTATTTATGGCTAAGGGCTATAAAAATGTACATATACTTTGACTCATCAATATTACTACTAGGTCTATATTCCAAGAGATCAAAGAAAAGGGAAAAGGACTTATTGGTATAAAAAACATTTCTAGCAGCTCTTTTTGTAGTGGCAAAGAATTAAAAATCAAGGTGATGCTCATCAATTGGGGAATGGCTGAACCAGTTGTAGTATATGACTATGATGGAATATTATTTGTTGTAACAAGTTGTAGCTAATTAGATCTCTGGAGCCAAAGCAGGTAGGGAGCAGCACCATTAGGAATCACATGTGTTACTTAAGAAAGCAGAGATGCATCCTTCTTTGGAGGTCTTTAGTAAAAGAGTAGATAACCATTTGTCAAAGATAATATAGAAGAAAAAGATGGGATTAGAATATCATTGGGATCCCTTCAAACTTTTTTTTTTTTTTTTTTTGGCCCAAAAGACCAGAATGGATTTGGTAAACATTCAGCATTTAGCACCATGTACTATGAGTACCAAATATATGAGCATCTGTATAATGTCATTAAAACTTTTTGCAAGGTTCAAAACCACTGACTGGAAGCACCACAGTCCATTGGAGCATTTTATTTGCATGTATGTTTTACATCCTTAGAAAAAGAATCCCAGGATTTTTCCTCCTGTGTGTTTTCGTCTTGCTTCCTCATGGTCCATGATGCCAGCTCAGGTTGTAAGTACAATAAACCCAAACTGACGGGATGGCAGCAGATTATTCTGCCACTTTTCCAGATCTTTCAATTGAACATCAACTCTGGGGCTGATTACACCACACTTGTTTAATCAGCCTGTGAGATTCACAACAATTTTTCCTGCTCTGTGATCATCAATGATCTCAAATTCACCAATGTAACCATGCTTCATCATCACAGTTAAGAACCGGACAATTACTTTGGAGCATGGCCTAATGAGAACCTGGAGTTTTCCTCGCTTTTCTGCATTGTTGATGCTTTTGAGAGCATCTGCCAGGACATTCATGCGCACCATGGTGGCAGCGCTGCAAGATGGCGGAAAGAGCCAAACTTTTTTTTTAATTGATTTGTTAATTTACTTTTAATTTACAAGATTCAGTTCCACAATTCATTGAGTCTCAAATTTTCTCCTCTCTCTCCCTCCCAACCCCATGATGGCTTGCAATTAAGTATAGGATCAGCAAATACTTTCACACTGGACATTATTCTGGTTGTATAGAAGAATTGCAACTGATGGAATGCACAATGGGAAAGAGGCAACAAAACCAAACGTGGAAAAGAAAGAGATCATACACTTTGCTTCAGTCTCCATTTAAACTTTGTTCTTGCTAGATCTTTCTCTGGATGTAGAAATCACCTTCCATCCTGAGTCTTTTAGAGCTGTCTTATAAATTTGCATTGCTGAAAAGAGTACACTTTATCAAAGTTGGTCATCACACATATGTTGTGTCTCTCATTGTGTACAAATTTCTCCTGTTTCTGCTCTTCTCATTTAGCATCAGTTTGCATATGCCCCTCCAGGTAGATATGAAGTCTATTTGCACCTCATTTCTTATAGCACAATAGTGTTCCGTTACATTCATATACCACGTCTTGTTTAGCCATTCCCCAAATGATTGGCATTTCTTTAATTTCCATTTTTTTTGCCACCACAAAGAGAGCTTCAATAAATATTTTTGTACCTATGGGTCTTCTTCCCACTTCTATGATCTCTTTGGGATACAATCCTAGAAGTGGTATAACTGGGTCAAAGGGTATGCAATTATTTACAGCCCTTTGGGCATAGTTCCAGATTTTCGTCCAGAATGGTTGAATCAGTTCACAGCCCCAATAACAATGCATTAGTGTTCCAATTTTTCCATATCCTCTCCAGCATTTGTCATTTTCCTGTTTTGTCATCTTAGCCAATCTGACTGGTGAGATGTGGTACCTCAGAATTGTTTTGCTTTGCATTTCTCAAATCAATTGTTATTTAAAGCATTTTTTCATATGCTTATATATTTCTTTAATTTCTACCTCTGAAAATTGCCTGTTCATATCCTTTAACCATTCTTATAAATTTGACTCAATTCCCTGTGTATTTTAGAAATGAGGTCTTTATCATAGACACTGGTTGCAAAAATTCTTTCCCAATTTCCCACTTCCCTCTTAATTTTGGTTACATTGGCTTTGTTTGTAGAAAAACTTTTCAGTTTAATGTAATCAAGATTATCCATTTTGCATTTTATAATGCTCTCTAACTCTTGTTTAGTCATAGTCTTCCCTACACCATAAATCTGACAGGGAACTATTTCTTGCTTCTCCAGATTGCTTACAGTATCAGCCTTTATACCTAGATTGTGCACCCATTTAGACTTGATTTTGGTATACGGCATTAGATTATGGTCTATGCCCAGTTTCTGCCATACCATATTCCAGTTTTCCCAGACATTTTTGTCAAATACTGAGTTCTTATCCCCCAAACTGGGGTCTTTGGATTTAACTAGAAGTATATTACTATAGTCATTAACTACTGAGTCTTTTGTACCCAATCTATTCCATTGATCCACTACTCTATTCCATCTGCAAAGAGTGATACTTAGTCTCTTCTTTGTAATTTGATTCCTTTGATTTCTTTTCCTTCTTTAATTGCTACTACTAAATTTTCTAGTACCAGATTGAATAAGAAGGGTGATAGTGGACATCCTTGTTTCACCCCTGATGATGGAAATGCTTCTAGTTAATCCCCATTATGTATGATACTTGCTGATGCCCTTAAATGGATGCTACATATTATTCTAAGGAAAACATCATTTTTTCCTATACTTTCTAGTGTTTTTAATAGGAATGGGTTTTGTATTTTGTGAAAAGCTTTTTCTGCATCTATTGAGATAATTATATGGTTTCTGCTAGTGTTATAGTTGATATGATCAATGATACTGATGATTTTCCTAATATTGAACCATCCTTGCATTCCTGGAATAAATCCTACCTGATCAAAAATTTATTATTCTTGGGATAAGTTGCTGTAGTCTTTTTGCTAATATTTTATTTAAAATTTTTGCATCTATATTCATGAGGAAGATTGGTCTATAATTTTCTTTCTCCATTTTGTCTCTTACTGATTTAGGCATCAGTACCATTTTTGTGGCATAAAAAGAATTTGGCAAGACTCCTTCCTCACCAATTTTCCCAAATAGTTTTTGGAGTATTGGGATCAATTTTTCTTTAAATATTTGATAGAATTCACTTGTAAATCCATCTGGCTCTGGAGATTTTTTCCTAGGGAATTCACTGATGGCTTGCTCAATTTCTTTTTCTGAGAGGAGGTTATTTAATTAATTTACTTCCTCTTCAGTTAATATAGACAACTAATATTTTTGTAAATATTCATCCATTTCACTAAGATTATCAAATTTATGTGCATACAACTGGGCAAAAATAATTCTTAATTATTGATTTAATTTCCTCTTCATTGGAGGTAGATTCACCCTTTTCATTGATACTCGAAATTTGGTTTTCTTCTTTCTTTCTTTTTTTATCTTACTGACTAAAGGTCTATCAATTTTATGTTATTTTTTTTTCATAAAACCAGTTGTTAGTTTTATTTATTGGTTCAATAGTTTTCTTAATTTCAATTTTATTAACTTCTCCTTTGGTTTTCATTATTCTAATATAGTATTTAATTGGAGATTTTCAATGTTTTTTCTAGCTTTTTCAATTGCATGCCCAATTCATTGACCTCCATTTCCTCTAATTTATTCATATATGCATTCAGGGATATAAAACTTCCCCTAAGAACTGCCTTTGCTGCATCCCACAAATTTTGGTCTCATGTCTCATTATTGTCATTCTCTTGAATGAAGTTACTGATTGTTTCTATAATTTCTTCTTTGACCCACTCATTCTTTAGGATTAAATTATTTAATTTCCAGTTAATTTTTTGTCTATCTTTCCATGGCCTTTATTGCATATGATTTTTATTGCATCATGATCTGAGAATGATGCATTTAATATTTCTGCTTTACTGCACCAAATTGTGAGGTTTTTATGCCCTAGTACATGGTCAATTTTTGTGCATGTGCAATGTACCACTGAAAAGAAGGTATATTTTTTTTTTATCCCCATTCAGTTTTTTCCAGAGATCTATCATGTCTAGCCTCTCCAAAATTCTATTTGCCTCCTTAACTTCTTTCATATTTATTTTGAGGTTAGATTTATCAGGTTCAGAGAGGGGGAGATTGAGGTCCCCCACTAGTATAGTTTTTCTATCTATTTCTTTCTCTAAGTCCCTTGACTTTTCCTCTAGGAATTTCAGATGCTATACTGTTGGTGCATATATGTTAAGTAATGATATTGCTTCATTCTTAATAGTGCCTTTTCATAGTATGTAGTTTCCTTCTTTATCTCTTTTAATTAAATCTGTTTTTGCTTTTGCTTTATCTGAGATAAGGATTGCTACTCCTGCTTTTTTTTTTTACTTTTGCTGAAGCATATAATTTATTCTACTTCATCCTTTTACCTTTACCCTGTGCATATCCCCTTGTTTCAAATGTGTTTCTTGTAGACAGCATATTGTAGGATTTTGATTTTTTAGTCCATTCTGCTATCTGCCTCTGTTTTATGGGTGAGTTCATCTCATTCACATTAACAGTCAGATTACTATCAGTGACTTTCCCTCCATTCTATTCCCTCCCCTTTTTATATTTTTGTGTCTTCCTTTTCCCTTCCCCTCCTTAAGAGTTCCTTTTGATCACTGCCTCCCTCAGTATTCCCTCCCTGTGTCCACCCACTCTTTACCTACCCTTTTGCATTACTACTCTTTCCCTCCCTCTTAACCATCCTTCCCCTTCTTACACCCCACCCTTACCCCTTCTACTGCCACAAGGGCACAAGAGATTTTTATTTGTAATCTAGTATGTTATTGACTCCTTGAACCCAAACCAATGCTAATAAATTTCATACAGTACTCCTTTCCCTCCCTCTTTTCCCTCTATTATAATGAGTTTTTGTGTCTTTTCATGTTAGTATCTAATCTTAACTGAGTATATTGATCCCTCTTTGAATCAGAACCAATGAGAATAATGTTCATATGATGCTCATCTGCGTCCTTCCTTCCCCTCCACTTTAGTATGTTTTTATGCCTCTGCTTGTGGCATAATTTACCATTTTCTGCTTCACCCTTTCCTTTTCTCCCATGACAATCCCTTTGTTCCCCTTAATAAGCTTTTTTTTAAATCTTCAGATTAGTTCATTTATACCCACATCCTCTTTCTATGTACATCCCTTTTAAATATCACAATAATTATACAAATTTCAATATTGACAAGTATCTGCTTCTCATATAAGGATGTAAACAATTTGCTCTTTTTCATTTCCCAAGTTATGTATGTGTGTGTGCATGTGTGCACGTATGTGTATGTGTGAGTGTGTGTTTTCCACGTTTACCTTATTATGTCTTTCTGGGGTCAAGTGGAGATTGAATTTTCCTTTGAGCTCTGGCTTTTTCATCAGGAAAGTCTGGAAGTCCTTTATTTTGTTAAATGACCATCTCCTTGCCTGAAAGATTGTGCTCAATTTTGCAGTGTAGTTGATCCTTGATTGCAGTCCTAGCTCTTTTGCTTTACAAAATATCAGATGTAGAAGCTGCTATGTTCTGTGTAAACCCAACTGTAGTTCCATGATATTTGAATTGTTTCTTTTTGGCTGTATGCAGTATTTTCTCTTTGACCCTGTAGCTCTGGAATTTGGCTACTATATTTCTTGGGGTTTTAAATTTGGGGTCTCTTTCAGGAGGTGATTGGTGAATTCTTTCAATTAGTATTCTACCTTCTGATTCTAGGACCTCAGGAAAAGTTTTCTTTGACAATCTCTTGGAGGATGCTGTCAAGACTGCTTTTTTCATCATGGCTTTCTGGTAGGCTGATAATTCTTAGGTTATCTCTCCTGGATCTGTTTTCCAGATCAATTGTTTTTCCAGTGCGGTATTTTGCACTTTCTTCTAACTTTTCAATCTTTATGTTTTGTTTGACTGACTCTTGTTACATCACAGAGTCCTTAGCTTCGATTTGACTGATTCTAATTTTTAGTGAATAATTTTCCTCAATTAGGTTTTGAAGCTCCTCTTCCATATGTTCAGTTTTCATTTTTATGGAGGTGTTTTCTCCAATTAGATTTTGGACCTCCCATCCTAGTTTTCCAATTTTATTTTTTAAAGACTTTTTTTCTTCAGTGAAATTTTTTTCCAGTTTGTTCACTGTAAGATTTAAATTTATCTCCTACTTCTCTAATTTGGTTTTGGAAATCTTTCTTGAGCTCCTTCAAGAATGCTTTCTGGGCTTGCGTTCAGTTCATATTTCCTTCTGTGGTCTCAGATTTCCACCTCTGTTTCTCTGGGCTGCAGCTCAGGCAGGCTCAGTAGCTGGAGGCAAGCAGGGCTGTTGTCTGCTGATTCCCTTGGTGATGCTAAGGAACAACTGGGCTTGTATAGTAAGTGCTTGCTGGCTCCACCCTCCTGGGCTTAGATTCCTTACTGCCTAACTTCCCCCTTCCTCAGGGACTCCCAAGCCTGCGACTGTTTCCACTAATTCAGGGACATTTATCTCTGGGTTTTCTGGGTCAGTGAGGGGGGATCAGGGCAATTAGGTTCTTTTCTGCCATCTTGACTTCTGGAAGTTTGGGTATGTAATTTTTAAGCATCCAGGCTGAGGCCTGGTAGCCCCAAGAGAAGCTCCTGTCCCTGCTGCTGGCCCAGCATTTTCTCTTACTCAACTCTGATGATTCTCTGTCCTGTGGTGAGATGGATGCAAATCACCCTTGTGGTAGGTGAGTCTGCTGGGTGGGGCACCTCCTCACTCAGCTGTAGTCTGCTCTCAGATCCAGGCTGGTGCAAATGTTACATTGAATATATGACAAATAAGAGAATCTGAATTCTGATTTATAGCTGAAATTACTGTTCTAATCAAAAAAGAATATGAGAATTTTCTTTATTTTTGAGTAAAAATAATTTTATGTCACACAGATATTGACAGGCTAATGAAAAACATTGAATTGTATTTTCCTGTTAAAGTCTATCTTGAAATGATTTTTTTGGAGGTTTGTTTTCATTTTATTAGCAGTGACACTGTAAAATGGAGATCCAGAAAGGAATTCAAATAATAAACGTAGTTTCTATGTTTATCTCTGTTGTTGGTCACAGCTCTGTTGTGATGTATTCTTCCATCTGAATTCTAATTTTGTATTACTGGGCCTCTCTTAAATAGAATTACTAATTTTGAATTCATAGTTCACCTGATATTCTCAAAATTCTAAAGTTACCTAGTCATCTTGCCTCTCTTTCCTCACCATCAAATCAATTTTCTGTCTGTTTTATTTTGGCTTCTGAACCCAGAATTCTATTTAAAACTCTGAGGTTTACCCCTCAGATTGACTCTTTGGTGAAAGCAAACTATGCCATTTTTTGCCTCAGTTCTTACCTTGCCTTTAATTATTGAATGAGCATTGTCTTATACTGAGTCCTGTTAAAGAAAGACCTTAGCTTAAAAAGGCCAAGATATCCCACTGTTTCCTGGGCCATTGCCAGTCTTCTTGCTAAGATCTATGTCTTGCCACTGGATTCTGATGACTTTGGAAGAGAGGATGAGGCTGATGACTTCACAGCCCTGACTCAAATCAAGACATCACCCTCTCAATGTTTTTGGCCCTCTTGTAGAAGGAAGGATCAACAACAACAACAGCAACTTAAAATGTTCCCTCATGAGAGGGTTACACTCTCTCTCTGCACCCTCTTTGAAGACTCCTCAGAATGAGAAGAGAGAGAAAAGATCTGGAAACCAGAGACAAACTTTTGTAAGACTGGACAGACCTGAAAACCTGGGTTTTCTAAGAAATTACACAACCTAGTACCCTTCCCCACCCTTCCCTTGCTGTCAATTTGCCTTAAGGCCTTCAGGAATTTTAGGAATCACTTAGCACCTCCCGCTTCTTCAAATTGATGTTTGCCAAATAAGGACATGAACAGTATCCTGGTTTCCTGTCCCACCTCCCAGACAATAGAGGATAGTGGTGGGCTTCTTTGTTATCCACCATTGAGGAAGTTTTTTGTGCTGAGACTGAAAGCCCACCTCCCAGCCAATGGGAGAAGGGATAGCCGGGGGAGGGGGCTTGACTCTGTTAGCATATAAAATCTTGTTCTGTCTTTTGTAACATGCCTCATTCTACTGGTTCATACTAGTGGAAGGGATGCCTTCTTCTCATGAGAATTGAATAAACTTCCTGTTCCTTCCTCAAGATGACTCTGACTTTTAATTTTACTTGAGTAGGGGATTTTTGGGGTCCCCATACCCCACACACTCAGAAGGCATAATGATCTTTCATTTCTTAAATCTTCTGGTATGTTGCCCATCTGCTCAAAAACCCTCAAGGACTCAGCCATTGTCAGTATGATAATATAGTTTTTCTCCAAGTCTTAGTGAAGTTTGAAACTTTACTAGTATAAATAAAATCTAGTATTTAAAGTAACCCAGTGTACTTTCAACCTGTGTTATTACTCACTCTCATTTAAAGTATATTCTGGCAAAACTAGAATACTGATATGGACACAAATGGTACCTTAGGGTTAAAAAAAAATATTAAGGGTTGCTTTTCCAGTA
This sequence comes from Pseudochirops corinnae, assembly GCA_028646515.1. Taxonomy (NCBI): domain Eukaryota; kingdom Metazoa; phylum Chordata; class Mammalia; order Diprotodontia; family Pseudocheiridae; genus Pseudochirops; species Pseudochirops corinnae. The sequence continues at coordinate 97,714,900 of CM053591.1, forward strand.
CTTTGTGAAGCCCCTTCTGATGGGAGTTGAGGTTCATTCTGTAGCTCTTAGGGCCATCCTCAAATCCTTTTCTCCTTACATTGTAAGCAACCATCTCCTTCATCCTGTCTCATAAATTTTTTCCTTATCCTTAATCTTCAACCATCACAAAACTCTAAAACTACACAATCATCCTGAACACCTACAGGCTGTATAGCTTTCTATAAGCCTGGTCCTCCCAAATATCAGGGCCTTTCATAAGTTTCTTGCTAACAAAGCCCATGCATCTTTTATGTGATAAAGCTCCCATTGACTTCAGAGAATGTCTAAGTGAATTGTTTCAAACCTGAATAGCTCTCCCAAATCTGACCTCAACAGTGCTAGTTGTTATCTCCTGCTTCTATAAAGTCCCTCTAAGCAATTATTACCCTCTTTATCTCTACCATTCAGACATTCTTTTGTTCCCTCAAGGTTAAGTATAGGTGCTATCTTTTAGCTGAATATCTTCTGTAATCCTCCTGTAGAATATATGCTTTCCAAACTTCCCAAATATTTACAAAACATTGTTTTTTTTCAAAGTCACTCCTTTTGCCTAAATCAGTTTATACTTATCTATGTACATATCATAACTCCTCAATATGGTCTAAGCCCCTGGAGAGCAGAAAGTGTCTTTTTTTAATCTTTATAAACTTAGCCTTTAGTATAAAGCCTTTTTCATATTGAGTGATGAACAAATATTTGATCAACTTAACTATCTTTAGCCTAATGAACAAAATTACAACTACTAAGCTGGCCATTGAAGGCTCCCCACAATAAAATTATCCTTTTTTGTCACCTGTTATCTCATGCTATACAAATTCATATAATATTACTAGAAAGCTAGCTCCTGCCATTTCACTTAGATCTTTTATCACCTCTCCTCACATTCATACCTGGAATAACCATTTAACCAATTTGAAAATTTCTGAAATACTTTCAATCCTTCAAGACCTTGTTCAATCCCATCTAGTATATTAAGTGTTTTTCCTTTTGTTTTTGCTTTTTTCTACCTAACAAGGGCCACTAAATATTTGTCTTGGGAGGTTGAAGAGAAAGAAAAAAAATTACATAGATATCTGGTATCATGTTTACTTTACCTATATGAATAGTGCTTAGGACTAAAGATAAGGGAATGATTCAGGATCTAGTTTGATCTTTGCAGATAGAAGTAGAAAGTTGGAGATTTTGAATTAGGAGAGTTTTGCTAAATTAATTATAAACAGATTTAGAATGACTGAAATGAGAGGAAGAGACACAAGTATTTATTTTATAGGTCATATGCCAAAGAAAATTGTGTTGAAAATAAATGTTTTATATTTTCAAATCTGGAATAGGAAGCAGGCTCCCAAATGCCCTAGGATATTTTTAATATGTTTCACTGAAATACTTGCATTTAATCAAGACTAGAACATCCCATCTCATTTTTGTGATTCTTTGTTATGGATTTCTTCTCTGTACTGATTCTGAACTTTCATCCCAACCTTTCTTTTTTTAAATTTATTTATTTTCTTGTTTATACCATACATTTCCACAAGATTTTGAATTACAAATTTTCTCCCTATCTTCCCCCACCCACCACCCCAAAACAGTAATCCCACTGCATAACCCCTCCCCCAATCTGCTTTCTTCTATGTCCTCCCCTATAACCCCTCTGACTTTCCGGTAGGGTAAGATGGATCTCCCTACCCCAGAGCCTGTACATCTTAATTCCCAGTTGCACATAGTTAATAATAATAATATAAATATACATACATATATATTTTTTAAACATTTGATTATAGAACTTTAAATTCTAGATTCTTTCCCTTCCTCCCTCATCACCCACCCCCACTGGAAAGAAAAGCAATTAAATACAGGCTGTACATGTGTAGTTATGCAGAACATCTCCACAACAGATATATTTTGAGAGATTGATTATATGTCCATCCTTCCTACCCCATCCTCCCCTTGTTCTATTCTCCACCCTGTCCCTGTCCCTTTACACTGTGCTTTCACCAACCCTCCCCCCCCCTCATCCTGTCTTCCTCTTCATAATCGCCCCTCTCATCCGCATCCCCCCTACTCTCCTGTGTGGCAAGATAGCCAGTTTAGAGTTTATATCATTCCTTCCCTATGCCAAATTCAATGAGAGTAAAGTTGACCCTTTTCCTTTTGTCTTCCTGTTTTTCCCCTCCATTTTAACAGTTTTCCCTTGCCTCTTCTATATGAGATGATTAACCCCATTCTGTCTCTCCCTG
>CM053591.1:97717654-97738948 GCA_028646515.1 Pseudochirops corinnae
AGCTGAGGCCTCTGAGTATGTGGACTGAGGCCAGGGCCAGGAAATCTCGGTGTTTCCCCTGAGTTACCTGAGGCCTGGAGTAGTCTGTTTCAGGTTTCCACCTCTTTCTCTGGGCTGCTTCTCAGGCAGGCTCACTATAGTAGAAGGGTGGGGCTGTGGTTTGCTGATTGGCCAGGTGGTTTGGTGGTTCTAAAGCACACCTGGGCTTTTGTTGTTAGCGCTTGCTGGCTCCACCCACCTGGGTTTAGGCTCCGCACAGCACGATCTCCCTTCCCCCTTCCTCAGCGATTTCCAAGCCTGGGGCTGTTTCCACCAATGCAAAAATGTACTCTAGGTGAGGCTTTTACCTCTTGATTTTTTTGTGTGTTCAGGGAGGGCGATGAGAGCCCCTAGATTTCATTCCTCCATCCCAACTTCTGAAAGTCTGGGCATGTAGCTTCAAGAATCCGGGCCGTGGGTTGCTAGCCCCAGGAAAAACCGCTGACCCTGCTACGTGCCCTGCGTTCCCTCCTACCCTAAAAAAAAAAAAAAAAAAAATTCTTGACTTATTTAAGTATCTTAATATAGAACATGTCCCTTAAATTAAAAAAGTTAGAAAAGCAAAAAAGAAAATTTTAGAAAGAAAATCACACTTAGAAGAAAAAAATAGCAAAGAAAATCAAATGGTTCTTAGGTATCAGAGTAAGAAATTACTACATTTTATCCAGGTTTATAAATGTAAACATAATTTTAAATATATAATTTAATAGAATTGGCTTGTAATTTAAAATAACAATCTTTACTTTTAAAATGTAATCAATAGTAAATAATAAAAATTTCCACTAACATTTTAAATGGCCTTTAAAAAAATGTATTTGCTAACTATAAACCATTTTAGTTATAAACCTAGAGTAAATTCTTATTTTAAGATGACCAAGGATATAAATGTATTTACATTAAATATATAGCTAGCTTGGGAAAACTTAATTCCCAGAGTATCTGCTTACTTTGCATTAATAAATTCAGATCTCATGCATTTATAATAAAAAACATCTATTTATGTGTAGAAATTTGGCATTTAAATGCATAATTTAGTTCACAAGGTCCTGTGAGAGAAGCATTGTTTGAATTCTCTGGAATCCTGGTATTTGTTACTGGATGCTTTGTAATGCCTTGAACAATCTAGCATGAAGTGGGACAATCACGCATATTAGAAAGGAAAGAAGTGAAGGAAGGAAGGAAGGTAGGAAGGAAGGAAGGAGGGAGGGAGGTATAGAGGGAAGGAAGGAAGGAAGGAAGGAAGAAATGAAGAAAGGAAGGAGGAAACAAAGGAAGGAATAAAAAAGGAAAAGAAAGAAAGAAAAGAAGGAAGAAAGGGAGGGAGGAATAAAACAAATCTACTTTGGTTTCAGAAAAGGATAGATTTTGGGGATTATTTGAATGTTCATCACTCCTGTTGATAAATAAGTACTCTAAACTTATCGATTTCTAAACATAATGTGTATATGTGTTTCTGATTTGTAATACATTCATATATTTTTATATTTGTATATTTTCTTTAATTCCACTAAAATATATTATTATTTTCAAATTTTTATGAGAGGAGCATTTTAAGTCAAAATGTATAAGGGAAATTCCCTGTAGTACACGGAAAATTCAATTGTAGAAGATACTATTCCAATGAAATTTCTCCAATGACAGTTATCTGCAAGTTCCATAGTTCTATAGTATTACTAGTCTATGCACAAGAGGGAAGAATTTTTTTTTAAATCATCTTCTGAATCTGAATTAATAAAAAACTGAGACTCTTCATTTGCTAAAATAACCTTCCCTAAGTGATAGGTGAACATGGCTGTGCACTATTCTAATAGCCTCTCAACTTGTCATGTTGCCTAAGGTATCTGTCAACTTTAAACCATTCTTCACAGAAGTGATTAAGTAGCCATCATAGTGCATCATTCTGATAATGTTGCTTCTTTATTCATATTCTGTTTCCAATTGCCAACTGAATAAAGAATAAATTCTTTAGCTTGGTGTTCAAAACCATTCATAAAAACATCCAATTTGCCTTTTAAGATTTATCATATATACTACTCCAATCAAATTAGTCCACTCACCATCTCTCATCCTTGTCCTTTCCTGGCTTCTCCTATCTTTATGCCATGACCCCATCATCTTTTCTGAAATCTTTTCCTTTTTCCAAGAATGAATTCTGGTGCTACCTTTACCATGAAACCTTTACTGATCGCTGAATAACAACTGAAAGCAACTTCTTCCTCCTTAAAAAAAATTTGTCATTCTCTCAAAAACTATATATGTGTGTGTGTGTGTGTGTGTGTGTGTGTGTGTGTGTGTGTGTGTGTGTATCTGGTAGACTGGTGTTCCAGAAAGGGTTTTGCAACCACTGTAATATTGAAACCCCAAGGAACAAGGGTCACCCTTCTGAATCCATGCTGGTGAAAGCTAAAACGACAACTCACCTGGCAGCAATGCTACCTTTGGATATAAACTTGATGAAAACTTTGCTATAAAGGAATGTAGGAAGTGAGGTAAATTTTGAGCCTATTTTCCTCAAAGACCAAAGCAACATAGGGGAAAGAGAGTATAGATACCATGGTGGTGGAGAAAACGTTTTTATGTTTGTTCTTGCTATACATTTGAAGCAAGTATTACTTTGCTAAAGATAACCAGTATTTCTTGGCCAAAAATTATTAGAGTGCTAGTCACTTGTCCATAACAAATGGATGAAAAAAATACAGCAAGATTAAGCTGACACCCTAAAGAGAAGAGGTAGTCCAACAACTTAAATTCACTATCAATACAAGTGGGTGATGGAGGAGGTCTGCCTCTGGGAGAAAGGATAAAAATATACTTGGTGCACAAATATGTCACTTTAGCTGACAATAAATCCCATAATTGGATCATGATATCCACTAAACTCAGGCTATTCCGTTCATTCTGAGTCCTTTTTGCTTACTATGTAACTTTCTAATGTTAACTTGACTTTCTTATAACAAAGGCTTCTTCTGTAATGGGAAAGAATGTGTCAACGTCCTAATAGGAATATTCTAGTATCAGCAACTTTATTTTCTTTACTAATTAATAAATCAAGAAGCACCTACACTGTGCTAAGCATTGAGGATGAATACAAATGAAAAAGTGAAATGATGCCTGCCCTCAAAGAACTGATTTTCTATGCAGGGATATAGAAAATATAATTCTCTCTCTGTCTCTCTGTGTCTGTCTCTCTCTTTCTCTCAGTATACACAGATATTTCTATAGATACCTCTCTATATAAACACATATATGTGTGTAAGTTAAAAGTAAATACAAAATCGATCTAATTATTCAATCAGTAAATGTTTGTTAAACTCCTACTATGTGTCAGGTGCAGTGCTAAGTACTAGAGATACAAAAAGAGCCAAAGGACTGACCTTGCCCTCAAAGACTTTCCAAACTAATGGAGGGGAAAAAAATGCAAACAAAGACATATAAAATAAACTATGTACAGGATGGATAGGGGAAACAAACAAAGAGGGAAGGCATTGGAATAAACAGGGTCAAGGAGGGCATCCTGCCAAAGGTGAGACTTTATTTGAGACATAAAGGAAGTTGGAGAGATCAGTATTAAAATCAGAGCAGAGAAAGCATTACAGGTATGGAGGAGAGCTAGAGGGAATTCCTAAGTCAAGAAATGGAGTGTCTTTATTGTGGAATAGTCAGGAGGCCAATGTCACTAGTTTGAAAATTATGAGTCAGGGATTAAGCTATAAGACTGGGGAAGTAAGAGGATACTAGGTTATAAGGCTTTGAATGCCAAGCAGAGTATTTTGTATTTGTTCCTGAGGGCAACAGGAAGTCACTGGAGTTTATTGACTAGGGAGGTGACATGACTGGACCTATATTTTAGAAAAGTCATCACTTTAGTAGGTGAATGGAGGATGGATTAAAGAGAGTCTTAAGGCAGGCAGACCCACCATTATTGTTGCAATAATCCAGGGGGGGCCTGTAGCTGAGTGGTAGCAATGTCAAAGGAGAGGAAGGGACTTGTTTGAGAAATGCTACAAAGGTGAATCAACAAGGCAAGGCTACAGATTGGGGAGGGGGGCAGTGACAGATAGTGAGGAATCTAGGATGACTTCTAGGTTGAGAATCTGAGGGACAGAGAGGATGCTATTTACCTTCTGTAGTAATAGGGAAGTTAGTTGTAGTGGATGGTTTAGGGGAAATGATAATGAGTTCCATTTGGGCCATATTAAGTTTTTAATTTTATCTACTGAACATCCAATTTGAGATTTCTGAAAAGCATTTGGAGATGTAAGATTGGGGGTCAGCAGAGTTACTGAGGCAGAAAAGGTAGATTTGAGTATCATCAGCATAGAGAAGGTAATTAAATTCATGGGAGTTGATGAGATTTCACTAAGTGAAGCAATATAGAGGGAAAAGACAAGAAGAGGGCCCATGATAGAACCCTGATGAGCACCTACTGTCAGGCATGACCTGGAGGATGGTACAGTAAATGAGACAGAGAAGTAGTGGTCAGATATGTAAGAGGAAAGTCGGGATAAAGCAGTGTCCCCAAAACCTGGAAAGAAGAGAATTATCAAGGAGGAGAGAGTGATCAACAGTGTCAAAGGCTGTAGAGAGGTTGAGGAGAATGAGGACTGAAAAAGGCTAATAGCAACCAAAAAATCATAAGTAACTATGGAGAAAGTAATTTCAGTCATATGAAAAACAATTTCAATGGAAGATATATTGTGAGGTGTTAAGAAGAGAGTGATAGGAGAGAAAGTAAAGGTATCTATTGTAGGCAACTCCTTTTCAAGGAGTTTAGTTGCAAGGGGCAGAAGATATATGGACTAACAATTAATGAGAATGGAAGGATCAAATGAGGAATTTTTGAGGATTGGGAGACATGGGCATGTTTGTATGCAATAAGAAATGAGCCAAGAGGCAGGGAGAGATTGAAAATAAAAAAAAGAGTGGGTATGAAAGAGGGAAAAATCTCTTGGAGGAGATGGGAAGGAATGGGTTTAGCTTAAATAAGTATAGGGTTAGCCCTGGTAAGGAGTAAGGCCACTTCATCATGTGAGACAGTGGTGAAGAAGGAAAAAAATGGCAGAAGGCACCCGAATGATAGGAGATGAGAAAAGGAGGTGATGAGGAAGTTCATGACAAATATCATCTTTTTTTGGTGGGGGGGGAGAAATATGATGCAAGGTTCTCAGCTGAGAGAACATGGAGATAGGGAGTTGTGGAAATTTTGAAGACAGATGAAAATATTTGGAAGAGCCACTATGAAGAGTTGGATAATGAATTGATAAAGGAGGCAAAGTATGATTGCCTAACAGCAATGAGGGCCCATTTAAGGTTGTATAATAAAAATTTGTAGCACCCAGTCAGAATGGTTGCATGTTGTTTTTTTTTTCACCTTTATTCGGCAGCACAACTATAGGAATAAAGTATTTTTTTTAACTTTTATTTATTTTAGTTTACATCATTCATTTCCACGAGATTTTGAGTTACAAATTTTCTCCCCCTCTTTCCCCTACTCACCACCCCAAAATAGCCATCCCATTATATAACCCCTCCCCCAATCTATTCTCTCCTATGTCCTCCCCCATCACCCCTCTGACTTTCCGGTAGGGCAGGATGGATCTCCCTACCACAGTGCCTGTGTATCTTAAGTTATAGGAATAAAGTTGATGAATGGTGGGAGTGATCTAAAGATGACCTTTGGTTGGGCATAATCAACAATATGATAAGGGGATTAAAACTCAAGAGAAGAGGATAGTGTAGAGTTGAATTTGTTCACTAAATGATCAAGATGGGAAAAGAGAAGAAAGTTTCTAGTCTGAGGGAGGTGACCTGGGAGAGAATTGAGGGATGAAGAGATTAGAGAGCATGTTGTAGAAGAAGAGTAGGGTTATAAAAGGGAAGACAGAGGGAGAAGTGAAAAGCCAACAGATTATGGTTAGATTAAGGGAACTTTATAATTCTTGAACCTGAGGATGGTAAATTTGTAGGCGATGGCAAGATCAATAGTATGACCATCTTTGTCTGGGGCTGAGGTAGAGTGGAGGAGCAACTATGAAAAGTGAGTACATTGAGGAACTGAGTTGTTAGGTTATTTGAGAGAAAATCAATATGTTCCCTAGTATGAGAAGATGAGGAGGAGAGAAAAATTGTAAACCAAGAATCAAACTCACTGAGAAAGGAAGAGGAATGATGTGGGAGTCTGCAGATGATAGCTTACCAGCATTTTAATTGGGTGGTAGATATGAATAGCATAAACACTAAAAGTTACTGATGGAGGAAGGGAGAGAACCTGGAAGTGGTAGTGGGGAGCAAGGAGTATTCCAACCCATATGCCTCAAGGAGTAAACCAAAGAGAATGAGTGAAGGTGAAGTCAATACTGGAAAGCATAAGGGGGAAACTAGCTTTGAGTAAGAGCTAGTAGATTGTAATGTTAAGGGTAATTGAAGGTCTTTCCTGCCCCTTAATAGGCCCATGAGACCTCCTTTGAACTCTAGCCCAACCCATAGCTGAGGCACATGGAGCTCAGGGGGGAAGGAGTTTACCCAACAGAATGGAAAGAGAAAAAAAGAGTGGAGCAGGAAGAGAGAGTGAGGCATAACTGAGGAGAGAGCTGAGACAGAGCAGTTAGTGTGATTGAAAGAGGGAGGAATTTTGCCTAAGGGAGCTTGTTTGTAAGGAGGCCTGATGGAGGGAAGGCTTGGGGATGGAGGTACTCCATGCATTGGTAATGAGTTAATGAGTACCAACTTCTTTATTGCTATGGCGGATTTGGCATTCTGATATATGAATACATATCTTGGTTTTGTTGTAGAAGAAGGGAGTCTGTTATATTTTGTAAATCAAACCTGGAAATTCTCTTACATATTCATAGCAGGTAGGAGAGGAAAAAAATTAAGATGAAAGGAAATTTGTTTTCTATGAAATAGGCATTCCAGAGTGCATAGTGGAAGGTCTGGGTGGCTTTAAGATAAAATTTGTGAATAGGAGTGTTGAAGGGAATGAGAATGAAGAAATGGGTTGTAGGGTGTTTCACATGGGGTTTGTATGAAGATCTACTATAGTTCAGTTACTAGGATGGGAAGGATATGACAACATCATTGAGTGGAGGGTATCACTCCTCTGTCCTCACTGGGCAAAAGGCAGTAGGAGGTGGGAGGCCTAAATTGGAAGGGAGAGTTGCTCCACATCCCAGTTGGGATATTGACCTGGAAGCAGCACATTTTGAATGCCTTGGCAGCCTTGCAACAGAGTACAAATTGCACCCAGAAGGAGATGGATGATTCAGGGCACAAGCCCATCTCTAGTCTGATGAGGTAGCAACAGGAAGTTATTTCTTGAGGAGGGTATTAGCAGCTAGGTAATAATGGTAATTAATTTAAATTTGAAGACCCCTTTTTGTTATGTTATGTAAGCAGGTACTTAGCCCTTAGCCAAGCCTCTGTGAAAGAGGCAGAGGGTATGAACTCAGTCTCCTGTTGCTGACATAACAGGAAGGTTTTGGCTGAAACAGAAAGCCAATGCTGTGTGTGTGTGTGTGTGTGTGTGTGTGTGTGTGTGTGTGTGTGTAAGAAAAGCCCCAGAGAAGCAGAATCAGAATTTTTCTCCTTGCAGGACCTGGTGGAGAAATCATGGAGACTGAAGCCAGCTGAGAGGAAGATAGAGAGAGAGACAGACAGAGAGAGAGAGACAGAGAGAGACAGAGAGGGACAGAGAGACAGAGAGACAGAGAGACAGAGAGACAAAGAGACAGAGAGGGGGGGGGGAGAGGGAGAGAGAGAGAGAGTTTCTCTCTCAGCAGCATCTAGAAGCTGGGCTGCTATTGGACTGAGAACTGAGTTGGAGTTTTCTTGAGACCAAAATCTGGTGAAAGCTGAAGTTGTTGCCTGGGAGGCTGAAATGGCTGCTGCCAGATTTCTTCTGGGTCCTAGGGCCAGCCAAATTGTTGGAGGACTAAAGAAGCATGACCAGGATGCTAATATTTTGTTTGTTTGTGGCTTGGTTGATCCTTAAGTTCCCAGCAACAGAAATTGTGGAGGTTTGAGATGTGCTGGACCCTGTGAACTGCAATGTGTAGCAGGAATGGCCTGGAGGACTGAAGAAGGACCTGGGAGTAGTCTGCCTCTGAATCCAGGTGACTGTTTGGTGGACTTGTTTAGGAGCTGGGACCATAAAAGGGGATCCAGGGAATCTGAGAGACCACCCCAAATCAAGATGAAGAAAAGGCCTCTCCTTGGATATTGAATGTGGTGATGAAATTGAAGTTTACTAGAGACTGAGGGGTGGAGGGTTTATGTAATTTTCTAATGTTTGTATTTAGTGATCAATGATCTGATTGCTAAGTGACTGATTGCTAGATAAGTGACTGATTGCTAGATAAGTGACTGATCAAGTTAACCTATGATTGCCCATGAGTGGAAGACTGGCTATTGTATTTTGAGATAACTGAATGACTGAGTGAGGAGGCAAACTATTTTAGGGTTACAACATGATTGTTCTTTTGTTCTTTGTTCTAAATACTGTGACCACTTTGGTGAAAGCTATGTGCCCATTTTAATGACAAGCTGTTTGAACACTATATTGTGATTTTCTGTGATAAGATGTAATGTTGTGAATATCATATTGTGATTTGTTATGAATGTTTTCCTATGATTGGTTCTTGAATACATGGAGTGTTCACTATACTGTGTAATCAGAACCTTAAAAGCTGCTCACAGCAGCATTCTTTTGGGAAGCAGCTTGTGCATGGCATTACACTAGGGGGAATCAGAAAAGGCTTCATGTAGAAAATGAAATCTTAGCTGCCTATGAAAAGAAATTCTAAGAAACAAAAGTTAAGGGAGGAGAGCTCTCTAGTCATAGGAGGACAGCCAGTTTTAAAATTACCATGACAGAAAAAGGAGAGCATGAAAAATTAAGAAGGGCAAAATGTCTGGAATGATTATCTAATATGTGAAAAGAAAAGTATAATCAGAAGGAACAAAAGACAGGTTAAGGCCAGGACATAAAGGCTTTACATGTCCAAAAGAAAAGTTTGTATTTGCTTTGAGAGCAAATTGAAGCTTATTGAGTAGGAGGTGGCAGTGACATGGTCAGACCTGTATAGGAAAATCATGAGCAGAGGTGTGGAAGATGGACTGAAATGGGTGAGACTTGAAGCAAGGAGAGTAATTAGGTTATTGAATTATCCAGGCAAGAAAGGGCCTGAACTAGGATTGCTGTGCATGCATAGACAAGGGAAGGAATGAGAGAGATGTGGAGGTAGAAATGACAAGATTTGGCAACTATAAACAAATAACTTGATGTTCTCATATATATTAAATTAGTCTTCTGGGACCTAATAACCCTTGAGTTAACTGAGTTGCCAAATATATAAAGCTCGGGACCAGATTCTGACCCTATGCTGATTCCACCAAAATGCTTCCATCCTATGATGCTTACCTAAAACAATGAGGCAGTCAGTTACTATTAAAGTTTTTAATGCCACAAGCTATGGAAGAAATGGTTTCTGGATTTCAAGTCTCTACATGAATAATCCCCTGTAAAGATTAACTATCTCTTTGTAGATATCTTCATATTTTGTAATTGAATGGAATGGAATTTCACAATTTATGAAGGCCTACCGTATGATCAGCATTGTTCTAGGCTTTGGAAACATAATAACAAAAGGAAGACAGAGACACTCTGGAATTTACAATCTGAGGTGGGGAGGATTACAAACTGTTCTACTTGGAAAGAAGGACTATAACATGTAAAGAGAAAAGTAAACACAAAATACTTTGAGAAGGAGGAGTGTATTAAAGAATGGAGAGATTGGGGAAAGTTTAAAGCATGAGGTCCAAATTTTACATATTTCATTTAACAATGTAAGAGAATAGTAACTTACAAAGGTAACTTAAACAGGATGTTCTTCTTTCTTGTTCTCTGTTTGATGTTTGTGTTTTTACATTTTTAAAAAAATTGCTATTTATTTCAGAAAACAGTTCTTTCACTTTCAAAATTGGGATATTAGAGAGGTGGTTAGGTGGCGCAGTGAATAGAACACCCACCCCGGAGTTAGGAAAACCTGAATTCAAATTCAGCCTCAGACACTTAACACTTACTAGCTGTGTGACCTTGGGGAAGTCACTTAACCCCAATTGCCCTACCTTCCCCCCTCTGAAAAAGAAAAAAAAAACAAGTTGGGATATTATCTGAATAAATTGGTTTATTTTGAAATTTTGTCTCTAATTCAAATCAAAGTTAACTCTGTACAGTGTGTGGTTTAATGAAAAAAAAGTGGATAATGCTTATGTTGAGCTCTTCTAGCAATATTTATTAATTTGTAGACTGTTCTAAGCAAGGCAGAACTTTAATCTTTTGTAAGTGGACAAATAAAATGGCCTTGTCCACTTCATTAAAATCTTAGGGATTGCTTTCAGTAGACAGTTATAGCTTTTCTAGAGATGTTATTGCAGTGGGGAAGGAATGTCATTTGTTTTGCAAAGGTCATAGCTAATTTTTCTTGAAACAAAAGTAACTTACTAAAGAGAAAACAAAATCAGATGAAAATAATGATTCTATTTCATTCTTTAGACAAAATCAGTATAAATGGACTCATAGATCATTAAAGCTGTCTAAAATCATACAGTCAAGTAGTGGCAAAGCCAAAGCTTGAACCCTCCAGGTCTTTGAGCTCCTAGTTCACTGCTGCTTCAGCTCTGTTGTGCTCAACTGGTTGCCTCATGATCAGTTTCTTACCTATAATGAATACTTTACCTTTGTAAGATTCATCATTCCATTTTTGTTCATACAAACTAGAAAAACTTTATTTTTTATTTTTTTAATTTCTCCATCTTCTAGAGTTGTTACACTCTGGCTTGTGCTTTGTATAGATTAGAGGAAAATATGCATGTTGCCTCTTAAACTCTCTCACATTCAAGGACTCAGCTGAGACACACAGCCTGTGGGACAGAAAACAATCAGCCTCAGCATCTCAATGTACTGTTAAAAACTAGCTTTGTATGGCATGTTTTTTTTGGTATTTATATAAAAAACAAAAAAAACAAGCAAACATACACAAAAAATCAGTCTGAGTGAGGAATAAGTTGAGGAAGTGCATGTGTTCATAATACTTTCCTCTTTCTCCTGCAGACATCAGACTGCTTTTCCTTACTAATTCAGGAAGATTAAAAGTTCTAATTCATCATAAATTCTGAATGAGAGTAGTATGCTATATAAATAAATGTTTGTATGAACTGAAAACAAAAAAAATATCCTAGCAATAACTTTTTCTTTAAGTAGAAATTAGGATACAAGTGAAAAACTCTAGAGATATTTTGGCAAAGAAGAGATCATAATTTATGGAAGTGTACCTGTTTCCTTTCAGAGTAGAATAAGAATATGTAGCTATATTGTGGGGACAAAGAGAATATGAATCAAGGGAGAGTGGCTAGGTAGGAAGTGAGTGAGTGAGAGTACGGAGAGAAACAGGAGAGGGAGAGAAAGATTGTGACTACTTTTATTTTAATGGATTGGTCCCACCAATCTTACATAGACTTTATTGCCCATTCTATCTTTCCTGGACAATAGGGTTTATTGCATGAACTGAAAAGAAAAACAAAAAGAAGTCAGAACAAATTAGAAAAATTCATATGTGTTTGTGTGTGTATGTTATATATATATGTACATATACAAATGTATCTTCTATATTTTTGCCCAAGGTGAAACTAATTTCTTTTATCATTTCTTTTCAGCCAGGAGAACACTGGGAGTTACAGCTCCATGATTTTCCTCAGACATAAACCTGTCAACCTGGAAATGTTTTGGAAAGGGATGGAGGAAAAACTGAGCTACTACCTTTCCAAAAATTTCTATTTATAAAAAATATATATACTCAGTCTCATCTAACTGTTCATGATTCCATTTGGGGTTTTTTGTCAAAGATACTGAAATGTGTTTACCATTTCCTTCTCTAGCTCATTTGACAAATGAGGAAATTGAGGCAAAAAGGGGTAAGTGATTAACCCAGAATCACATAGCTATTATGTGTGTGAGGCCAGATTTGCTCTCAGGTCTTCCTGACTCCAGGCGAGGCACTCCACCATCTAGCTGCCTTAAATATATACATATGTATATAGATGATGCATGTGTGTATTTATGTGTGTGTGAGTACATATGTGTTCATGTGTGTGTAGAGAAAGAGGTTGATTGATTTCTTTATCCATTCTCAAGAACTTATTTTCTTTAGAATCTATTTCATCAAGTTTCAATTATTGTTTTTGTTTTTTGTTTTTTTTAATCTATATCTGCCTTGTTCTGGGAATCAAGTTGGCAGAGTAAGCTGTAACTCTCCTATATTCACCTCCAAAGAACAATAAAATAGCACCTCTAAACAAATCCTGATACAGCAGAACCAGCAAAAAGATTGAGTGAAATCATCTTTTAGCCCAAGAAACTTAGTATTAAGGCAAGGAAAGGTCTGTCTCACTTGGGCAAAAGGGGAGTACAGGACAGGACAAAAAGCATACTAGCAAGCCAGCAGCAAAGCCTATCTTAGCAAATCAGCAGGAAATCCTGAGCCCCAGTGTAGTGGAGCAGGGAGATGCCAACACCAGGACCCCCCACACGTGCTTCAGCACAACTCCAGACAAAAATGCAACTTCTAGCAGCCAGACTACCATATTTTAGTGTTGTACCTGGGAAACACAGAAACACCCCGCAAGCTTCAGTACAGGACAGACACCAACACTAGGACCACAAGTCAGCACCCGGTAAGCTGTCAGACCCCTATAGCTACCAGCAGCACGAGCCAGTCCCTCATTACAGCATCAGACATGAGGGTCCCCACTGTCCTCAGGAAAATGTCAGTGCAGCACCAGGTAAATAGGCAGAGCCTGCAACCCCAAGCAGAAGAAGCCTGAAACAGTTCCTCTTCCACCCCAAGAGCAGACCTCAAATTTAAAAGCAAGGACAAAGGCCAATAAAAAGATGAGTAAAAACTAAAATGAAAAAGAATCTGACCATAGAAAGTTATTAGGGTGACAGGGAAGATCAAGACACAAACCCAGAAGAGGACAACAGTGTCAAAACACCTATAGGCAAAGCCTCAAACAAAAACAGGAAGTGGCCACAAGCTGAAAATAAACTCATAGAAAAGCTCAAAAAGGAACATAAAAATCACAAAAGAGAGGTAGAAGAAAAATTGAGATAAGAAATGAGAGTGATGCAAAAGAAATATGAAAAAACGTCAGGAATATAGAAAAAAACAACTGCTTAAAAAGTAGAATTGGTGAAATGGAAACAGAAATACAAAACTTAACTGAGGAAAACAACCCCTTAAAAATTAGTATTGGGCAAGTGGAAGATAATAGATCTATGAGACATCAAGAATCAATCAAACAAATTCAAAAAAATGAAAAATAAAATAGAAGAAAATGTAAAATACCTCACTGGAAAATCAACTGACCTGGAAAATTGATCCAGGAGAGACAATGTCAGAATCATTGGACTGACATGATATTCTGGAACCAGAGGTCAAAATAGACATTGAAAGAATCCACTAATCAACTAAAGAGATCTCAAAATAGTAACTCCAGGGAATGTTATAGCCAAATTTCAAAACTACCAGGTTAAGGGAAAAAAAAATACTACAAGTGTCCAGAAAGAAATAATTCAAATATTAGGGAGTCACACTCAGGATTACACAGGATTTAGTGATCCAACATTAAAGGCTCAAGGTCATGGAACATTAGATTCCAGAAAGCAAAGGAGGTAGGACTACAACCAAGAATCACCTACTTGGCAAAATTAAGCATAATGCTTCAAGGGGAAAAGTGATGATTCAATGAAAGAGAAGGATTTCAAACTTTCATGAAGAGAAGGCTAGAATTAAACAAAAAATTTGATCTCCATTATCAAAAGCAAAGAGAAGCCTAAAAAAGGAAAAGAAAACATAAGGGACCAAATGGAGCTGAACTGTTTACATTCCTACATGGGAAGATAATACTCGTAATTCTTTTTAAACAATCGTATCACTAATAGTAAAGTTAGACTGAATATACATAGAGGGAAGGTATAGGTATAAGATGAATTTGAGGGAATGATGTAAAAAATAATTAAGGGATAAGAAAGAGGAGTACACTGGGTGCAGAAGAATGGAATAAATTATTTCACACAAAAACATGGGAAAAACCTATTAAAGTGGAGTGAAAGATGGGAAGGTGGATGATGACCATCATTTAACTCTTACTCTCATCAGTATAAGTTCAAAGAGTGAATAATATACATGATCAGTTGAATACAGAAATCTGTCCTACCCAGTAGCAAATTGTATTGGTAATGGAATTTGGAGATGCCCCTCTATTGGCTTGTTTTTTGGGCTGAGTGTTAAAACCCAGAGCTTGTGAATCCCACTTGTGGGATGGACTTGTTGAGGTGAAGAGAGGGGGCTGAACTGGGAGGAGCCGTGAATTGGGAGAGAGGCCCAAGCCTAGAGAAGGCCAGAAGAACTTTGTGAGAGTAGTATCCAGTATCATGGAGCCTGAGTTGCTGAGAGAAAGACAGCTGAGAGACCGTGGGAGCTGCCCACGACTTTGAGAGCTTGCACCCAGAATTGCCAAGGACTGAGGAGGCATGGCTGTGATGCTGGTATTTTGTCTGTGTGTTTTGATGTTGTTTTACCAGATTCACCTGATGGTGAAGGACAGTGCTGCTGTTGTAGAGGTCCTGGAACCTGGCTGTTGGTTCAGAAGACCTGAAGAAGGATTTTCCTGTTGTATGTTTACAGAAATCCTGGAAGAGGGCTTGCTGATGTTTTCAGGGGTTCTGGGACTGTTCTACAGGTAGAGAGTGACTTGATGAGGACACTGGCTATGGCTTTGTTGAGCCTTGTCTCCCCAAGAACTGAGATTGCTGAGGGCTTGCTTCAAGTAAAGATGATCGAAGGACTTTTTCTTGGGTATTCAATGCTGAGTTTAACCCTGTGACTTAAGGGTGGTTGGCCTTTTGTGTTTTCCTGCCCCTTTTGAGATTCAGGGGTGGGAAGCCTTTGAGTGATTGACCAAATGAATGTGCTTTGTTTATGGTTGGAGACTAATCTCCATTTGAGAAGAATTTTGACTGACTAAATGAATGTACTGTCTAGGGATGGAGTAGTACCTGGATTGAATTGAGAACTTGCTAAAGGAACAAGTTACACTGTATTTTGATGTTTTTTCTGTTCTGTGAATGTTTGCTGAATAAATGGGGTTTACTATGCAAATTAAGTAAAGTGTGGGTTACTGACAGGAGGAAGGACAGACTGGAGGATTTTGTAGATAGAAGCAAAACATTATTGAATAGGAAAAGAATGAAAGAAGAGAAAGGACAAACAGGAGGAAAAATAGGATCGAGTAAAATATATAGGTAGTAATCATAACTGTGAATGGTATAAACTCTCCTATAAAATGGAAGTGGATAGCAAAGTGGGACAAAAACCAAGATCTTACAATATTTTGTTTGCAGGAAACACACTTGAGGCAGAGAGACACACACAGGGCAAATGTAAGGGGCTAAAGCAGAATCTATTATGAAGCTGGAGTTAAAAAAAAAAAAAAAAGGAGAGGTAGCAATCCTGAACTCAGATAAAGCCAAAGCAAAAAATAGATCTAATTAAAATAGATCATTTTTATTATATTAAATTAAAAAGGATCTGCACATACAAAACCTATGAAACCTTTATTAGAAGGAAAATAGAAAATGGGGAAATAATTTTTAAGCCAATTTCTCTGATAAAGGCCTCATTTCTCAACTATATAGAGAACTGAGTCAGATTTATAAGAATATAAGCCATTATCCAATTGCTGAATGGTCAAAGGATATGCACAGTTTTCAGATGAAGAAACCAAAGCTATTGATAGGCATATGAATAGGTGATCTAAATCACTTTTGATTAGAGAAGAGCCAATTAAAACAACTCTGAGGTATATGATAAATGTTGGAGAGGATGTGAGAAAATTGGGACACCAATGTACTGTTGTTGGGGTTGTGAAGTAATCCAACCACTGTGCAGAGCAATTCACAACTATGCCCAAAGGGCAACAGGACTGTGCATATCTTTTGTTCCAACACTACCACTAGTTAGTCTTTTCACAATATATCTCAAAAAAGATCATAAAAAAGGAAAAAGGACCTACATGTACAAAAATATTTATAGCAGCCTTTTTCATGGTGGCAAATTATTGTAAAGTGAGAGAATGCCCATCAGTTGGGGAATTGCTGAGCAAGCTATGATATACAAATGGAATGCAATGGTACTGTGTAGTAAGAAATGATGAAGAGGCAAATTTCAGAAAAACCTGGAAAGATGTGTATGAAGTGATGCAAAGTGAAATGAACAGGACCAGTAAAACATTGTACACAGTCTCAGCAACATTGTGCAATGATCAACTATGAATGACTCAGCTCCTCTCAGCAACATACTTATCCAAGACAAGAACAAAGAACTCAAGAAGGAGAAAGTTAGCCACATCCAGCGAAAGAACTGTGGATTCTGAATGCAGATAGAGGGATACTTTTTTCACTTTATTCTTTCTAGTGTTTTTTTTACTATTTATCTATGTTTATGCCTAATACGGAAATGTTTAAATAACTGCACATGTATAACTTATATCAAATTGCCTACTCTTTTAGGAAGAGAGGAAGGGAGGGAGCGAGAAAATTTTGGAACTTAAAATTTTGTAAAAATAAATGCTAAAAATTACCTTTACATGTAATTGGCAAAAAATAAAATACTAAAAATATTCAAAAAATGAAAAATGAAAAAAAATTACATCTGCTAATGAGGCTTAGAAGTATCTCTTTTCTTATACTCAGAAGAATTTTATGTTAATTGAATCAGTGAATTTTTCAATGAATAACTTCATAAGAAACATATATTTAGTTTTCTACCAAGAGTTATGGAAAGCTAAGAGCAGAGACATGACCTGACTCTCACCAACAAGTCTAGCTGATTGAGCAGATGGTACATCGTGCAACTGAAACAACAACAACAAAAATGATGTTCCCCTGGAATCCTTAACTTCACTGACAATAGTTCATGGTACTGGAGTTAAGAGGAAAAATAGCATGAAATGAATGGCCCAAGCAGTGTGACTAAGGAAACCTCATAGAGTAAGGAAGTTAGCTTTCTTGTAGGAGACAATCTCTCATTCAAACAAAGGTCACTCCAGAAAAAAAAGAAAAAAGAAAAAAGAAAAAAGATGGATATATAGTTGAAAGAAAAAAGAACAGGAAAAAAAATGAAGCTGGCTGGAAAATAGTTCTACTACTGGAAAACCTCAAATGGCTAAGAATTAAAAAGTTACTCAAGTGAAACAAAAGGATGTCAATAGTTCAAATGCCAACCAATGGAAAATAAGTAGCTTATTACCCATCCTTTCCAAATTATTTCTTGAGATCTACAGCTGCAATGGGATTAACCTTTGCTTTCAACTGTTGCCCCATATAGCTTTCCAAAAAAAAGATTATTTCTGGCTTTTTACATTCAGAGAGATGCCAATATTTTTGTTTTTGTTTGGTCTGGTTTTATTTTTGGGTTCCCCTCACCACCCAGTTACTAACCAACTTAGGAAGCAGGGGTGGAATGTCAGTTTTCTTTGCTGACCACTGTCATTCTCCATACAAAAACAAAATTTGGAAAGTGTGGCTTACTATATTACTGATATTTTCAGGAATGTAAAAAAAAATAGAGTAATCTTTGATGTTGCTAGAATGGAATCTAAATCTATTATGCTAATACTTCTAGCACCCAAAACAAGAGCAATGTTCTCCAAGCATCAACATATTATGTACAGTTGAGACACCCATTACATGGCATGTATAGGAACTAAGTTGGCAAAGTATTTTTGTGTGTTTATTTGTTTTTTTTTTACACATGTCAATGTCTTTAAATTGTCTCTGCTGCTAAGGAAGAGTAAGAACACATAACTATGTATTGCAAAAATCAGAATTAGAACATATGTTGGGGAGGAGGATTTGAATGGATTGAAAAGCATTTATTAAATACTTACTATATGATGGGCACTGAAGAACTAAGGAGATAAACACAAGCACACAAGTCCTACCCTTAAAAAAAAAAAACAAAAACTTAAGTTCTAATGAAAGAAGTCAGTATATACAGGATTGGTGGAAGGAGGGATGAGATGAGACTAAATCACGCAGTAGTATAGTTTTGAAGCCTATCTGTGAAAAAAAAAATAAATTGAAAGCTCACCTAACAGAGCCCAGAGTCCCAGGCAGGGATTCTAAGTTTTGCTTAGAGTGCAATGAGGAGGATGGACAGGTTGAAGGCACTATGGTTTAGAAATGTCAAGCATATTAAAATCTTATTCTTTAAAATCTTTTATTGTTATTGTTTCTGTTGTTCAGTCATTTCCATCATGTCTGACTCTTTGACCCTATTTGGTGTTTTCTTGGCAATAGTACTGAAGTGGTTTGCCATTTCCATCTCCAGTTCATCTTATAGATGAGGAAACTGAGGAAAATAGGGTTAAGTTACTTGAGCGGGTCACAAAACTAGGAAGTGTCTGAGTCCAGATTTGAATTCAAGAATATGAGTCTTAATGAGTCCTGACTCAACACCCTATCCACTGTGCCATTTAGTTGCCCATCAAGTTGAAAGGTCACGTAACAGAGTCAAGGGTACCAGGCAAGAATTCCAAGTTTCAGCTCAAGAGGGATGGGCAGATTGCAGATGGGATCATTTAGAAATGTGAAGCATATTACAGTCTTACTCTTTAAATTCTGTAAGTCTGTGCTTCACAAGGGAGATTATCTGTTACATCAATAGAAATCTAACATTCAAATCAAGAAGGTGCAGGTTCAAACTTGCCTAAGTACTGTGTGACTCTGGGCAAGGTCCTGATCCTTAACCTTACAGTGATCCCAGGCAATTCACTAAGACATTAAATTAGAAATCAGTTGCTAATGTGCAGGAGTAGTACCAATTTCCATAACAAGGAGTTCCCAACAGTGATGAAATAAGTGATTAGGATGAGAAAGGAAGAAAAATGGGAAAAAAAAATAAAGGAAAAATCTTTGGAAAATACTGAAATGGCTAAAGCTTATGATAAGGTTTATTGGCATTTCACTTAACCAATTACATTAATCAAAATCATATAAATTAAATGTTAAATATTTGGTGTGATACATTAGTAAGTGCTCAAATATAGAAGTGAAGAGTAGATTAATTAGAGCCAAAGTTGCTGGGTTTAAATGAAAATGTCACTAATTAAAAATGAGATAAAGAGCTATTTTTTCACTTGTACCTATTTCTATGCTGCTGCAGAGTATTGTTCTTGCTTCTGCTATTAGAAAAGGGACGATAGCTTTCCTGGTTGCCAACTGATGTCTGGGGCAATAGTTCTTTACAAAGTGTTTAGTTTTACTCCTTTCTGGAAGGAATGGAAGCACAAAGTGTTTCTGAATTATTATAGAAAATTAGTTTTACATTTGACAACAGGAAGAAAACAAAGACATGTTTTGTCAACTTTTTAAAAAGCAGGAGTAGATCAGAGCTAGCCAGATCCTGGTCGGGGAGAGGACATTCATTACCTAGATAAAGAGGGGGCAGAGTCAAGATGGTGGCTTTAAAGCAGAATTCCATGGCTCCCCCCATAACCACCTCAAAAACCTATAAAATATGACTCTAAACAAATTTTAGAGCTCCAGAACCCACAAAATAACAGAGTAACAAAGTTCTCACTGAAGGCAGCCCAGCAGGTAAATGGAAAGGGTTCAACACAGTGCACTGGAAACAGAGCCCAGCCCCATGCAGTTTTAGCCCCAGGTTGTGCAGGAGAAGCCCAGGCTGGAGCTTTCAGGAGAGCAGATCACTGGAAGCTGTGGTGGTTTCCAGAATTAGCAACCCATAAGAGCCAAGGACAAAGGGAAAAGGTCAGTGGAACTTGGCTAAATTTGGGGGAGAGGGTCTGGTCCACTGCCTCCAGAGCTAGAAGTGGTCTGAAGTGGTGGCCCTGCAACCACCTCCATGTGGTTGCTTCAGATCTACCAGCCTGCAAATTGTAGGGGGCCAAGTGATCATTCAGAGACCAAGTGCTCTTGAATTAACCTGCCTGGATCAGGATCATGGTCTTAGGTGGTGGGCCTAAGGTGTGTGACCAGTGAGCGAAATCTGGTGGGGACTGCAGAAACAGTAGCCTCCTAATAGCTCTGGTAGCTGCAAAAACCCCAGTGATTCAGGACAGAGCTCTCCCCTCTGAAAGGAGAGTTCTACTGAACCCAAAAGTCAAGTAATTGACTGGCAACATGAGCAGGCAAAGGAAGCAAAATAAGCTCAGCAAGCCAGCTTTAGATTCTTTTTGGGGGACATAAAGGATCAAAGCATGGAACAGGAGGAAGACAACATAGTCAGAACTCCTGCACTAAAAGCTTCTAAGAAAAATATAAATTGGTTACAGGCCATAGAGGAGCTTAAGAAGGATTTTGGAAACCAAATAAGAGAAATGGAGGAAAAATTAGGGAGAGAAATGAGAATGATGCAAGAAAATTATGAAAAGAGAATGAACAACCTGACCAAAGAAAATAACACCTTAAAAAATAAATTAACTCAAAAGGCAAAAGAGGGCCAAAAAGCCAATGAGGAGAAGAATGCCTCCAAAAGTTGAATTTTCCTGATGGAAAAAGAATCTCAAAAGCTTACTGAAGAGAATAATCCCTTCAGAATTAGAGTGGAGCAAATGGAAGCAAATGACTTTATGAGAAATCAAGATACTATTAAACAGATCCAAACAAATGAAAAAATAAAAGGCGATGTGAAATATCTCATTGAAAAAACCACTAACCTGGAAAATAGAGTGAGGAGAGACAATTTAAAAATTATTGGACTATCTGAAAGTCATGATAAAAAAAAAAACTAGAAATCATCCTTCAAGAAATTCTCAAGGAAAATTGCCCTGATACTTTAGAACCAGAGGGCAAAATAGAATTTGAAAGAATTCACTAATCACCTCTTGAAAAAGATCCCCAAAAGAAAACTCCTAGGAATGTTATAGCCAGGTTCTAGAATTCCCAGATCAAGGAGCAAATATTACAAGCTGCAAGAAGAAACAATTCGAATACTGTGGAAACACAATCAGGATAACACAGGATATAGCAGCTTCTACATTAACGCATTGAAGGGCCTGGAATATGATATTTCGGAGGTCAGGGGAGCTAGGATTAAAGCCAAGAATCACCTATGCAGCAAAACTGAGTATAATGTTTCAGGGGAAAAATATGGTCATTCAATGAGGTGGAGG
>CM053591.1:97753091-97768304 GCA_028646515.1 Pseudochirops corinnae
CTGAACTAGGTAAATGATATGTTTGATTAAAGTAAGATTGTTAACCCATTTTGAGTTGCTTTCCTTTAGAAAAGCAGATCTAAGAACCTCTGCTAGTAGCCGCCCTAGGTATGCTAGGGTGCTTACTGTTACAAGCCACCTGCCAGAAAGGTGGCATTCAGTCCTATCCTGTTAAATATCACTGACCTAACTATTTCTGACCGTCTATAAAAAATAACTCTGGGGAATGTCTTCCCACAATATGAGGATAGTGGTATATAATGACACCACTCTTCTCCAAACACCAGTTAAAATGAGGTAAAATTTTTTGGCAATTTTCTCAATAGTCTGGAGTAAATGGAATTTTGGGTCACCTATCTTTATTCATATTGAAAAATCATGCCTATGAAGAACTAATCTTATGGTATATACTACCACATCAGTTCATGTGACCATCTAATTTTCCTTGTACTATTACAATGACTTCATGATTAATCTCCCTGCATCAAGGGTTTCCCCCTACCTTCCAAACATTAGTAGATCTATAAAGTGATATTCCAAAATCACAGGTTTGATTGTCACTTTTTTGCTCAATAGGGTCCAAATTATTTCCTCACAAGTATAGGATCAAACATTTTGGTAGTTCTAGCCTACATAGTCTCCCTTTTTAGTGTTATGTAATCTATAGTCTAGCCAAACTGAAGTATTCCTTATTCATACAAATAATATTTCATTTCCTGTTTTTGAATGTATAGACCCTTCCTTATACCTAAAACTCTTTTTTTTTCCTTTACTTGCAATTGATAGGCATGACTCAGGTGGACATTCAGCAAAGGAGTCTGAGAAAAAGCATTCAAATAGGTAGGAGAACCAAGAAACTTAAATCGAGAGAGAAGATACCATCAAGAGAATAGATAGATAGTATCAAATGCTAAAGAAAGGTCAAAAAAGTTGAGGATGGGTAAAAGACCATTGGATTTAGCAATTAAGAGAGATCTGTTTCAGTTGAATGGCGGTTTTAAATGCCACACCACAGGGATTTAAGAAAAGAACAAGAGGAAAAGTGGAAGAACCTATTATAGATGACCTTCTCAAGGATTATAACCACAAAAGGGAATAGAGATATGGGATAATAGTTAGCAGTGATGAATGGATCAAATGATAGTTTTTGAGGATTAAGGAGACATGAGCATGTTTATAAGCAGAAGGGAAGCAGCTAGCAGATAGAGATATTGAAGATAAGTGAAAGAGTGGGATGATAGAGGTGACAGTATTTTGGTGAATATAGGATGGAATGGGATCTTTTGTTGCATGTAAAGAGGATTGTATTGGCAGGAAGTAAGGCCACCTCACTATGTTAGACAGAGGGGAAAGAAAAGACAGTAGCAGAAGGCATCTAACTCCATTAATATTCAGCAAAATAATGATTGATGTAAATTTTTTAGCATAATGTGATTAAATTTAGTTTGTTTGATGATATCCAGTTGGTCTGTGAATGGCAGGGTTTATTTTTAATAAAATACCTCAGAATTTAATACTATAATGACATCAAAGAATATTATCCTAACAGGTTAGAAGAAAAACTACTTCTACCACCTTACTATTATTTTCCAAGCTAAATGATCCAATAATGGGAGGGACTAGGACCATGGCGTGCTGAATGGTGTTCAGTCATTGTCTTCAACCACAATATCAGAATCTTGGAATGGAATTCAGCTACTTCTACTTTAATTGTTCAAAACTGTCCCCAACCATCACATTTACTCTGTGGAGACAGTGGAACAGAATTAACTTGTTTTATTTTTTTTTTCCGTTACTTTATTGTGAGTTGTATTGTCATTATGTCCAGAAAAAGCATAGACATGAAAATACTTTATACGTAGTTCATGAAATATAAAAGAATTCATAGAATTTAGATAAAATTTTAGCTTCGTTTGACACTGAAATTTGAAGATTTAAACTATGACCTACAGTGCTCATTTTTCAGTGCTTCTTAAAGTTCATACTAGATATATGACATAGGAGAAAATGATTGTTTTAAGCAACATGATATCAGACCCTCCAACTTAATTACTACAATACTCTTGGCATTATACCCAAGATTTAATAAATAGCTTCTTAGCCTGTAAAAATATCTTGGCAATATTTGTCCCTTCTTGCCTACGCCCATCTTACCCTTATCCCAAGTTTGTATCTTCTCACTTACTATATTTCTTCTTTATTTTGAGTGGCCAGTTTCTATTTTTATTTGTTCATTCTTAAAAATTCATAAAAGCCTTGCTCAACCAGTATTATAAAAGTGAAAAAAAAAATTTGGAAGAATGTCTAAAGAGAAATTATTTAATCAGTGGAAAAAGGTAAAAACACAACAGGAGGGAACAGATAATTATTGGCACAAGTAGACACTTGCTTTTGATCTATAATAATAATAGCATTTATTATGTGTCAGATACCAAGCTAAGCACTTTACATATATTATCTCATTTAACCCTCAAAAACAACGCTGGGAAGTAGGCACTGTTACTATTCCCATTTTAAAGATGAGGAAACTGAAGCAAGCCTAGGTTGTAATTTGCCTACAGTCATACAACTAGTAAGTATCTGAGATTACATTTGAACTCAGTTCTTTCCAAGTCTAGGCTCTAACACAGCTACCTCTGATCTCTTGCATCTTTGAATTTAAGGACACATTTTCACCTGAGAACTTCAAGAAGGCTTTATAAGTTATAGTTTTAAAGCAGGAAAAAAAATTTAACTGTTTGCATTTTGAAGTTACATTCATTTTTTTCACACTTAATGAGCTTGACTCTCTGAACCATGTATGTCCTAGTACTATGACCTAAAACCCAGAGGAGAAAAAGACTCTTCTGAATTTTCTTCCATATGTCAAAATCTAGCTAAAGAGAACTGTTTCCTTACAGCTAATGTACTTGCCAGGGAAAGGTTTTTACTGTACCACTTCATCAAGAAATATCTGTTGATCACCTGCTGGTCTCTGTATGGGATTTAAAGAAGAAAAATTCTTGATTAACATGTGGTTCCTGCCTTCTAAGGGGCTTAGAATAATTAGATATAGTATCCTTAATGGACTTTGGATACTACTCAAACAAAAGATACCATTGAAATAAATAGTAGCACATTGGTTTAATCTTTAGAAACACTTCTTTTACTTTGTTTTAATTATCAGTAACTGCCTAATCTAAGTCAATATGGATTATTTGTGAATTGTCCCCTTCAGTTTGTGCTATGTAGAGACAGGCATGGGTTCTGCATGAGTGCCATCCTAATATCTTGTCCTACTTCACAGTCCTAATCACTAGCATGCCAAATAAAAGAAAGAATTGTATGTATATTGAATTACCTGGAATTGTCTCTTGCAATAATTCATTTAAAGACTTTTTCCCTGCATGTACACTTTTACAAGGGATTTGGCTTATTTTTAAAATAATATGTTTTGGAAGAATTCACTTTTTAAATGACTCCTATATTAAAACTATTTTAAAACTCTAGTATTTCAATGTATGAGTAGCCAGGATAAAGAATAAGAGGGAAACTCATGCAATTTCTCACTAACCCAAGTTCCCCAACTCCAGCCTCCTTAACCACCTTTGCTCAGATTCCCTCTGAAGAAATAAGTCATAGAGCTCTACTGGCCAGTGATCCTGCTGCGGCAGCCTCAAGAGAGGAAAGCTCCTTTCCTCGCCCTCTGCTTCCCTGGCAGAGTTGTAGCCAGGCTGTAGCAGCTGGCACATCTTCCCCCTTTACCCTCATGGCTTCAAATTCCCCAGCAACTACTTTTTACTCAGCCACCCTCTATTGCAATTCCCACTGTTCTCCCAGCTGGGAGTAAATTCAATAATGCTAAGAAATGGGGCCAGCCAACGACTCACTTATTGCTATCTTTCTTAGTATTCTGCTTCTTACATGCCCTGTTATACTGCGGTGTCATAGAAGAGTGCTGGCATAGGAGGCACCATTTAGCACTCTAACTTGTACCATCCAGAGGCATCAGAGGACACCAAAATTGCTGTCATTGGTGGCAACGTTCTTGTTGTGGCTGGTATCCCTTCAAACATGTTAAATCTATTTGAGGGAAATATGTACTAAAGACCTCTTAGAGAGAAGAGTACATGGAGCTTCAGAGGCAGCCCATTATAATGAGTATAGGAGACATTGTCTCTAGTCTATCAACTATTGTTGGAGCATAAACTACACCTTAAAACTGATCATATTGGGTCCTGAGTTATTATTTTTATTATTAATGTTACTTATAATTAAGTACCCAACTAGAATTGATACAAATTTAGTCGATGAATGGTTCAATTAATTTTAAGGAAAAACCTTCTGCAAAGAACACAGACATTAAGCATCCCTAATCCCAGCCAATTATCTCAAAAATTCATGAAATTGTCCACAATTGAAAACAAGAAACGTAGGTGCTTCAAAATAAAACCACATTGCTAATGGAGGAAAAAAAAGAATTCCTCAAAGAAAACTCCAGTAGCATTATCAAGAATGAAATTCTTGATTATTTTTTTAACTTTCTTTTTAATCTTTCTTTTACAGATTATATTTATTTTTAAGTAAATTAGCATCCTTTTCCAACTTTAAAGGTATTGGAATACTGATACATCTGCTCTGAATTTAAATTACATCCAGTTTTTTTTTTCCTTCAAACTCTAGCTTCATTCAATCTTTCTTTCCACTTTCTACTCACATTAGTTTTAGTACCTGTTGTCACTACTTCAACTTCCCCTGAGTCTCTCTATTCCACTGTAAACATTACTTCTTCTGTAACTATATAGACCTAATCCCTTAAAGATGGCACCAAAATTCCCCAAATCTTAATCCAAGTCAAAACCCCTAGTCTCATATAGTCATTAAGTGAGTTCTAAATAATAGCAGGATGAAGATGGTATCCCTTTTCCACAGTGTTCACAATCTACTACCTATTACACACCATTTTTGGTTGGTGCTGTGAACTAAAGTCAGCCTCTGAAAATGACCTCTTTCTGCACCTGTATTGTAGGCATCTTGGGCTCAGCTGGATATTGGGGGCTATGCTGTACTTGGAATACATTCAAAACTCAGATACACCTGCAGCACTCACAAAAACAGAGCACTGAAGTATAAATTACTGGTGTCATAATTAACCTCAATGAACTCTGATCACTGAACACTCCATAAAAAAAAGCATACTCAAATATGCAGGAAAACTTCATTAAGCAGCTATTAAAGGTACAAATTAAGTCTCTAAGAACAGAGAAAGGTGAAGTCAAAATAAGATTTTAAATGTGGTTGTAAGATGGCGACTGCATTCATTGTAGGGAAATGGCAAATTTTGTAATCAGGACTGTTGGGTTTTGGCCCACTTGTTTAAAAAAGGAAGAAGCAGAAAGGAAGAGAGTCTAGAGAGCTGAAATAAACAGTAAGACTTGAGTTCAAGTCTTGTCTTTGACACATGCTGACCAGTCACCATGGGTAAGGCAGAGTAAATGCCCAGGAGACTCTTTAAGATTATAATAGTTGCTGGTCTATCTGGACTATCAGTTGGACAATGCTGGAGCCAAATCAAACCAGCTCTCAAAAGCTGATTGTTAAATTTTTCAGTGGGAACATTTACATCTCAAAAATCAGCAAATACTATGAATCATGTCTTGATTTTCTAAAGGTAAGAAAGTGATGGAGAAAATATTAATAACACAGATTGAACTTTAAAGTATGCCATGCATCTTTTAATTTTATTTTTAATTTTTTGAAGAATAGGTCACTTTGTCAGGGGTTTTCCTCACTGGGAATTCATTATACCAATAAAATCAAGCTTCCTGGTGTGTGTGTGTATATGTGTGTGTGTAGAGAGAGAAAGGGAGAGAGACAGAGAGACGGAGACAAGAGACAGAGACAGAAAGGAAGGAAGGAAGGAAAGAAGGAAGGAAGGAAGGAAGGAAAAAAGAAGGGCAAACCAGACTTCCTAGGAAGTAGATGGGGAAACCACTAATTCCAGAATCCAAGCAATACATAGTATAATAACCATTTCTCTGTCTATTTCTTAATATGCTCTACTTAATTTGTTACTATAATGCAGTAGTTCTCAACCTTCCTAATGCCATGACCCTTTAATACTCGTATGTGGGCGTATCTGCATGTGGGCAGACTCGTCTGGAGACAGATGGAGGAGTGGTGTCTTGGTTCCTAAGACCATCCAATGTATGTGTTTTCCAATGGTCTTAGGTGACCCCTGTGAAAGGGTCGTTCGACCTTCAAAGAGGTCATGACCCACAGGTTGAGAACCACTGCTATGATGAGTCTGTTGTATATGTGTGTATTTTATTGTTCTTTTTACTGCACATATGTATATACACAAACAATATTATTTTGTCTTCATATTCAAGTTTGGTTTGTAGCTATGATCATGTGATTTGGATCTTAATCTTTCTTATG
Organism: Pseudochirops corinnae; assembly: GCA_028646515.1. Taxonomy (NCBI): domain Eukaryota; kingdom Metazoa; phylum Chordata; class Mammalia; order Diprotodontia; family Pseudocheiridae; genus Pseudochirops; species Pseudochirops corinnae. Next base: position 97,759,512 of record CM053591.1, read on the forward strand.
TATTGGCAACCATTTCCCTGATTCATAGGAGCAAACGCCATGTCAAAAATAAAAAAGAGAATCTCATATGAATACATCAGGAGTACAACAGTGATATTCATTTACAAATAGCTACAACTCTGACCACACATCCTTAAAAAATAAATTAAAAAACATAATATTTATTACTTTTGACTCAGTGTAGTCCCTATACTAAGAGACTCCTACAGTCACTCTAATTCTATAATGCCGTCATGGAATTAAGGAGCCCAGAAATGAGTAAAAGCCCAAGGTCACAAGATAAACAATCCTCCTCTCCTGGGTATGGGAAAGGTAGAAACATTTATAGAGCACCTACTACATGCCAGGCATTGTGCTTAGTACTTTACAAATATTTCATCTGATATTAAAAAAAATACTTTCAAGGTAGACGCTCTTCTTGTCCTCATTTCACAACTAAGTAAACCAAGGCAAAGAATGTTTAAGTGTCTTCCCCAGGGTCATACAAATAGTGTCTGAGGCTGGATATGAACTCAGTTCTTCCTGTTTTCTTCATTGTCCCACCTAGATCCAAATAGGAGAAGAAAAAGGTCTGAGTTTACTTGTTCTCACTGTGCCTCATTCCTTCTTAGCAGAATCTGGCTCTTGTAGCTTTCATGCATAACTGGCAAATGCTTTGTTTAGATCAAGAACTCCTCTATACTGCTGCTACTGGCTTTTGTTCTTCCAAAAATGACTTCCCAGCCATCTGCACAGATTCCTCCACTGAAACCCTGGACTGTCCCAACCCTTTAACCTTCCATGATGCCAGGTTTTAATAGGTGAAGTTTGCCTTATGTTCAGCATATAAACAGGCAAACACACCACTTCCAAGCCATATACACATCATGCTACCTCCCATTCCTTTTCTAGACCTCTTTTATGTATATTTCCAACATCCCCCCTTATTAGACTATAAGTTCCTCGAAAGAAAGGGCTATCTTGTTTGCTCCTATATGTATCCCCAGTACTTAACACAGTGCCTGGTATATAGTAAACACTTATCTACTTCCTATCTTTCCCTCTCTCTATCAATCAAAACTTAACTTCGTTCCAAGTGTTCCTTTCTCTCCATTCACTGCTGCTATTCTACTGGACATTTATTGCATCTGACACTTCCATCAATGCTATCTGTTCTTCTTTCTCTAGATAGTATCATAACACTGTCCTTGATATAATCATTGGGGAATATACCCCTGAGTAACATAAATCCCCTGCTGTAGTTAGGTCTATAGTACTAATTTAACACAATAAAAGGCCTCATTAGGTGACTATGAAGATCTCTTAACTCATTCTTTTCTACCAGAGTTTTGTGGTGCTTATGCTTGTTTCCTTTAATTTCTACCATACTATTTCCCCTGATGTTCAGTACCTCTCACTGTATCTTTTAGAAGTTTAGGGGAAACCATCTGAAATCTCCATTTGCACATTCAATTTATGCCATTCTTCCTTCTCTCTCCCACATAATTTACTATCAGGATCAAATACAGTTCTTGATCTATTTCTACTGTAGTAGAAAAAGCTATTACATAATGCTCATATATTCACATATTTTTTCAATGACACCAAACTTTTACATATTTGGAAGTACATAGATAACGAACTGATTTTTTTAGTTTTCTAAACAATGTTTAATGCTACCTAAACAGAATATTAAACTAATTACAGGAGAAAAATAATGTGTTCAAGGTAGACCCTTCTTCCATAGCCTATAAACAGAGGTATTAGCCTGGAGTCCTTTGATTAATTAAGGGGTCTCTGGATAGATTTCAGAGGGTCCATGAATTGGATTAGAAAATTTTCAGTTAGCTTCACTGCCTAAAATATAGAATTTCCTCCAATTATTAGAAAAGAAAACTATTATTCTGAAAATTCCATAGGTTTCACCAAAAGTGAAGCTTATGGCAAGCACCAAAAGCTGCCAGACTGGCCCATGATCAAAAAAAAAATGTTAATAATACTTTAAAGGGACAGGGCTGACAAATATGATATGGGAGCCCACCTGAAAGCATGATTCCCTTATTTTCTCTCATGGTGGTCTAATAGTCTCCATTAATGCATCTAAAAGTATGATGATCATTGTTCTAACTTGTTCCAACCCCTTGGATATCTCATTTTCAAAGTACATCCTGTTTGTCTGTAACCAGTACCTCTAGATCTGTCTTCACAAATACTATCTCTCTTCCAAAGGAGGAATATCTTCTTGAATATGTTCCTTTTTTTCCTCCCAGACTAGTTTTAAATGATTCAGAAGATCAGACTTTAAAACTTCCCAGGGGAAACTCCTACATACTCTAAGAGATCTGCCTGCTACACTTTTCCCCCTTGATATTGAGTCTAAAGTTCTTCTTGGCTCAGCTTCACCTCATTACACTTTAGCTCTGCCTGCCTGTTATTTTATCAGTGTATTGAGAAAGTATAAAATTGAAGACTTATAAATATTTTCCTCTACTAAACACTGTTAGTGCCTCTGTATACATTTGTAAGTTAACACCAGGCTCTATCCTGTGATTGTTTTATGAATATAACTGGAACATTTCAAGCATCCAATTTACTTTCTAGTCGATGTTCAGGTTGGGGAGAGGGTGGGAAGAATTTTATTCAGAAATTATGGACTGTGTCATCTTGGGAATACTTTTAACTTCAGGGGAGATTTCATTGCATTTTTTTTTTAAATCAAGGTTGTCACTATTAAAAAAAAACAGTAAGGGATTCAAGTTGTTTATTCAGTATCCTCCACAGATTTAAAGTTAAATAAGTTCTTTAGAGAAAAAAATAAGATACATAAAAAGTCAAGAAACTACTAGAAGGAAATTTGTATCAAGGACTATCTTAATCTAAATGAATCTAAATTACAATTATTCTTATCTAGAATTCAATTAAATTGGACGAACATTTATTAGGCACCTAGTATTTGTCAAGCACCACTGTGGTAGGTATTAGGGATGAAAAAACAAAAACATGAGACTGTCCTGTGATATACATATACATTTTTATTCATACACACACACATATTACTTATACATACAAAATAAGTGGAAAGTAGTTTAAGCAGGTAAGTGAGTGATGGAAAAAGTCACTAGCAATTGGATGGAGAATTCTTGGTTTAGAAGAAAGAGTACTAGCTCCCAGAATCAAAGGAGTTGTATTAAAGTCCTGCCTCTCACAATTACCATTTGGGTGTAATCACCTTGGCCTTATTTTTCTTCCTTGCATAATGAAGAGACTGAGCTATTGAGCCTCTGATTTCTTTCCAATTCTCTCTATATATATGATCCTAAGACTTTGTTCAAGAAGGACAAGAGCTGAATCTTGAAAGGAGCTAATAATTCTAAGTGGAGTTGAGCAGAGAATATATTCCAGAAATGGAGGGGTGTCTATGGAAATAGCAGATGAAGTGTCATCTATAAGGCCACTTTCTTTGGAACATGTGGTGTTTAATGGAAAGTAATGATCAAGAAGCCTGGAGCCAGTTCGTGAAGGATTTTAAATACCAAACAGAGGGATTTATATTTTATCCTAGAGGTAAGAGGGAATTACTGGAAATTTTTGAGCAGGAAATAGACACAGATGTGTGTTTTGATAGTTGTGGAGTTGTGGAGGATGGTTTGAAAAGGGAGAGACTGGACGTAATGAAACTAACTGGGAGACTATTGTATTCCAATTGAGAGATATTAGGAGACTTTATTTGGAAATAGAAACATGGAAATGACAGATATTGTGGATTCAAGTTCAAGTCACAACAGTCAATTGAATATGGGGTCAGGGTTGGTTAGGAAAACAAAGGAGCCCAGGATGACTCCCTATTTCAAAATGCAGATGAATTGATGGTACAATATATCTCAAATATGCCTCCTTTTCTCCACTGAAATGTACCAACACTCCAGTGCAGGTCTTCACCACCTCACACCTGGATAATTGCAATAGTCTATGAGTGAGTCTGCCTTTTTCATGTCTCTCTCCACTCCAATTCCTTCTCCATTCAGCCAATGAAATAATTTTCCTAAATCACAAGCCTGATCATATCACCCCCTCCCTATGCAATAAATTTCAGCGACTTCCTATTGCCTCCAGGTGCAAATACAAAGTGCTAGTTTGGCCTATAATACCCTGCATAACCTACCTTTTCAGTCTTCCAATCTTACTCTCTGATGGGTACTTTTTGATCCAGTGCTACTGGCTTCCTGACTGTCAGTGAACAAGACACTCCATCTCTCTGGCTGACTCCCATGTCTGATATTCTTTCTTTCCTCCTTTCCAACTGTAGACCTCCTTGGCTTCCTTTAAGTAGTCCCAACTAAAATCTGACCTTCTACAAGAAGCTTTTCCCAATGCCTCTAAATTCTAGGACTTTTCTCTGTTAATTATTTCGTATTTGTCCTGCATACAGCTTGCCTTCTATGTATCTGTTTGCATGTTGTCTCCTCCATTAAACTATAATCTCCTTGAGGGCTAGGATTGTCTTGTGCCTCTATTTGTATCCCAAGCACTTAGCACAGCACATAACACATAGGATGTGATTAATAAATGTTGATTAATTGATTGATGATAAAAAAGAAGTTGTAGCCAGACAGATAAGACAAAAACTAGAGAGAAGGTATTATGAAAATCCAGGAAAGACAGAGTATCCTGGAGATGGGGGAGGTCAAAAGCATCAAATGTTCTAGAAAGGATATACAGGTAGAGCCAAAATGACAGAGTACAGGCTGGGACCCAGCTGAATTGTCCCAGAATTCTCCCTTCAAACAATTTTAAAACAATACCTTTACTAGAATAAAAATGAAGATAATACCTATTCTCTCTGGATCACACCACCATGGATACTGAAAACTTGTAGACTTCCAAAATAGCTCTGAAAATAGTAGCACAAAAAATCATGAAGCTTGTCACAGTGCCTCCCCACCCCAAGGTGAGCAGAGGCCAACTTTAACATAAAGTTCAAAGTCAAGAAATAAGTGGGAAAAAATGAGCAAAACAAAAATAATTTGACCATAAAAATCTACTAGAGTGGCAGGGGAGACAAGGATACAAAGCCAGAAGAAGACAAAAATGTGAAAAATCCATAATTAAAGCCTCAAAGAAAAATGCTAATTGAAACCAAGGGCAGAAAGTAATCAGCCTTGAAGAACTCAATAAAATAACCCCTTAAAAACAGAACTAGCCTAATGATAAAAAAGACACAACATTTCACTGAAAAAAAGAACTCAATTAAAAGCAAAATAGACCAAATGGGAAAGGAAGTTCAAAAATTCACTGAAGAAAATAATCCCTTAAAAATTAGAATAGAGCAAGTGGAAGCTAATGACTCCACAAAACTTCAAGAAACAAATCAAAGTTTAAAAAAAATTAAAAATAGAAGACAATGTGAAATATTTAATTGGAAACTAATAGACCTGGAAAGTAGGTTGAGGAGAAGTTTAAAAAAGGGGGGAAGGGAGGGCAAGATATCATATTTCAATAACTTATCAAGGAAAACTGCCTTGATAGCTTAGATCCAGAAAATAAAATAGAAACTGAATGAACCCACCACTCAGTTGCTGAAAGAGATCTCAAGATGAAAACTTTTAGGAATATTATAGCCAAATTCTAAAGCTTCCAGATCAAGGAGAAAATACTTCAAGCAGTCAGAAAAAGAAATCAAATGTCATGCAGTCAAGGCCACAAAAAAGATTCAGCATTTTCCATATTGAAAGAAATGAGGCCTTGGAATATGATACTGTAGAAAGCAAAGGGGCTTGGATTACAATCAAGAATAACCTACCCCATAAAATTGAAGATAATCCTTCAGCAGGGTGGGTGGGTGGAGGTACAGATATTTAATGAAATACTGAACATTCAAACATTCCTGATGAAAAGACCAGAGCTGAATAGAAAATCTGTCATTCAGACACAAAACTTCAAGAGATACCTACAAAGGTAAATATGAAAGAGTAATCATAAGGGACTTAATAAAGTTAACCTGTTTACATTCCTGTATGGGAAGATAATATATGAAACTCTAAAGAACTTTATTATTATTAAGACAATAAAAGGAGTATACATAGACAGAAGGCACCAATGTGAGTTGTGTTGGGATGATCTAAAAAAAATAAATGGATGAGAAAGAGTCAAGCACTGGGAGAAGGGGGAGGGGCAAAGTAGAATGGAGAAATTTTTCTCACAAAAAAGAAGCTTGCAAGAAGAGTTTTTATAGTGGAAGGGAAACCAGGGGTGGGGTATTGTGAGCAACGCTTGAACCTCACTCTCAACAGAATTGGTTCAAACAGGGAAGAATATGTTTATATAACACACATACGTAATATATACACTTAGCTGTGTAAAGAAATCTAACTTACTCAAAAGGGAAATAGGGGAGGGAGGTGATAAAAGGGTAAGGGCGAAAGTGTTCAGGAAAAAAAAAAGACTTTGGAGGGATAGGATAAAAATAGAGAGAAGGATAAAGAGAAGAGGATGGAGGGGAAAACTGCCTGTCAGGGAATGGCTGAACAAGTTATGATTTATGATTGTGATGGAATACTACTGTACTATAAGAAAAGACAAGCTCGATGACCTTGGAAAAACATGAACAGACTTAAATATTGAAGACTGAAATGAGCAGAACCAAGAGAATATTGTATATAGTAACAGTGATATTGTTATAAAAACAACTTTGAATGAATGTCATTTTGACTGCTATAAACACCCAATTAAGTACAACATATAAAGGAAGATGCTACCTACATCCAGAGAATGAACTGATAAATAGAAGTATATACAGAATGATTTTACACACATAAAAATCTAATGATAATCATCTCTAGACCAAGGGGAGAAGAAAGAAAAAAAAGACAAAAAAAAAGAAATTTACATGACACTTTTATTACATATTTAAGTTGTATAGAATAAATTTGCAGTTCTGTGAGCAATCATCATTTTTATTATACTGTTATGGAAATGAATGTTTTATTCTATATATTAAAAATAAAATTAAACAGAGCTATTAAAAATAGTAATCATAACTGTGAATATGAATGAGATGAACTAACATAAAATAGAAGTGGATAGCAGAATGTATTAGAAACCAGAATCCAACAATATGTTATGGACAAGAGAAACACTTGAAAGAAAAGACAAACACAAAGTTAATAAAAGGCTGGAGCAAAATCAATTATGGTTTAACTGAACAAAAGGCAATATTAACAATCTGCATCTCAGACGAAGCAAAAGCAAAAATTTACCAAATTAAAGAAATAATTAAAAAAACTATATTTTGCTAAAAGATACCATGGACAATGATAGAATACCAAAAATGTTACAGCAAATTTCTCTGATAAAAGTGTCATTTCTCAAATACAAAGGGAGCTGAATCAAATTTATAAAAGTAAGAGTCATTCCCAGTTAAAAAATGGTCAGAGGATATCAGCAGGAAGTTTTCAGAGGAAATTAAAGCTATCTTTGGTTGTATTAAAAATGCTTTAAATCATTATTTATTAGATAAATGTAAATTTAAAAATTCTAAGGTCTCAGTTCATGCCTATCAGAAATGACAAATGTTAGAGGGGTTGAGTGAAAATAGGTACATTAATGTACCTTTGGTGGAGTGAACTGATTTAAACATTCCTTAGAATTATTGGAGCTATGCTCAAAGGGCTATAAAGCTGTGTGTACCTTTTGATCCACCAATATCCCTACTAAGTCTGTATCCCAAAGAGATAAAAAGAAAAGGGAAAAGATCTATACGTACAAAAGTATTTATAGCAGATCTTTTTTGTGGCGGTAAAAAAACAGAAATAAAGGGGATGCTCATCACCTGGTGAATGGCTTAAAAAAGTGCCATATGATTGGGATAGAGTACTATTGTGGTATAATAAATGACAAGGAGAGTGTTTCCAGGAAAATATGGCCAAACTTATATGAAGTGATGCAAAGTGAAGTGAGAAGAAATGGGAGATCATTGTGCACAATAATAGCAATGTGGTAATGATGATCAACTGTGGAAGATTTGACTACTATAATCAATACAATGAGCCAAGGTAATTTCAAAGGAGTGATGATGAAAAAGTGCTTAGAGAAAGAACTAATAAACTCTTGAGTGCAAACTGAAGTATACTTTTTGCACTCTTCTTTGGTGTGATATGTTTTGCATAATTTCAAATATATAATTGCTGTCTCAATAGGGGAAGGATGGATAGGAAAGGAGAGGATTTGGAACTAAAAATTTTAAAAGAAATATAAAGTTAAAAATAAATATTTTTAAAAGAAAAAAGTCATCAAATATACAATTATTTCAAAGAACATGAATAATGATTATTTTGAACTGTGAGTTCCCTTTACAGAGATTTTAAAAATCCATTTGTATTAACAAAATACTAAAAGAAAAATTCTAAAGAGTGCAGGAAAAAATGAAAATTCCAAAAATAGTATTAATTCTGGCAATTAGAAGAGCACTTGTTTCAAATAGGTGATGAGGTCAAGAATCCAGATTGCAAGTGTTTGAGCAGTGAATGAGTTAGAGGAAATGGGGTCACTGAGTTTCAGTAGCTTTTTTTTTAATAGGTGTTTGGCTTTGAAATGGAAGAAGAATATAGGACAATAACTGTTGGGGGCGGGGGTAAAAGGGTTACGTAGTTTGGGTGTGGCTTAGCTAGCTTGCTGTGCCATATAAGGTAATAAATGTAATCCGAGCCTGTGATTGGATGAGGGATGGTGATAAAAGACCTGAATGCGGAAGCGTCCCTCCTTTTTTGAGATGTGACCTTACAAGAATAAACCACCCCTTGAATCTCGCCTTCTGTC
>CM053591.1:97768804-97791167 GCA_028646515.1 Pseudochirops corinnae
TCTAAGAGTAATGAATTCATAGACTTCTTATATTATATTAAGGAATTTTTGTTTGCTTATATTTTAAATTAAAATATAAAATCAAAATGTTACTAATTTTTGCTTGTTTTTTAAATCAGATTATACTGGTGCTGCCCTTTACCAAGCTCTTCTGCAGTGAGTAATTTAATAGATTGTGGAATAATTCTGTCATCTCTCCCCAATTAAAAAAATAATTAGGAAAAGTACCATGATATTCTCTTATGACAAGAAATACATATATATGTATATATATAAAATATGTGAATATACATATATGTACATATTTACATACATACATACCCTGCACAATGCCTTTCATAATCATGGGAAGAGGACCATTCAATACATTCCTTTCAAGTGTTTCCTATTGGAGAAGGATAAAAATTTCTCAAGAGATGAGGGAGAGTCTGAAAACCAAGAGTACAACACAACTTCAGATTTCCTACTCACTCTGGCATAGTAGTGTCAGAGGACTTAGGCATCTTAGACTGCTGGCATACAATGTCACTATGATAATAAGAGCAACCATAGGGGCAGGTAGGTGGCACAGTGAATAGAGCACCAGCCCTGAAGACAGGAGGACCTGAGTTCAAATCCAACCTCAGACACTTAACACTTACTAGCCATGTGACCTTGGGCAAGTCACTTAACCTCTATTGCCCTACCTCACCCCCTCCAAAAAAAAAAAAGCAAAAGAGAGAGCAACCACCACTACCATCACCACAACAGTGAGTGTGAAAACCACCAGGATACTTGTATATAAGGCAAGAAGCAACTGTCACAGTAAGGACCATGGAGAAAAGGTGAAACTGTGGGAATACTCCTAAGTCAAGAGTCCAGTATCACTATGACAGAAACAACTTGAGAAAACTATTGAAGATCAGCAAAACCTTAGATTATATTGATGTGTAGGGGGTATTGACAATAGAAAACTTGAGTGCCAAATTATCACATTAAAGGAAACAAAAAAATAAATATGTGGAATTCAGTTGAGAAAATAAAAGTGTATGAGAAAGTCTTATTACCTTTAATCTGTACTTAAAAGAGACTAGATAAGAGGATAACAATAAAGGGAGCCAAAACAACATAAAAAGCAATGATTCATCAATTTAAAAAAAAACTATACTGTAGTACTATAGATGTTTGAGTAGAAAAGAAATGAGGAATAATGGAACCCCTCAAAGCATGAAGGGAAAGAGGGAAAACAATATGATAGCATCTCTTCTCATAGCAATTGCAATCTAATGAGAAGATGATGTGCAGAAGTATCTCTAATATAAGGTTGAATTCTAACATACAAGTAAGAGAGGTATAAAAGTTAAGAGGAAAGAGGTATTAATTCTGACTTTGGAATTTATATTATATACGGGCCAGCTCTAAAATGGTGCGAGGAAGAAGCAATTTACTCTTAGGAACATCACTGGACTTTGCGCATATTTTGAATTCATTGCACACAAAGCACACATCTGTAGCAAATCTGGCAATGATGCCATAAGATCATCATGACATTATTGTGTTGGTCTTCATGGAGCAGAGGATAACTTCAATTAGTAATGAAAATAATGAGTGATTGACTTTCCCAAAAGATTAAATAGAACTATTTTGTTTGCTGTAGTGCCAAAACCAGTAGAATGGCACATACTCACTAAAGAGATAATTCACTAACATCTTCCTTTCTCTGCCACAAATGCTTTGATTTAAATAAATAAATAATTGAATAAACAAATCCAAATAAATAAATAAATGAATGAATGAATGAATGAATGAATGAATGAATAAAGACTGATTTTCAAATAAATAAATAAGTGAATGAATGAAGGAATGAATTTATGAAAAACCACTTCATTTCTGACTTCATCTGCATTACATCTACCAAAATATTTCCAGGGGTAAGAAAATATTCTTGATATTCCTTGAGACTTTTTAGATCATTCAAACATTTTTAGTGTCCCAATTGGGTCAATTCAATACAGTAAACATTAGATTGTAGAATTATAGATTAGAGATGGAAAGGACTTTAGAATTCATGTAGTCGAACTACCCTCACTTCATAGATGAGAAATAGAGGTCAAAGAAATTAGGTGACTTATATAAGGTCAAATAGGTAGCAAAATTATGTAAGAAGAAACATCTTTCAACATTTTTCAATATATGCAACTAATTTTAAAGGCCTCGTTTGCAAATTATAGAAACATATGAGTAGGTATTATAGTACAGGTGTATCATACCAAACAGAATGATTTAAATGGCATTAGAAAGCTCAACAAAAATATCTTCCCCAAAAATATCTGATTATGCTTGAAATCTGGCTGTTGTAGTTTTATATCTTTTGGTTAAGACTTTGTTCACTGTTAAAATGTCATTAGCATAGGAAGGGTGACAATTAAACATTTCTAGCTATTAAAAACCTCAGTGCCAATTAGATCCTTTGTGAGGTGGCAGATAACTGCTAACAGTTTTGGATAAGAGGAGAAAAGATAGATAGGTTTAGAATATAGGGCACTGTCTTGACGCAGTAAATATAGGTGGAACTTCCATGACAACCAGAAATTAGTATAGAGATATCAAATTGGTGATGGAAACTTGGAGAAAGAGAAGAAAGGAAGGAAAGAATCCTTGTAGAAATCAGAATACTCCCTACATAGATGAGATGCCCTCAAAACAAGCATTTTACCTCGTAGTTTTGCTGGGGTTATTTCTACCTGTGAATGCAAGAAGCTGCAGTCAAATGGCAAACAGAATATTTGTGTTCTCAAGGTAAAACTGAAATTATTAGAGAACATTAGATTGAAGAATACTCTGTCTTGGGCCAATCTCCTTGAAACCACTTGATTAACTTTTTAGAGTTATTTAGAGTTATTATTTATTTTTGTTTGAGGCTGTTCTAAAAATTAATTTTAACCTAAGCAATCAAATTAGTTTGGCATTGAGACATCTTTGAAATATAGACTGACAAAATTTAAATCTAATATTATTTGTCTTAAAATAAATCTGGCCTGAGATTATCTAAAATCTAAGAAAGTTCAGTTAAGGCCCCATTGTAACAAATTCATTAAAAATATTTGCACCAGAATTTGTATGTCTGTTTACCTATCTCTAATCAATTATGGATCACTCTAGAGATTAGGAATCTGGGGAGAAGGTTTTTTCTCATAATAATGCTTCATCACTAACTATATAATGTACCTTCAAGTTCTAGGGTACCAACACATACTCAAAATTAATAACTGGAAGAGAAGCATTAAAATAAGTTTTAACTCTTATTGATATATTATTCCTAGATGCAACTCTCCAAAGTATAACTACATCTCTGAATTTTAAATATGAAATATAAAACATACAGGAATTATATTATAAACTTTTACTTTACTTTTTCCAATATGATGTCTGAAAAAAGTTTAGGATTGCAATTTCATTGTTTTTAGTGGATTGTTTATTTTGTTTCTTTTCTCATTTTTCTTTAACAATTGAATCAATTCTGCTGGGTACACTTGTTTTCTTTCCAAAGTATATATTTGAGAGGGCAGACAAGTATTCCCTGTTAGCCAATTAAATTGACTCGTAAGTTAAAATTCTAAGAAGTTAGATAAAGCAACCAATTACTTTCTCATAGCTACTTCATCATTTTGGAGATTATTCCCTTTTATTTCCTGGAAATCACTAATAGTACTAGCATACTAAAGTATTATTTTTAATCTGAACTAAATTTTTCTGGTAGTCTGGGCAGAGACTACCACATGCCTAATCATTATTGATCTGATTTCTTGTCCCCTGGATTGTTGCAGGTCCATATAAATGAATTTTAGTTGCATAGGACTAACATGTATTTACAGTAGAGGTGGTAATGGTTTTCACTTTGTTTTGTTTTGTTTCATTCTTTGGTTGCTTCCCCAGCTCTCCATTGTACTGATAATGATATATATAGTTTCCATTCGGTATCCTGAGATGGTGTGGCAAAATTCAGGAGGATGCTACCTCTAAACATTTTTAGATCTACTATTTGTCTATGTGTGTCTGTAGATAGGACTCTCCCTTTCCCTTAACTATTATAACTCTATTTGTGCCCTCAGAACAGTGACTGACACTTAGTGCTTAGTAAATGTTTTTCTTCATTTTGCATTTATTTATTTTATGTTCATACTCTGGCTTGTATTTCATTTTCTTCTGTGTATGCCATCTTCCTAACTAGTCTAGATACACACATGTACATGCTGTGAAAAACACAAAAATGTATTCAAGAACATTTTGTTGACAACACCACTCTATATCTAGGAACAAAACTACCAGTGTAACAGAAAATTCTGCTTTTTTCCCAGGGACATTATAATTATAGATTTATTTTATCTTTAGAAGAACAAGAAGCATAATGCTTGTCTAGTCTAACCTCTACCCAAATCTTTAATTCTGTCTATACAATTCCTAAGAAGATAATAATAGTGGAAAGAAAACTAGCTCTATAGTCAGAGGACCTAAGTTCAAATTCCAGTGTGACACTGGGCAAGTCACTTAAGTCCCGTCTGTCTCAGTTTTCTCAACTATAAAATGAGGGTAATTATAGCATCCACTTCCCAATATTGTTGTGAGGATAAAATAAGATATTTGTAGAACACCTACCACATAGTCTTTGTCACAGTGTAGATATATAATAAATGCTTGTTTCGTTCCCTGGGGAAGTCGCTTCTCTTATAAGGCAATTGGTTTCTCCATCAGGAATATAAAGGCATTAGACTAAATAGCTTTTGAGTTCACTTTCAGCTCTTCATCTACAATCACTATGATCATTATGGTATGTCAGCTAGCTAATATGCCAACATCTCAAGTGATAAGAAACTCAGTAAATTGTAAAGCTGTCCATTGAATCTTTCTCTTTATAAACATTCTCTCAGTTGATCCTTACAACAACCTTAGGAAGAAGGTGTTACTATCTTCATTTACCAGCTGAGGAAACTAAGGCAGAGAATGACTTTCCAGGGTCACACAGCTAGTAAGTGTCTGAGACTAGATTTGAATTCAGGTTTTGCTGACTCCAGATCCAGCACTCTATCCACTGAGCCACTAAGCTAGGAAAGGAGTTCTTTTTCTAAAATTGGTGAAAAAAATTTTGTTTCTATTTTTTATGTTTATATTTCAATATACTTGTTTTTCTTTGTATTCTTATATATTTTATTTTATGTATTTTTGAACATTCTTCTGAGGAGTACATTGGCTTCACATGACTATTAGAGGAGTCCATGACAAAAATGTTGAAGAATCCTTGCTCTAGGATAAAAAACAAACTCCTCTCTGTAGTTTCTAAAACCCTGTACATCATGGTTTCAAATTATTTTTCCAGTCTTGAAGGACATTCACTTTACAATCTAGCCAGAACTAGCCTTTTCTACCTTCCTCACACATGGTGCTCCAATCTCCATTCCTGTACCATTGCACTAGTTATCACCAATGCCTGGTGTTCATTCCTTTTTTACCTCAGGCTGGTAATGTACCTCATAAGATGCAAAACATAGTCTCCATGAAAACTTTCCAGATCTCCATGACCACCAGTTACTGTGGTTCCAAACTACCTCTTATTTAATGGTTTTGTATATGCAAGATGTCCCAAAAGTCTTAGTGCCATTTTAAAATCTGCATTTGATTTATTAGCTTTACATTTACACTATATATATTTTTATATGCATTTGTCTTAAAAATTAGTGAGCAAAGATTATTTTTTTTCTTTGTAATGGATTTCACAGTGCCTGGCACAAAGAGCTTTAATAAATACTTGTTGATTAGTTGATGGATTGTTTGATGAGCTTTGTACTTTTCTTGTACAATTCGTCTTGACAGTAAGATATGTGAATATGAAGGTCATAAAGAAAGCAATACTGGAGTTGTGCAGTAAATAAAAATTCCAGATATGAAAAAAATGACATGCTTATTAGACAATGATGTTAATATCATAATAGTTTCATTAAATAACTATAGAATAAGGTATAACAAAGAGTGTATTGGTTTGGGAATTAGAAGTCTTAGGATCGAATCCATTGTTTTTTTTGTTTTTTGTTTTTTAATGTATAACCTTTAACAATTTCCTTAAATTTACAATATCTGTTTTTGATACCATTTCTAAGGTTTATTGGCTTCATAAAAGATAATAAGTAGCCATTAATAACATATATGTGGTTACAAAGGAACCGATTATATTAAAATATAGTTAGTAAAATATTATTTTTTCGAAAGAACTAGTTCAAGGACTCCGTGTTCAGATCAATTCCTTGGTCCTTGATGATCTCTAAAGTATCTTCATAAATTCTAAGATTTAACATAGTATGTATCTTGAATAAGGGTATATTTGTTGATCTTAGAAATGATGCTATTAAATATATTTCCTTGTACAACATGGATTTAGATTTATAAGATCTGGGGTCAGTACCAGCTCTAGGGCTTTTTCACTTTATAACATTAGATAAACTAGTTAACCACTTTTAGCAGCAAGCACCCTAGCATACCCAGGATGGCTGCTACTACAGGTTCTTTGATCTGCTTTTCTAAAGGAAAGCAAGTCAAAAAGGGGGTTGACAATCTTAGTTTGATCAAACATATATCATTTACCTAATTTAGGAGAAAAAGTCAGCACTCTGAACTTCAGAAAATACAAACAGAAGTTACAAGTAGACAAACAATAATACAGACAGAGAAAATAACATAATTCAGCAAACCAACAGACAGGGTTTTTAGCTGTCTGACCATTACACACATACAGTGTTAGTTACCACAGAGAGAAGCATCAATATCTGGGTTTTCATAGCCAGGGGGCTCAATGGCTGCCCAAAATCTCATTTGGCCAAATCACACAACTCTTCCCATGAGTGAGCCCCAAAGCAAAATCTCACATCAGGGTATATATAACCTTCTCCAGGGTCAGAGAAAATCACAACCCTGGGGACCTACTGTCCAATTACAAAGTAACAAGGTGTAGGCATTCCTGAAAAGGAAGCCTTCCACCACAGTCTCTATATAACTACATTCAGCCTATTAAGGGGCAGAGTATATTTTCAAATCAGGGAAGGACCTCAAATTCACTTAAGCTTATCAAGGGGCAGGGAAGATCTTCAAATTCCCATTATCATTACACCTCTTTGAAACTCAATTTTTTCATCTATAAAATGAGAATATTAATAAGAGTACTGCTTATTTCACACAGCTTTTGCAGGTCCAAAGGAAAGAATGCATTCAAATCTATTTGCCAAGTTTAGAATTCCATACAAATCTAAGTTATTAACAGCATTAACAGATATCCATTTTGGAGACAGACTGATGAATTAGAAAAGATGGTCATTGAGCCTAATGATTAGGTGCTAATTGAAAACCAGAATCAAATAATATGAGTCATGCTTATATTTTACATGCATTTAAAAATCTTAATATTTATTTTGGGGTTCCTTTACACAGAGAAATATTTAATCATATAATAAATTTTTGGTAGTATGATTAACAATTTTAATTAAAAGCATAATTAATCTGCCAAACAGAGACCATTGCAAAAACTCTAAATTCCCTCCACACACACACATTGTAATATAAAGTTTACTTCAATTTCTACATTTATTATAATGATGTTGATAGAGAATTAATGATATGCTTAATAGCATGCTGATTAAAACTATGTTATGAAGAATTCTAGGGCAATTCATTCCTATGTGAACTATATGAATATCAGGTTCCTCCATGGTCAAAATGAGGGTGACTAATAGTTCATATACATATATATATATATATATATATATATATATATATTCTAACATATATATATGTTAGAATCATAGTTACTTTGTTTAAAAATTAAGTCCATTGTTATAGATCATTTAATAAAAGTAATATTTATAAAATGACAGTCATAATAAAACATATTTGCCAAGATAACAATAACTCTAGTGGATGTATGTGCGCACATATAAAGCTTTAGAAATTTCCCTGTCACATTAAGTTTTCTCGAAAGATCATTTAAAACAAATGTAATTAACGAGTGAATTGACCTCATTTAATACTGCATCTCTCTCACTGTCTCTCTCTCTTTCTGTCTCTCTCTCACTCTCTCTCCTAATTTCTAATTGATATTCTTTTGTCTCTCTTTTTTTTTCCAAGAGTACATTAGTTTTACTTTTTTATACATTATTTACTCAAGGCAGGCAGTGAGTTTTGGTTTTTTTCCCTACACAGAGATGTAATCCAATTAAGCCCAGGTAAATGCTTAATTTCTTAGGCAATTAAAAGCATATAATCATTGTAGGTATGACCATTTATATATATATATATATATATATATATATATATATGTGTGTGTGTGTGTGTGTGTGTGTGTATACATACATACATAAAACATGTAATTTTCATGTAGAACTGCTTGATTTGGACATGATAAAAATCATCTAGTCCAATTTCTTCACTTTACATAGAGGGAGTTCAATCATAGAGACTTGCACAGTAGGTTAGCAGCAAAGCCAGAACCCAGATCTCCTGGCTCTGAAATCATAGCTATTTACATTATGCCATTTTGATTCCCTCTTCTGCCAAACATAATGTTGGTACCATTTTCCTTTTACTCCTATGCTTCAGAAAGGCTACTTAGCAGTGAAGGAATTAACTTCCAAATATGCTTATAAGCATAAAAAAGTTAATTTGTGGTCGCTTGAGTTACCTGTAATATCTTTTATTTCAAACTTGCCCTTAATTTTCATTTAATTGAATTTTAATTTGATTAAATTTTAATCTTGATTAAAATTACAATATATAACAATCAGGTAAATGAAAAAAAGACAACAGGGGAACCATTGAAGTGAATTGAAAAAAATAATAAATTCATTATTATGTGTATTGTGTATGTTTTTAGGTAGGGGGGATAATTGGTCCTCCACACAAATATTCTATCTAAATAATATAATAACAGAAGGTAAGGTCAAATAAGAGAGGAAATCAAGTATCCACATGTTAACAGGGGGAATCTCTTACTCCTTTATGAAGTATAGAGTTCTCATGAATAGAATTAGAAGGGCAGCTTCCTGACAAAAAATTACCCATAGGTCTAGTAGTCTTTAAAAGGCCAAGCTTGCCAGCTCTGCATTTATTCTAGGTAGGGAGTACATTTTGTGGAATATTACCTTTTTGCCTTTACTAGAACAACAGAGAAGATATGCCTAGGGGAGATGAGCATGAGGACTCTAAGAGAAGAGAAAAAACATCAGGTCCATGTATTACCCAAAGTGTAAATTGCTTTTGCAACATGGATTGGTTATATTGTTGTATTATCAGTGTACTCTATTTGTGATGACTCTTTTGTGGGGAGGCAGTTATGGGGAGCACTACCATCCCACAGCAGGGCTGAGAAAATATGGGAGCCCTGCTGTCCCCACGCAGGTCTGAGAAAGAATCACTGACTCACAGGTTACAAGCAGGTGCATAAAAATAGACTGGACTCCCAGAATGTTGAAAGTAGAGAGCTAATGTTTATTCTCCCAGGCACAAGCAGCATAGAGCCAAAAAATCTCCTTCCTAATCATATTCCCCTGAGGACATTGTGCACTTCTTTGTTCCCAAGCTATGGGTATATTTGCCATGCTTATCTCAAGGAGATAATACTCACACCTGTGTGTTTGATCTCTCTCCTGGGGGATGGGGAACTGATCCAGGCCCATCAGCAGGTTCTTTACCTGAGAGGGATTGTTCAGCCATCAGAGTCAAAGTCCCATTGGCCTGTGATCCTCTACAACTCTTCCCACTGATCTTGGCATATTTGTGGGACGGTATACTTCAGTTGTGTGATGATTGAATGTTTTGTGGCTAAAGTTCTTCCTATGCTATCTTAGTAAATGTCTTTGCTTTGAGTTCATTGTACTTACTGCTGACTAATAAATGTACACTTATTGTTGGGGGTAAGTTAGCTATAGTCATAGACCTGCAGATACACAGAGAACTTTGAACTTGAGGAATCAGCTTCCCTTTAGGAGACCCAAAGCATCAGTGCAAACAAGAGTTGAAGAAAAAGCATTCAAATGCCCTGCTACCTATATGGATAACCAAAATGGTTGGAGATAGAAAATTGGGTATTCATATTTATAGTCTGAGGAGTGTCCTTTCTTGACAAGTCAAAGATATATAACACAGCAGCCAAGACACTGATTCAGATTAGGAGACAGATATCCCCTGTCTCTCTTCTTTACTCTTCCTGGGTGATGAGGTCTGTTGTCTGTAACCTCAGTTTGTAAAATCTCACTTGTGTTTGGGCACCTATGTATGTCAAATCAGTTTGTAACAAGCCTGTGCCATTAAGATGTAAAAGCCACACTTTCCTTCAGCCATAAAGGCACTAACTCTGTCTCTCCCCTGCCTCCAGCCTCAAAGTCTTTTCCCAAGCTAGCAGTAAGTCTGCTAGACAGTTTCCCATGAATCAATCACCCAAGTCTTCTTAGAGAAATACATAACCCCTTTGTTCTTAGGGGCCAGCTGCGCTTTAAGAACCTTGAACAACATTATCAAGGAGATAATTCCCTCCTAAGATGGTCTCTATTCAGTCTAGCTTCCAAACTTGGCACCTCCTGAAACAATCAAGCCTATCCTCCCCACCACCATATTGGACTTATGTCATTCATCCTTGACCAAAAGTTGCCTAGTGACGTGTCAAGGCAAAAATCACACTTCTCCCTCCCCTCCCTTCTGATTTCTCCCAGTGAATTATATGCAATACGCCAAATGCATGGCCCTTTAAGCACTTAACCACTCTTAGACTGCTCCCTAATCACACCTTTGTTCACCTAGTTAGCATAATGAACCTATGACTGACAGTTTTATGTCTTTAAAAACTGGTTCTCTAGACTCTGCCCTTTGCAGGTTTTCTCTCTGACCCCCCTGCCCACTGAAAAGTGTAACTTTATAACTCTGCCTTAAACCTCTGTCAGCTTGCAGGTTCCCTTACCCCCCCACCCTTGCCTCAGTGTAACAATAAACTTTTATAACTCTGCCAAAAGACAGCTGAGTCCAGTAATTCTTTTTGGATGACAAACCTAGAAAGGATTTCATTAGAAATCCCCCACACCTTATCCCTCTGCACTGGGCATCTAGTTTGATCTCAAAAACAATATGTGATGACCATGTATGAATTAAGAGATCTAACTCAGATTCCAAAATTCTAAGATTCATAGAATAATAAAGCTTGGAATAAAGACGAAATCTTATAAGATAGCGTTTTGGGCTTAACACCAGATTTGTACTCAGAAGACTGTCCTTGAAATGACATTTACTATTTGTGTTGTAATATGGAAGTCATTTTATCTTTAAAAGGCTGTTTCTTCATCTATAAAATAATAAGGTTGTGTATCCTAGCATTTTAAATGTCTTCCATCTGTACACTCATATAATAACAAAAAGTGCTTACAAATTTGGCTATATTCATTCATTCAGCAGGAAGATTAAGTACCTTCAGTTTACAGTCACTGTGATTATAAAGAGACCTAGAACCAATGTTTTCAATGATGATGATTGTCTCCTAAAACTATGAGCTAAGGGGTAACTTTTATAGTATCATCCAGGGAATATGAGACATTGCTGCAATAATTTGTGGTCAGAAAAAAACTCATAATGAACCACATGATCTCATAGCTTCAGACAATCTGTGGCATTTTTAAAAATTTTGGTCAAAAGTTTTAAAAAACTTAAAAACTAAAAAAAAAGTTAAATCAAGTTTATTGTAATTTTAATTGGTTCTCAGAAATTCCCTTAAATTGGCACTAAAATTAAACCAATGCTGTAGAAGTACTCTAGTAAATTTTGAAAATTTCTATGTGAAATAACCTGGGTAGATACAGGGTGGTTAAAGAGAAAATACATTAATCTCAATTTCTATAGCAACTCAAAGGATTTATTTTCAACTCAATGCACACCAAAAACTGGAATTGCAGTCAGGGAGACTTAGGTTCAAATCCTACCTTAGACTCTAGGTATTTATCTCTGGACAAATCATTTAACTTAAGCCTCAATTTCCTCATCTATAAAATGAGGAAATTTCAATAATCTCTAAATTTCCTTCTAGCTCTAATTTTATGATTCAGTGATTTCCTCCTTTAAAAATCTATACAAGCCATATCTACAAATTAAAATTTATTAGAATAGTTATATTAAAGTTGCAAATGACTTAAAGTTACTTCTACCTTTACAGAAATATTTTATTTCCGGGTTATCTTCTTTGTCAATGTTGTGGAAAAAAATGAATAATGGAAAGATATTTTATGTTATAAATTTTTAAATAACTGATTTCTTGATTGAATGACAGTGGAACTATAACATTGAGAGTACCTTAGTATTCAGTTAAGAGACAAAATAGATGGAGCAAAAGATCTAGGTAGCTAGTAAATGTCTAAGGCCAGATTTAAACTCAGGCCTTCCTGACTCTAGGGTCACCACTTTCTATACAGAGCTTATATTTTGAGAACCCAAGGTCATTTTTGCAGCATGATGATTGGAAGCAAGATTTGGGAAGTATTATAGAACATTTGCTCTATGACTCAAAACACACACACACACACACACACACATACACACACACACCTTTTTTTACACTAATATTTTTCTGGTGGTGCTATATGACTATGAAGCATGAAGCATGATCTCACACAGAAAACATCCTTTGGGGATGTGTACTGGAATTGCAAGTGAAAACTGTTATTCTTTTTTATTCTTTCATAATACTCTCTGGGAGTAGATGCCAGGGCTACAATAAAAAAAAAAGAAGCATAGATATAAATTTCTCAAATCCTGAATGAAATAGACAACAACCCATCCTGTTGTTACTTATGTATTTCAGTTACTCTTTACATATGGGGGGAAATAAATAACCAAGAACATATTAAGAAACAGTATTCAAACAATCACTTTAAAAGACTTTATAGTTTTGAACAAGACAATGACCAACCATATGTACAGACACACAAAACATAGTAAGGAATTTTGATAAAAAAAGTTTTTTTTAAATGAGAGAGAGAAAATTTCTGCCTTGAAGGAGCTAATCATCTAGAAGGGGAGATAAGAAAAGATGAATACACACATAATCACCATAAATGATGAGTCATTATAAACATAATTTGTAACATAAAACAATGTTCCAATGTGCTTCAGCAAGGGCTCATATCCAGCTGAGGGGATCAGAAAATACTTGATTAAGAAAGTGATATTTAAGATAAAATTCTCAAGTCTGGGTAGGATTATGGCAAGAAGAGGTGATGGGAGGAAGAAGAGAAATGAAAAGTAGAAATATTGGCATGAGCAAAAATATAGAAATAAAAATGATCTGTGCAATCTCACAAAACAATGTACAGCAGATCTGACCTCTATTAGAGTATAAGTAGGAGAAAGAGGATGCTTGAAAGCTGGGATCAAGACAGATTATGGAGGGCCATCAATGTTGGACTGAAGAGTTTGAATTTAATTGGATATATAATAGAGAATTATTAGGGGTTTTGGAGTAGGGGAAGGACCTAATTAGTCCATAAAGGAAAAGTTTAGTTTATGCATTAATGTCTATTAAATCATAAAACATAATCATAAGAAATCTTTTAAAATGACCTTCTGAGTTTAATTATTTTTCAAAAACAATGTATTATTCAAACATTTAATCAGATGAAAAGTTAATACTGACTACCTGATCTATATTTTCGTTCTTTAATGTTATACACTTGATAAGAAATATTTTATAAATAGAAACTCCAATAAAATCCTACTTGCTATAAAGGAAAATAGAAGACATTAAAAACTTGCAGCCAAATTGAAGGATGAAACAAAAGTTTTCCTCTGTAATCTCTATTGCCACTAAAAGTAGATTAATAATGACAGACAATGGAATCATGGATTCTCTTTTACTGTAAGTCTGAAGAAAAGAAAAATAGCTTCATGGGACACTTGATCATCTTACCTAACAGAGCATGACAAACACAAGTAAAATTACCACTGCAAAAATAAGTATAGATTATGTCCTGTATTATAGAGGATGAAAAAGTAGAGAAATTCCATTAAGACTTTCAAATGATATTCCAAACATAATCAACATTTACCCTGACAATCCCATTTTAAGGTAAAGATGTGTATAAGAAAAACTTGTATATTTGAATAGACGTTTTAGTACAAGAAAGGAAAGAGGTAAAAGCTTTTAAATTATCCAGGAATCCTGTACTTCTGAATAGTACAGGAAGTACTGGAAATACACTGGAAGTCACTGGATTACGGGAAGCACAAAATATCACAAAAAAAAAAAGAAATTTGCTTATGTTTTGATAGACAGGAAAAGACCAGTTGCCGATACAGGAGTCCTTTCAGAGTCAGCAGTCTACATGCAGTAATGTCATGGTACATCAAGGATCAAAATGAATACCTTATTTGCAAAAACAGAAAATAAGGTCAACTCTCCGAAATAGAAAAAAGACTTGACATTGACTCACAAAATTTCTTAGAGATATTTGAATAGTTAAAAATTCACTGTAAAACAAGGAGATAAAAAGGTTCCTCTGCTAGGCAATATTTAATCTTTTTACTTCATAGGAATATACAACAGTCAAAGGAAACACTATAAAGTTCTTTTGGGGAGAAAATACATTACGGAAGGCATTTAAGGAATACTATTATTATGGTAGGAAACAAAAGACAATTATATAAGAACATGAAACTTATGAGAGTTTGGCAGGAGGTTCAGCAAATTCAGACTATTCCAAGAACTTATGTAAATGAAACTAGAAATAGGATAATAACGAGATGAAAATCAATGACAGAGTTCTATGATATTTTCTCATCAGTTAAAGTAGTGTAACTACCACTTTTGAAGACTATCACCTTCTTTACCCAGTGTATTAGGAAGGGTTAATGACACTAATGTAGTTGGGAAGAGTGGCTATATGTGACAAAATCCATGATAAAATTAATAATAAGCATTTTTTCCATTTGGTAAATATTGCAGTGGTTCTGTAATATTTCACCCTGTGCAATTCTTGCTGATGTTTTGTTATAAATCTTGTATTGATAATCTGCCTAATACAATGGAGGAGTTTTTCTAACTCATTTAGCATTCAGAGAGTACTAATGAAACACTAGATCCATTCATTTGCTCTTACTACAGGTAAGTACTAAGTACTAAGGTACTAAGAGCACTTTACTTCTATTTATGTCACTTATTTCTACCTTGTGTTTCTCCATTGTCCTTTGAATAAAAATAGTCCTTCCCCCTCCTTGGACATTGTGGTATTCCACGATTTATAGTCACATGGAATCACTGTGACACTACTGGGGATAAAGAGTCCTTACAGATGGTGAGGTCCTCTATATGTTTCTCTTTTTAAATGACATTCTACCAAATACAGAAAGAGATAGAATGAAAAAAGTTTCTTCAATAAGTTCAATTTCCTCTTAAATTAATCTAACAATTCTTACGAGGTATAAGGTGTGTACAGGGAAGACTAGTAGTACCTCTGGTGTGCAGACTGTGGAGCCCTTTTCAGGGCTGCTTACCTACCTTTGGTACCCACCTGACTCACAGAACTATTACCTGTGGCTCCAAGAAGATGCAGCATGCACAGTAGCCACATCCTAGGAAACCATTGTGGCAGATGGGCTAAGCCAAGTTGAGGGTAATTGGTGAATCTGAAACCCATTGGTAAGTTAAAGGGGGTGCCTACCCCAAGCATATGAAGACTTTCCCTAGAGAATCGGCAGATGAAAACAATTTGTTCCAATGGTCATGGAAATGGCTAAAGCAGGTGCTATGGAGCTCTTAGAGGTTGTTCAGATTTTGAAGGCATCAGCATCATCCACTGCAACCCAAGCTATCACCAGTTGTCTTGACTTTGCCTTGCCACTTTGATGACTCTGGAAGAAAGAGTAAGACTGACAATTTCAAGCCATGATGCCTCATTTAAACCCAATTTTCACATAAATCAAGTCAAAAGACATCACCCATACCATTTTGCCATTTTTAATTTTCTCAGAGTTCTGTAGAAAAAAGCAAGAGACAAAGCAGTTGGCGTGAATATACTGGGAATTGTAGTCACAACCCTGCACACAGGGTCATGTCCCTGGAAGCAGCATTGGTATTTTGTAGCCCCCTGGATGCCTGAGCAGTATTTGTAAAGGACTACACTGCTCATCTCCTTCTGTGAGGAAAGGACTAGGAAATGTACCCTAAAAACTATTTGTTCCATCCAACACTAGCTAGCTTACTGCGACAGGTAAGGATCCCACCTTGCAGTCGAAACACGAAAAATTGTACAAAAATTTTGGTGCAGATTATTCTATTCACTGTCAGCACTTGGAATGTGCACACGCTTATGAACACTAAATCTAGCAGACCTGGAAGCCTAACAGCTCTTGTTGCAAGAGAATTCAGCAGGTATTGCATCCAAAAGTAGTCCTATGTGAAACAAGGCTTGCAAATGAAGGCCAGCTATACAAGATGGAGCTGGATACACCTTTTTTCTCAAATGGCTGCAATGAAAAGGAGCAGTGTGAAGTTTGTATAGTTTTTGCAATCAAAACTAATCTAGCCAACAAACTTGCATGCCTACCAAAAGGAGTAAATGACAGCTTATAAAAGGAGTAAATGACAGTGTGATTTCCACTTGCAGGGAAGTGCTACACAACCATCATCAGCACATATGCCCCCACTATGACAAACTCTGATGTGTTCAAAGAAAAATTTTATGAAGACCTGGAGATCCACGTCATCAAGGTGCCAAAATAGGAGAAGCTCATAATTCTGGGTGAGTAGGCACAGACTAACAGGCATGGCAGAAAGTCCTTGGGAGGAATGGAGTCACAAACAGCAACAGCAATGGTCACATACTCCTGAAGACTTGTGTATCTTATGACCTTCTCATCATCAACACTGTCTTCTGTTTACCTAAACACAATAAAACTTTGTGGATGTACCTTCGCTGCAAACCCTGGCATTTGATAGTTTATGACATTGTAAAGAGAAGAGACAGACAGGATGTGAAAGTGACGAAAGCCATGTGTGATACGGAGTACTGGGACTGGTCATAGACTTATTCTCTCCAAGGAAAATGTTCACATTCAACAAATGCTGTGGCTCCAAGGCAAAATGACTACCAGGAAACTTAATGTCAACAGATTAGAGGGCTTCTCCAAGCTGGAATACTTTGTTGCTAACTTAGAGGGAAAGCTTAGCCTACAGTTGGTAATGGTGAAGCAAAAAAAAAAAAAAAAAGAAAAAAGGAGCGGCCAGCTTTCAGAGATTGGGTGTGTAGCACTGCATTTATTCATCTGAGCGAGAACACTCACATACATCAAGAATGACTTGATCAAAGTGATGGGGAAATTCAGAACCTTGTAAACAAAAAATGAGAACTCCACAGGATTTACCAGCCAGACAATTCTTCTATCTCTAAGAGGGCAACATTTAATTCCATCAAAAGTAAAGTGTAAGCAAAGCTTAGGGAAATGCAGGATTCCTGGAGAGATGGGCTAAACACTTCTGTGGTGTTCTCAACAGACTGTCATCAATTAATGCTAAAGCCACTGACTGTATATCTCAGATTGAAGCCTAATCCCTCTCTAGTGGACCTTTCAACTGAAGAAGTTTTGAATGCCATCTGGCTCCACTTGTGTGGCAAAGCATCTGGTGCTTATTCTATTCCAGTTGAGATTTATAAGGCAGGAGGTTCACTGCTCATACTAAAATAATTTTCTGGGTTATATGGCAAGAGGTTATCTCTCAGGAGTTCAAGGATGCCTCCAGTAGCTATCTCAAATCTCTTTCAAATCAAACAGTAAAAAACAAAACCAAGAGAAATAATAGAGACCTTTATTTGTGGATCATGTATCAGTATCATAAGGAGAAGATCCAAGGCCTAATCATTGTCTTTCTCACCCCAACAGCAGTTAAGCAGGTTAGTGCATTTTGAATGCGTTCTAGTACTATCTACAAAGTAAATCGACAGTCTAATCTTTACCAAGTAGTTAACTGACCAAAATCACTTAGAGAACATCTGTTCATTCCCATTCTCTCCAAATGGGAGAGTAGGACTCTTCCGTTACACTTCATCATGCCTTTCCAAAAGTAGTCTCTCCAGTCTACATATACAGTGCTTGTGCATAAGTCCCTTGTTGGAGAGTCAGACAAAGAGACAGAGAGACAGACAAGCAGGTAGAAAAAGAGACTAACAGATAGATTATATAGACAGACAGACAGAAGGTTGGGGGTGGGAGAGACAGAGACAGATAGAGAGCGACAGAGACAGAGAGACAGAGAAATGATAGATAGACCGACCTGTAGGTATATAAAGAACTGAATGGGCAATTGAGTAAGGAAGAGCTTAGACTAGATAACATTTTGGAAGTTGTGCTGTGCTTTCAGGAAACCCATGAAGCTTACTGCTACAAAAGGCCATCATTTAAACACCATATTTAAAGAGAAGAGACAGAAAGGTTATTCAGAAAAATATACTCTTGGATTTGCTGAAGAAGTAAAATTGGAAGATGGAAAGAGAATTAATTTGTCAAGGAGTCAGGGGAAAAAGGTATAATGATCTAAACATAAGTTCCTAGATCTAAAATAAGCTATTTCCAGGAAGTACACATGAGCATTGACTGGTACAGGGGAAAACATACTCCCATGCCCATTCTTGTATTATTTATTTATACTGGATATATATATATATATATCTGGATTCTGGATTATGGATAATTCTGGATAATGAATGATACTCTTGTGCTTTCCTTATCTTCTACATATTCCTTATCTTCTACATCTATAAACTTGTGATTCTAATTGGAACATTTGGAACATTTTTGCCATTGAAAGAGAATACTTCTGTTTATACTAGTCACAGTGCTTCCTCCATAACCCTGGTGAATAACCAGTGAGTTTACCTTCTGATTTTTTTATTTCATATTTGAGTATATATTATTTATATTATATATATTTAATTTATAATGGATATATATATTATTTATATTATATATATTTATCACTTTTGTTTTAAGAATAAAACAGATGTAGGTTTAAAAGCAACCTAAGAAATGAAATGTGGAATGTGGAAATAGCCTCTGTAAGATACCTTATTAGAAAAAAAAAAAACAGTTAAAAGTTTTTTAAAGGTTAGACAAGTTTAGAAAGTGTATTTATCAAAGATATCTCTGCTTATTATATCTGTAAGTAATTTGTTCTCATACCTCTGTCCACTTCCTGTAACAGCATCCTTATTTTTTCACAAAGTAAGGCTTGTCTCATTCATCAATGTGAGAAGATTAATTTTTCCATGTATAAATTCACATTCTCTGAGTATACATGAGCCCCTACCTCATGGGCATTGTAAAGAAAAGAAAACTGACAGTATCAAGATTTATTTGAAGGAAAACTTCTAAAAAAAATCTTATCTGTGTTCAAATAGAGAAGATTATTAAAATAGAAGATGGAAAATGAGATACAGGAAGCTATTTTGAGATTGGCAATACTAAGTTCTATAACTTGCAATATTCTTCAATTTCAAAGGACATTTTAACCTATAGTCCATTTCAGAAGGGGAAAGAAAGAGCCAAAGAATAGTCTAAGCACTTGGGCTTTGCCTGCAAAGCCAGAAAGAAGTTGAGTGTTGAGAAACTATATGATGTATTTGATTAATGTAGATAACTAGCCTGGGGAAATGTGGTCCGGTATTATCTAGGTAATTGTCTCTGTTCTGTGCTTTCTTTCTTTTGTGAAAAATAGGCTCAAAACATCAGAATTCTCTAGTGCATACATCCCTTTGACTGCTAATTGATTATTTACTATACTGCAAAATTGCTGTTCAAACTCCAAAGAGAGTAATCTATATCAGCAAAAACACTACACTTTGGAATGTTTAGTTCTGACTATGGTGTGAGGAGAAGGGGCAAGAGGGAGGAAAACAGAAAAGAATTAGAACCTGGAAAGGGATCATCTGTCAGTCAATTAGCTTTTTAAAAGCACTTTCTATGTGCCAGGTACTATATTATGTGCCTGCTTTCATGGAGCTCGCAGTCCAAAAAAGGAGAAACAACATGCAAACAATTATGCATAAACCATACAGAAATAAATAGATAGATGATATACTGGGGGTAAATTCAGAGGGAAGCCACTTACAGTAAGGAATGAAAAGTCCACATTAAATACTGTCATAGATATATATTATGTGATCCAATGAAAGTCACCTAACCTCTCAGTCTGTTTTCTCATCTGTAGATGATGTAAAATCGGACCTACCTCACAAGGTTGTTGTAAGGATCCAATAAAATAGCATACATGAAACACTTTGTAAACCACAAAGGTTATATTAGTGATGATGATGATGGCGACAATGATAGTAACAATCACTTCACTTCTCTGGTCCTATTTTCTATATCTGTAAAATATGGAAATTGAACTAAACTTCTGTGATTTTTTTTCAATCTATAAACCTATACCCTATGTTGACTATCTACTTCATTTTCCTTTACATTGAAATAAATTCAAAATAACATGACCATTTTGATTTAACTCTCTGATATGATATAATATCATATACGGTGGGCTGACTTGGTGGTCACTAGAGTTTGCTCTAATTGGTTCATGGTGATGCTCAGACTCTTCTGAAACTTCCAAATTCCCACTACCCACAGAAGGACAGAGGAGGGGCAGCTAGATGGTGCAGTGGATAGAGTGCTGGGTCTGAAGTCAGTAGGACTTTTCTTAGTGAGCTCAAATCTGGTCTCAGACACAAACTAGTTATATGACAAGACACTTAACTGTTTTTTCTCAGTTTTTCATCTGTAAAATGGTTGGAGAAGGAAATGGGAAACCATTCCAATATCTTTGCCAAGAAAACCCCAAATGGAGTCTTAAAGAGTTGGACATGACTGAAAAAGGACTGAACAACAACAACAAAAGAAGGTCAGACAAAAAGAGAAAGTTTTTAAAAGCAAAATTTTGTGACAAACAAACATACCTGAAGATATGTTTCTACTGTTATGTCAAAAATAGTAGATGGTCTTATAATCTAATTTCAGCATCTTGTATTGAATGATTTTGAATACAATAAAATTAATTTTCCTAACATTTTATCAGTGCCTATTTTAATAGTTATTTAAAGAGGTTTTATTTAATTTATATAATTCATAATAACCTCAAGGTCTTTTCTTGATGTCTCAAAGAATTTCTATGTGTAATCTTAAATACTTAAAGGAGAAAATACTCCTCTCTCACATACCTTCTTAATTGAATGTAGGTTGAAGTTCCTATTACAATCTTAGTCATTATTCCAGTTATCTAATGTGTGAAAAGTGACTGTTTCTTATTTTATATATATAGTTGCCCTTGCTCCTATAGGATTTCTTATCTTTTTTTCAGGCAAAGATAGAGAAACTAATGTATTCTTTAGTGAAATGCCAGAGATTAATATCTTACAAGTCTAATCAATTCTGTCACTATGTGGAAATTAATGCTTTTTTTTAAACACTGAAATTGTTTACTTCACAAAATAGTGACCTTCTTGCCACTTCAAATGTTCAAAATTAGGTAGTTATGCACCAGAAATTTTACAGAATAGATTTTTATCTCTAAAATAATGATTTTATTGTTTTAAATTATTCCCCTCATATACTCTTCACTTCCCATATCCTCTCACTTCCCAAATCATCCTATATTATAAATTTTCCCATCAGTATCAGTGACTCCACTATCTTCCCGACATCCTAGACTCACAATTTTAGAATCATTTGTTACTCCTAGCCATTAGTTTTGCCGATTTTCCTTAAAAATATATCTCCTTTTTGTCTTTCACTGCAGTCTCAGTCCCTTTCTGGACCCTAGCCTTATAATGTGAAGACTTCTATAGCCCTCCATTTAATCTTCTTTTCTATCAAATTCCCAATATTTTGACCCTTGACATGCATTCTAACAGTCATCTAACTCTAGAGTACCTATTATCATGTCACTCCCTATTCCCCAAACTCAGAACTGGCTCCCACTTACCTTCTGAGGAACTAAGGTTTATCTATATGCATAGTTAATATGTATGCTTTGATTTCTTAGGTCTGTTTATCCCCAAAGTAATCAATTTACATAAGTGTAGAAGTACTAAATAATCCAGGCAGCTATATGCACTTATGTGTCTTATTATACTTTCAGAATTTATTATTAGTTTTATGGGGGATGGGGTGTAATGCCAAGCAAAGGCAACTTCCAAGGTTCGGATTACCAGCATAGTAAACCCCATTTATTCAGCAAACATTTACAGAACAGAGAAAGTGAAAATACGGTATAACTTGTTCCTTTAGAAAGTAAGTTCTCAATTCAATCCAGGTACTACTCCACCCCTAG
>CM053591.1:97791667-97811004 GCA_028646515.1 Pseudochirops corinnae
CCAAGGAAAAGGCCTTCTTTCATCTTCACTTGAGGCAAGCCCTCAGCAATCTCAGTTCCTGGGGAGACAAGGCTCAACAAAGCCATAGCCAGTGTCCTCATCAAGTCATTCTCTGCCTGTAGAACAGTCCCAGAACCCCTGAAAACATAAGCAAGGCCGTCTTCCAGGATTTCTGTACAGGTACCAAAAGAAAATTCTCCTTCAGGGCTTCTGAACCAACAGCCAGGTTCCAGGACCTCTACAACAGCAGCACTGTCCTTCACCATCAGGTGAATCTGGCAAAACAACATCAAAACACACAGACAAAATACCAGCATCACAGCCGGGTCTCCTCAGTCCTTGGCAGTTCCAGGTGGCAGTTCCCAAAAGTCCTGGGCAGTTCCAATGGGTTCTCAAGCAGTCTTTCTTCCCAGCAACTCAGGCTCCACAATACTGGATACAGCTCTCCCATAGTCCTTCTGGCCTACTGTAGGCTTGGGCCTCTCTCCCAATTCATGGCTCCTCCTAGTTCAGCCCTCTCTCTTCATGTCAACAAGCCTATCTCACAAGTAGGATTCACAAGCTCTGGGTTTTAACACTCAACCCAAAAACCAAGCCAACAGAGGGGCATCTCCAAATTTCATTACCATTACATGGGGAAGGAGGAGGAGGGAGAGTAGGGTAAAAAGGAGAGAAGGCACTAGACCCGTTGTTTCAATAATGTGGAGAACTCCTACTCTGCAAGTTAATTAGTAGGTGGTTTGCCTGGGCAATGAAAGCTTAAGTGATTTGTCCTGGATCACACAGTCAACATGTGTCAGAATAATACTTAAATCAAGGTCTTCCTAATTTTGAGGTCAGTTTTATATGCATTGTAATGTTGTACCCAAACCCAAATCCCAGGTCACTACACATTATCTGATTTGTGGCCCACAATTAAGCCTCTTTATATTTTTGTCTTTGTCTCTATCCTACACCCTGTAATAGCTTGAAACAATTTAAGGCATACTCCTGGGTGTTGCCCAAGGCTTAATCCCCTGACCCTCTCCTTCCTGAATCAGCATTCTCTATATTCTCCCTGAATCAACATACTGTACAAGGATCAGCTTAGGGTTATGGTACAAGACTATCTTATGTAGAGACCACCCTGTCCTGTTCCGCTGACCAAGCAGGGTCCCCACACCGTTCACCCAGAACATGACCCTGGTCTATTCTGGGAAATTGACTGTTCCCCACTCCCCCATTACCCAACGACCCTCCACCCTGTACCCTCCACCCTGTTTAGGGAAGCTGACCACGATCATCTACCCTATGCCATCCACCCTGGGAGAGACCCCCTTGTCACAGGAAAGTTGCACCCTTGTACCCTTGTGCCATATTCCCAAATGAGCCCTGAGCTATAGATATAACCAATAGCTGTTCTTGGCTTCTGTACTTTGTTACTTCTGCTAGCTCCCCTCCCTGATTGTGGTTTTAGCCTATTTAAACACTGGTCATACCTTCAGTCAGGCTCCCAGTTTGAGTATACATTCCAGGTAGCAGCTGGCTTGATCAATAAATCCACACCTAAATTTACCTTGAACCCAGGTCTCGGCTGACTCTTATTCTCTTCACAACAATAACACATTGCCTTCCATGAGTTATATTATCCATTTGAATGTTACCCAATCAGCTTGTGGGCTCTAAGGAAGCAGAGACCAACACCTTTGCTGGGTAAATTCTTTTCTTGATTTCTAAGTCACTCCCTTCATTTTCCTTCTTTATCTTTCCCAATCTTCTTCCCTAAAACCTTTTTCCTTTTCCTGATACCTTCATTCTCTCCCATAGAGATCCTATCCATTACCATGGCTCAAACTATCAGTTCTTTGCATACAACTCCCAAAATTATGTTTCTACCGAGAATCTTTCCTTGAGCTAAAGTCTTATATCTTCAGGAAATATCTACTTGGATATTCTGTTGACACCTCCAACTGTCCAAAACAGTTTATCTTTCTCTTAAAGACCCATTGCTAATTTTAAAATTATTATTTCTATCTGCTTAATTCTGGGCCAAATTCATAACTGTTTTCATCGTTTGTCCAAAATACATATCTACTAATCAATATCATATTATATGCCTTCTCAATGGATGGGGGAAAAACTGGAGAGAGGGAAATAATTTGGAATTCAATTTTTAATAAATGAATGTTTATAAATAAGTAACATACACACATACTTTTATCTATGTGTGTGCGTATTTGTGAGCACAGTAGATTTTCTATCCAAATAAGTGTTATCTTATGCAGAGAATAGGATAAATTGCCATTGTGAAACTGCAAAGTTATTTTAATTGACCTAAGTTTTTGTGCTAAATTAAATGCCACCTTTTTTAACAACAGTATCCTTTTAGTGTTTTCACCTGCCTTTGACTATATCAGACAACTAAAATTGAATGTCAAAGGGTAATAGAGAGACATATAATGTACTTGAGTAATCTCAATAGGAGCTATAGGCTACAGCCTGCAAAATGTTAACAATGAGTAATTGCAGAGGATTCTGTGAAAATGGAGGCGTAGATCAGAAAAATTTAGGCTCTCCAAATTTCCTCCAAAAAAAACAAAAACAAAAGACAAACAAACTAACAAAACAGAAAGTTGCCTAAAAGTGAATATTGAGCAGCAGAAGTAAATAAAAGTCTGGGTAAAGCATTGCCCTCCTAAGACATCCTCAAAACACTTTGGGAAAGACTCAAATACCAAGTGTGGATGTTTAGTCTGACTGAAATGTGAATACCTCCAGGCAGACTCTGCTGAATCAATAAAAAACAAGCCCTAGGGGCAGCTGGGGTAGCTGAAGCCCTAACCTCAGGAACTCTTACCTCTTAGTAAGTGTGGAGGTCAAAACTAAGTTGGGAAGAATAAAGGAACTTCTACTGCCTTGGAGCTTGAAGCCCATCCCTGCTGACCAAACTTAGTACCAGACTGCAGCTTTGAGCAAGAAAAAAGGAGCACACACCCAGTAAGTGCAGTAGTAGAGGGGCAGGGATCCTGTTGGCTATAGGCATTTGTAGGAGAGGGAAAACCCTGGTTTTGGCTCCAGGGCAGAGGGAAAGCTGAAATTTACTGTTGGGGGAGGGACCAAAAGCATTTAGAGAGTGTGTGGCCCAGAAATCCTTATCATTCCTTGGATGTGGAGAGGATGCCCGAGGTTGAGTCCCAGGCCAAGTTCAGAAAATAATAGTAAGGAGGATGTGAGACCTGGGGCACCATTCCCCATACCTGGGGACTAGAGCCTAATTAAAATAATGAATAAAAATAGATATATAAATAAGTAAACAAAGGAGTAAGAACCTGATCATAGACAACTGTTATGGGGACAGAGAGGATCTGGGTTCATATTCACAGGAAGATAATGAAGTTAAAAAATCCTCTCCTACTTCAAAGAGAAGCATCAAATAGTCACAAAACCAAAGAGTTCTTGGACAAATTTTTTAAAAAGGACTTCAGAAATCAAATGAGAGAGATTCAAGAAAAATTAGGGGAAAAAAATTAGAGCAATACAAGAAAATTATGAAATGAAATCCATCCAACTGAAAAAAAAAGAGGTAAAAATACTTAAGGAAGACTATAACTCCTTGAAAACTAGAACTGGGCAAAGGGAAGCTAATAATGTTATGACACCAAGAAAAAATAAAATGAAAAGAAATAGAAAAAAGTGAAACATCTTATTGGAAAAACAACCAATCTGGAGAAAAGATCAAGGAGAGACAATATAAGAATTATTGGACTACCTGAAAGTTACAATCAAAATAAGAATCTTGTTATAATATTATAAGAAATTATTAGGGAAAATTGCCCTGAAGTTTTAGAATGAGAGTGTAAAGTGGTTACCCATAAAGAGGGGGAAGGTTGCTCTGGAGACCCCAAAATTCCAACACACTGGGTCCTGCTGAAAGAATTCAACTCAAGTCTTCTCAGCCAAAGAAAAGTAAAGTTTATTGAAAGTTCATTAAAAGTTCACCATATGGGGTAGACTCTTAAGGACCCTAGGTATCTGTGATGCTTGCATTGGGCAAGCAGGACAGAGTAAGTCTGTGCTAGGTCATTCTATGGCACTCTCACACCACATGGAGGGAAGATGGGGTCTTTTCTACAGAGGAATTTAGTGGTGGTCTAGAGGAGGAGTTTGGGGAGGGTCTTCAGGAGGAGTCAATGAGGTCAGATTCCAGTAATGAGTTTGGGAAAGGTCTTCAGGAGGAATTAATGAGGTCATTGCAAGGGTGGATTGATATTTTGATAGGTTCAAGGGTGGGAAGTAGATGGACAATGGAGGGCTAGGTTAGTAACAGAGGTTTGGGCCCAGACATAATGAAAAACTTATGGACTCTGCAAATGCCTCATCAAGTGGGAAGATTTAATCATACTTCAAGGGGTTTCCCAGAGCCTGTACCTCAAAGATTCAAGGAGAGTTCAAGGGGGGTCCCAGAGTCTGCACCTCATCATAAAGGAGAAATAGAAAAACAAAACAATCAATCAACACCTTCAAGAGATCCCAAGATGAAAACTTACAGGAATATCATAGCCAAGTTTCAAATTTCCCAGGTTAAGAAAAAATATTACAACAAACAATAAAAAAATAAATAACATGCAACCACAATCAGAATGACACAAGACCTAGCAGCTTCTACATTAAAAGACCATAGATATTAGAATATTATATTTTGAAAAGTGAAAGAGCTGCAGTTACAGACAAAAATAACTTACCCAGAAAAGTTGGGTATAATTCAGAAGGAAAAAAAATTAAATAAAAATGGACATGTAATGAGCTGAAAGACTTTCAGGTATTTGTGACAAAAAGACCAGAACTAAGTGGAAAATTCAACATATAAGTTACAGGGGAAACATAAAGTTAACATTAAAAACCAATTACAAGGATTAAACTGTTTACTTCTTATATATAAAAATTTTATCAATACTCTTAAGACTGTCATCTTTACTTGGGTAGTTTGAAAAAAAGGACGGGCTGGGCTGAGTATGATAAGTTGATTCTAAAAAATAAAATTTGTAGGAAGAGGTCAAAAGGAGCAATTATCTTCTACAAATGAGGCATGAAAGGAAGAGCTGATATAGAACAAACAAGTAAGGGGGGGGGGGCTAGTGCTGGAACTTTACTCTTGTTGGAACTCGGTTTAAAAGGGAACAATGTGGGGCAGCTAGGTGCCCACTGAATAGAGCACCAGCTGTGGTGTCAGGAGGACCTGAGTTCAAATCTGGCCTCAGACACTTAACACTTACTAGCCATGTGACCTTGGGCAAGTCACTTAGCCACGATTGCCCTGCCTTCCCCCCTCCAAAAAGCAAATAAATAAATAAATGACCAAATGAAAAAGAAAGAACAACATATACATCTAAAAGGGCATAAAAATCTTCTAAATTTATAAAGAAATCAGAGGACAAAGGGATAGGATAAGGGAGAGACTTTTAGATGAATTGAGAATTAGGATTCTTAGAGGGGTGGGAAGATAAAGGAATAGGAAGGCAAAGTAGTGGTTACTTCTTTTAGAAGTAAATTAGACACTTGAGAAGCAATAGGGTAAATAGAGCCAGAAGGATAGATAGGATATAGGGAAATACACAACTGGTGTTAATATTGAACGTAAATGGAATGAATTTCCCCATATAGATAGCAGAATGGATTAAAAATCTGAATTTAATAACATGTTGCTTACAAGAAACACAATAAAAAATGGGAGATACACAGAGAACTAAAATAAAGTGCTGAAGTAGACTTTATATGTTTCAGCTGATTAAAAAAAATGGGTAGCAATAATGATCTCAAAGTTAAAGCTAAAATGGATGCAATTAAAAAAGATAAACAGGGAAACTATATTATGTGTCACCAATATTATTCAATATTGTTTTAGAAATGCAAGCAATTCTAATAAGGGAAGAAAACGAAATTGAAGGAATCAGAATGAGGCATAAGGTAATGAACTTATCTTTTGTTGCAGATGATATGAGAGATACATTTGGAAAATCCTAATAATTTAGCCAGAGTTAGCTGAAACAATTAATACTTTTAGCAAAGTAGCACGATGTAAAATAAACCCATATAAATCATCAGCATTTTCATGTCACCAACAAAACCCTGCTAGAAGAGATAGTAAGACATATCCCATTTAAAGTAATTGTAGACAGTATAGCATACTTGAGAGCATACCTGTCAAATATCCAGGAACTATATGAATATAATTATAAAACAGTCATTATACAAATAAAAGCCAATTTAAATAATTTGAGAAATATTCATTGTTCATGGGTAGGCAAAGTCAATAAAATAAAAACTGTAATTTTATCCAGCTAATCTATTTAATTCAATGCCCTCCCAATTAAATTGCTTTAAAAAATCATTTTACTAAGTTAGGGGGAAAAAAATAACAAAATTCATTTGGAATAAAACACAAGATTTCAAAGAAACTAATGAAAAAAAAATGCAAAGGAAGTTTAGCAGTACCAGATTCTAAACTATGTTATAAGGAAGTAAATATCAAAACTATCTGTTACTGGCTAAGAAATGGAAAGGTTGGTCAGTGGAATAGAATAGACATATGATACACAGGAGTAAATGATTATATTAACCTTGTGTTTCACAAATGTAAAGATTTACATTTTGAGGATGAGAATTCATTATTTGATTCAAATTGTTGGTAAAACTGGAAAGCAGTGTGGCAGAAATTAGGCATATGCAAATATCTTAAGCCATTCATCAAGACAGGGTTAAAATGGATACATGACCTAGATATAAAGGGAGATACTACAAGAATATTAGAACATGGAACATATTACTTATCAGACTTATGGAGAGAAGAACAACTTACAAACAAACGAGAGACACAGTATTGTGTGAGATGTAAAATGGAGGATTTTGAGATATTTTTTTTTTATTTTAAAAAGGTTTTGTACAAATAACACCAATGTAACCAAGATGAGAAGGAAAGCAGAAAATTGGAGGGAATTTTTTTCATAATCAGTTTCTCAGAAAAAAGTCTCACTTCTCAAATATATAAAGAATTTTGTCAAATTGATAAGAATACAAGTCATTCCTAAACTGACAAATGGTCAAAGAATAAGAAAAGTTTTTCAATGAAGAAATCAGAACTATACATAATCATATAAAAATGCTCTAAATCATTACTTATTTAGTTTTAGTTTTCAACATTCACTTTTGTAAGATTTTGAGTTCTAAAGACTGCATGAAGTCTGACATAGGTTATACATATGCAATCATATTAAACATATTTGCAAATTAGTCATATTATGAAAGAAGAATCTGAACAAAAGGGGAAAACTGTAAGAAAGAAAGAAAAAAAGAAAGAGAAAATTGCATGTTCTGGTGTGCATTCACACTCCATAGTTCTTTCTCTGGATGTGGATAACATTTTTTCCATCACAAATCTTTCAGAGTGCTCCTGAGATTCTTTCTCTCTGGCAAAGTCGACTTTTTAAGGCATTCTTCTCCTCATTGGCTTTTTGGGCCTCTTTTGTCATTTGAGTTAATCTATTTTTTAGGGTGTTCATTTCTTCAGTCAGATTGCTGACTCTCTTTTCATGATTTTCTGGCAACATTCTTATTTCAGAACTGAAGAGTCAAGTCCATCAAAGTTGGTCATCACACAATGTTGCTGTTACTATGTAAAAGGTTCTCTTGGTTCTGCTCAGTTCACTCACTATCAGTTCATTCAAGTCTTTCCAGATTTTTCTGAAATTTGCCTGCTCATCATTTCTTTAGTATTTCATTACATTCATATACCACAACTTGTTCAGTCATTCCCCAACTTACGGGCATCCCCTCAATTTCCAATTCTTTTCCCCCATAAAAAGAGCTCTTCTAGGGAGAGCATGGTGCCCTGAGTGGCCAGGAGCATGGCCTTGTCGCTGTGGTCAGTGGCTAGGGCTGAGACTCCTGGGTCTCTGGCATCACTCTGAGTTGTTGCTACTACCCCTCCCCAACCCTGTGCCACCCCCACCTTCCTTATCCCTCCCCCCCATGCCTTCAGGCCTGCATCAGCCTAGGCTCTCATCCCTTCCTAATAGCAGCCTCCTCCCAGGCCTCTGTACCAGCCCCCTGGGACTTGCTGGTTGAAAATTCACACACAAGCATGAATGGATACCAAGTGAAAATGGTATTGGAACAGTGGGAATCATCAATTTTTCACAATAAGCATTGGGAGATGTAGTTTACTGTAGTCTTCCAGAAGCTGGAACAAAATTGTCTTCTTTTTAGGGGGAGAATGGGGGGAAAGGCAGGGCAATTGAGGTTAAGTGACTTGCGCAAGGTCACACAGCTAGTTAAGTGTCAAGTGTCTGAGGCAGAATTTGAATTCAGGTCCTCCTTACTCCAAGACCAGTGCTCTATTCACTGCACCATATAGCTGCCCCAGTTGAAACAAAATTGAAGAAACAAGATGAGTTTGGAGCTTTGGAAAGTGTGAAAGCTGCCAGTGAACTCTATTTTCCACTAACGGGAGAAGTAACTGAAATTAATATAGCTCTTGCATAAGACCCAGGTCTTGTCAACAAATCTTGTTATGAAGATGGTTGGCTAATCAAGATGACTGAGCAACCCTTAAGAACCTGATCTCATGAGTGAGGATGCATTTAAGAGATATATAAATCTACTGAGGATTGAGGGCTGGATGCCCAAATAAATTAACATAAGAGTACAGCCCAGTATAGTTTTGTCTTATATTAGTGGTATATGGAAAGTCAGCAACTTCAACACTTCTGAAACAATACCATATCTTGTAAAAAAATCTTACTACTCAAAAATGGCTGTATAAAAATGCTTTTTACTATTTGCACGTTTCACACAACTTTTTCTTAGTAATTTCAAGTTAGGGTCTAATTCTGAATTTATTACATCATGTGTGGTAAAAATGAATTCTAAGACCATTGTACTTCAAAGTTAGAATTTTATCTATAAAAAGCCTTAAATCCATAATGTTGTAATGGTAATTCAACTCCACCCATTACCAGCTTTGTTCAAAATACATTTGGTTTTTTGTCCATGGTAATAATTCACTGATATTGGTTACCTGACTGGCGTCAGACACAATACAATATCAACTTAAATTTTTAATAAACTGCTTGGATGAAGGTATTTTATAAAAGTGAGGCTTCAGCCTTGGATCTGAATAGGCAATGAAATTTAACAAACTTTTAAATATTTTTGTACATGTGAGTCCTTTTCCCATTTTTATGCTCTCTTTGGAATAGAGACCTCATAGCGGTTATTGCTGGATCAAAGTTTTATACCCTTTTGGGCATAGTTCCAATTGATTGCATCAATTCACAGCTCCACCAACAGTGCATTAGTGTTCTAATTTTCTCACTTCTCCAATATTTATAATTTTCCTATTTTGTCATGTAAGTCCATCTAATAGGTATGGTATGGTAACTCACAATTCTTTTAATTTGTATTTCTC
Source organism: Pseudochirops corinnae (assembly GCA_028646515.1). Lineage (NCBI taxonomy): Eukaryota > Metazoa > Chordata > Mammalia > Diprotodontia > Pseudocheiridae > Pseudochirops > Pseudochirops corinnae. Next base: position 97,801,110 of record CM053591.1, read on the forward strand.
TAATCAATAGTGATATAGAACATTTTTTTCACATGACTATAGATAGCTTTAATTTCTTCATCTGAAAACTACCTGATCATTTATCAGCTGGGAATCTAAATCATTATTGATTAGAGAAATACAAATTAAAACAACTTTGATATATCATCTTACCTATCAGACTGGTTAAAATGATAGATACCCTTCAATTGGGGAATAGCTAAACAAGTTGTGGTATATGATTGTGACAGAATATTGCTGTGTTATAAGAAATAATAAGCTGGTTGATTTTATAAAAATATAGAAGGACTGGCCTGAAATAATGAAAAGAGAAAGGAGCAGTATCAAGAGAATGTTGTGCATAGTAACAGATATTTTATTTTAAGAACAACTCTGAATGACTAATGCATCTTGAATATCAAACCACCTACAAAGGAACCAGGCAGGAAAATACTATTCACCTCCAGAGAATTATGTGTAGTACAGTTTTACATGTGTGTGCACACATATATATATACACACATTAATATATTTCTCTAGGGTGGAGGAGGGAGAAAAAAGTGCACAATAGAGAACAAAAGAAAACTTAGAAGCAAGCACAAACAAGCAGAGTAGCTTTGAAAACGAAGCATAATCTTTGTTAACATTTTTTTTTTTTGCTTTTTAGAGGGGGGAAGGCAGGGTAATTAAGGTTAAATGACTTGTCCAAGGTCACAGGGCTAGTTTTGTGTTGAATGTCTGAGGTCAAATTTGAACTCAGGTCCTTCTAACTACAGGGCTGGTGCTCTATTCACTGCGCCACCTAGTGGCCCCTTTATTAACATTTTTTAAAGTAAATAGTCTCATATGAAAATTCATAGTTTCATATTAAATCCTGTTTTTTACGTTCTGCTATACAGATGGAACTGTTCTTTTTCCCCTCTTTTTGTATTTAAGTTCAAAATGAATAATTTTTTAAAGGAATTATAAAGAAGTGAAGAAAAAAATGTCATCAAAGAAGTGTGTTAATTAAAAAAAAAACTGTGCTGGTCACGAGGTGCAAGAGAAGGACAACCAGTGGGCAGTGTGTGTGACTGGTATTCTCACAATATCAAGAGAGAGTCAAGAAGACCCTGAGCAATTTGGTAATTATGAAAAAAATTTATTTATGTAATGATCACTATTTACCACCAGTATGCTACGAAATGGGAATACAAATATAAATGTGAGACAGTTCCTGCATTCAGATATGATACATAAAGGTGAAATGATGGCTTAAGGGAGGAAATTTTATTCTAGAGAATCACCACGGGAATGGTGAGCCTATACTTAGTGCCGTCAATTTATATACACTTTTCAGAAATGATGGTAGTATTGATTTGATTATTGTTCCCAGAGAATTGTAAGCATGGAGGAGGTGAAGGAGCTGAGGGGAGAAGATACAGATATGGTTCAGGTGAGAAAGCCAGATGGAAAGCTGTATAGGATACGAAGCTTGGTCTTGCCTGAGGTTGACTGGATAGCACTTCTTCACATACCAACTGAAGCAGTTCAGCCTCAGGGCTAGAATTTAAAAGCTGAGTGGATTAACTTTCCCAGAGACTAGTCTCCCAAGAGTCTTGGTTTCTGGACATCTAGTCTGGTAAGTACTTTTCTATGAGGAGAGAAGTGTAGCAAGATGACCTAGCTGGTGGACAGTTGAGTGGGATGACAATCATGGTGAACTTTAGATTAGATATGAACAATAGTAGCACAGGATGGATAGCTATAAATAGTTTAAAATCTGCCTCTTTGGAGGGAATATTCCCAGGGATGAGATCACATTCTACTTGTGTGTTTGAACTTTTAAGTATTTCTTTTTTAATTAGTAACACTCCCATTCACTGAATCTCCTTAGGTTTAAAACTATTACTCACTTTGATTTTCCTCTCCCTTCCTTCTCATATCCTATCCATTTGACAAGTCCAATCAATTCTACCCTTACAATTTCTCTTCCTTTTTTCCCTTCACTTTTCACTTTGCTGCTACATCATTAACCATCTTCCTAGATTGATATCACAGTCTCATTAGTATTTGTCTCCACTCTCTCCCCCTTTCTTTATTCAGTCATTCACACTGATGCCAGATTAATCATCCTTGTGCACAGTTTGCCATGTCACTGTTCTGTTCAAGATTTTTCAACCTTTCTCTATGTCCCACTGAATAACTTTTAAACTCCTTAACCTGGCAGGTCCTACTACAGAAGGATGCCACCTTGTCTTCTTATTTTGACCTCATATTACTCTCCTCTGAATATTTAGTGATTGAGACAAGGAGGATCACCCAAGTATGCCCTACTCTCCTTACCTCCCATACTTTTGAACATTGTTATTTAAGTCTAGAAGAAGTTTTCTCCCTACCTGAATAGGCATTTTCAAACAGGTTTAAACTCCAACTTATAAAATATCTTATTTAGGAATCTCTCTGTGATCTCTCTTCCCTCACCCTTCCCAACCTCCAGACAAAAAAGACCTTGCCTCCAAAGACCTCATAAGGAACTCTGCCTATTACCTATGTATTCTCCATTTATGATTTTTGTATTATTGTTATATGCCATATCCCTCTCCTGTAAATCTAGGAGAGCAGAGATATAGGTGTATGCAACTGTTTGTATTTTCATCAGCATCTGTACCCCCTTCAGCTCAATAAATATGTGCTGAATATATTGTTGAATAAATATTGATTGACAAAATTTAGATATTTCAGCTGGTTTTTGCAACATAGAGTATATGCCACTAAAAAATGTTGAGTTTCTTCCACCAACTACAGTCATAGTACTTAATTTTCATCTTTTCTTCCAACAGTTTAGGACTTTTTGTTAGTCATACTTGGTACACATAATTTATTCTCCTTGGTGATTGCCATAACAAATGGCTTTCCTAAGAATCTTTCATTAAAAACATACTTCTCTAGCTTTTATCTTAGGGAAGAATTCACCTAGTTTCTTGAATCTGATAAATCCAGGAGCCCTCAGAGAGAGAGAGAGAGAGAGAGAGAGAGAGAGAGAGAGAGAGAGAGAAAGAGAGAGAGAGAAATATCAACAGTTGTAATTACTTAAGCATACAAGAGACACAAGCTTAGTTTTTTTTTAAATTTCAAATATTCCTGCTGCTCTTACAACCCACACTCTCTCCTCAACCTATGATTGTTTTTACTCACCCTGTGGGGTGCATGACTATTGGTAAAGGGTATTTTTTTAAAGGGTAGGTGGGTAGGAGGAGTATGCAGCTGTATGCTACTAAACAATGCTAAGTCCATGTATTTTACTCCCTTTAGCACTAGTGGGGGGCCTTGTAGGAGGAATGAAGAATCTGCTTTCTGGAGTAGGCAAGTAACACTGAAAGGCCCTGGTTTAAAACTCTTCTCTCCCACACATTTCCCTAAATTGAGATTTTTTGGTTTAAACAGTTTCTCTTTTGATGTTAAAATATGTTGGTGTTGGGGGAGAGCAGAGGAAAGGTGCTTGATGGATTAGGTCTACTGACTTACCATACCTTAAAGTTTGTTTTTTGATGTATTTTGACACCTCTCTGGTCTCCTCCATGATCAAAAATTTCGAATGAGAAAGAGTCATGGGGGAAAAACAATTTCAGAGTGGAATATTTAAGCAAAGGTAGGTGTAATGGGATTACATAATTATGTATTGTAGAGTAAGAAAGTAGCAAGGGAAAAAAGAGAGTGAAAGGAGAAAGAAAATCTTTAGTTCTTTCCCCAGACTGCCTACTACTGAAAGGTACTTAGTCATTTCTGATTTGTGCACATCACTCACCAATTCAATTGACTGCTGTCATTCTGGATTTCTTACTCTCCCTAACTTCCCATATCCTGTTTGTTGCTGAGTCCTCTTGATTTTACCTACATAAAATGTCCTGAACATGGTACCTTCTCTCTTCTGACACTGACACCACCCTGGTTACTGCAGTAGTCTTCTAGTTGGGCTCTTTGCCTCAAGTCTCACCCCACTTCAGTTTATCCTGCACTCAGTTGTCAAGTTATTCTTTCTAAAGCACAGGTCTCACCATATAAGCCCCCTATTGAATAAACGCCAAGGACTCCCTATGACTTCCAGGATCAAATGTAACTCCAAACCCTACACAACCTGGCCCCTTCCTCACTTTCCAGTTTCCTTACACCTTATTCACTCTCACATTCACAGTGATCCAGCAACATTGACTTCTTTGATTTTCCCTGCACAAGACACTCCATCATGCAAATCAATTTATAATAATAATAAACATTTATACAGCACTTTAAGGATTCCAGAGTGCTTTACATAGAATTAATCTTTATAAAACAAAAAACAAAAACGTGTTAGGGAGGTCCTTTTATTATCTGCATTTTACAGATGAGGAAATTGTGGCTGAGAGAAAATTAGCATAAGGGGCCCTCCGAAAAAATATCTTTGACAGCAAAAATAATGATTCACAGGGGAAAAGGAGGAAATACAGAAGAGGAATTGGTTAATGGAGCAGGAATACAGGACTGAGAAGACAAAAAGCTAATTAGCTGTCTCAGTATTGTCTACATCATATTCATTACATTAGGTACAAGGATGAAATCCTTACACCAGTCATACAGGAGCATATATTCTTGAAGTAATGTCACATTTCTCTAACTCTTATGTTCATTTTTCCTCTTACCTAGCCCAGTCCAAATACTCCATTCCAAGCTTTTATGTATGAAGAAACGTCAAATAATGAACCTTCTGGGAACAAAGCTCCTTTTAACAAAGTTGGTCCCAGAAAGGAGGGATTTGGGGAAAGATTCTGTGCTCCACATTACCCAAAGTATGCTTAGGAAAAGAAAGCAATGGTGATATCTGGTAGATAAGAGCTGGGGCCTAGATAAAGAGGAAACTGCATCCTTGAACAGCATGCATCTATGACTGCAGAGAGAATAATCTCAAGGAAAGTATAAGTCTTTTATCCTCTTTCCCGAGCTTAATACAGCCTGCTAGGGCCAGAAAACCACAGTCCGCTGCAGGGCATGTTAAATTCAAGAAGGTCACTATTTTTCTGTGGTGTATGAAAGCCCTAAAATGTATGATTCCTAGTTTACTTTGACCCTTTTCTTTACGTACATAAAAATGGTTTTCCTATTTAGGATTTTTGTACCTGGGAGTTGCAATCTACTTTTTGGAATATACACAAATTGATTTTTCTTGCTAGTAAATGTCTGGCGAACCCTTCTCAGAATGTTTTTAAATGAATGAAATAAAATAAAAATATTACAAAGGAAGTAAATTACAGATCAAAATATTTTTGTTCTAAAAGTTAGTAGATGAAAGGTTAAGAACCTGTGATTTAAATATAGGTAAAATAATCAGCAAGGCCCATTTCCCCTAATATTTAGATCCTTGTGGATTTGAATTCTATTTCCTGCCTAAAAACCTTTGAGAATTTCAGCTAGCATTCATATGTAGAATCTCAAGGGAAAGCTGTTACACCTCTATCAAAGGACCTTTATCCTCTCACTAGAGAAAACCACCTGAGGCCAATTTCCTTGAACTGGCCAAGCAGGAATAGAGAAGTCCCTGTGGGTATACTACTGCCATTGTCAATTACTTACAATTACCTTTGAAGTTTCTAGCTATATAGTTTCTTTGACAATCCATTTCTTTTACAATCCATCCATGGGGGTCTCCACTCATCTCCAAAATTAAAGCTTCTAGTTTGAACCTGTGTGTGAACAACCTTAGCACCAATTTGAGAAGCAATAACACCTACAGGCACAAGCACACACACACACACACACACACACACACACACACACACCACGGTCAGTGCTTAAAATTTTAAAAAGATTCTTCTTGTACATTAAAAAAATACTTATGGCAGCACTTTTTATGACAACAAAGAATCGGAAACAAAGTTGATTTTCATTTGGGTAATATCAATCAATAAATATTTATGAAGGGCCTACTACGTGCCAAGTGAGACAGCTAGGGGGCACCAGGTATGGAATCAGGAAGACCAGATTTAAAAACTGACCTCAGACACTAACTGTGTGACAATCACTTAATTCTGTTTGCCTCAATTTCCTCATTCATAAAATGAGTTGGAGAACGAAATGCCAAACCACTATAGTGTTTTTACCAAGAAAACACTACCAAAACGACTCAATAATAAAATGTGCCAAAAACTGTGCTAAGTGCTTAGGTTGCGAAGAGGCAAAAGGCAGTTTGTCAAGTTCCTAAAGAAGTTCACAATCTAATGAGGGAGACAAGAAGTAAACAAATATGTACAAACAAGCTATATACAAGAAAAATAACTAAAGAGGGAAGTTTCAAGGAATTGAGAAAGTATTTCTGTAGAAAAAGGAAGTTTAGTTGGGATCTGAAGGAAGCCAGTAAAGTCAGGAACAAGAGATGAGGAGGAAGAGCATTCCAGGCATGAGGGACACCCAGAGTAAATTCTCAGAGCAGAGAGATGGAATGCATCACTGGATGAAAGTGTACATAAGCAGAGTAAGGTGTAAGATCAGAAAGGTAGAGTTAAGATATAAAGGGCTTTGAATACCAAACAAGATTATGGATGAAGCAAGTGACCACTGGAGTTTGTTGAAAAGCAAGATTGTGATCTGGCCTGTACTTTTAGAGAATTAGTTTGGAGGCTGATTAAAGAATGGATTGGAGTAAGGAAAGACTTGAGGCAGGTACAATCACCTGTAAGCTATTGAAATTATCCAACTGTGAGATGATGAGAACCCCCACCAGGATAGTGATAGTAAGAGAAATGGGTGGCCTATTCAACAGACATTGCAAAGTTGAAATCAACAGGCCTTGATAACGTATTGGTTAAGGCTAGTGGGAGATAGTGAAGAGAGTTAAAGACAGTTCCAAGATTGTGAGCCTATAGAACTGAAAAGATAGTATTGTCCTTAACAGTAATAGGGAACTTAGAAGGGAAGGAGGGTTTAGGCAGAAAGATAATGAGTTCATTTTTGGATATGTTGATTGTCTACACCTAAGTGGCACAACGAACAGAGTGCTATGCCTGGAGTCAGGAAGACTTTTCTTCCAGAGTTCAAAAAGGACCTTAGACAAACCACTCTTTCTTTGCCAAGAAAACCCCAAATGGGTCACTAAGAGTCAGATACTAAAAGTGACTAAACAACAATTTAATTTCTAATTTGAGATACCTGGAAGATAGATGGAAATGGGAGATTTAGGGTCAGCAGAGAGGTTAATGGAGGACAAGTAGATTAGAGAATCCTCAGCAAAGAGAAGGTAATCAAATCCATAGGAGCTGATGATATCACCAAGTGAGAAGTATAGAAGGAAAAGAGAAGAGAAAGATAAAAAAAAAAAAAAGATAAAAATATCTGACATACCTAAGATTAGAGGGCATGATCTGGATGAAGGAGACAGAGGAACTGTTAGATAGGAGTAGAACCAGGAAAAATTGGTGTTCCAAAAACCGAGAGAGAAGAGAGTATCAAGAAGAAGAGGGTGATCAACAGTGTCAAAGACTGCAAAGAGGTAAAGGAGAATGAAGACTGAGAAAAGGCCACTGGATTTAGCAATTAAGAAATTACTGGCATCTTTGGAGAGAATAGTTTCATGAAATGATAAGTCAGAAACCAGATAGTAAGAGGTTAAAAAAGAGTGAGAAAAGAGAAAGTGGTGGTATCTCTTGTAGAAGTTTCGTTTTGTTTTTTTTAAGGAGTTTAACAACAAAGGCATAGTACTACAGTTAGCAGAGATGGAAAGATCAAGTGAGGGGGTTTTGAGGCTGGGGGAGAGGTGGGCGTATTTATCATCAGTGGAGAAGGAGCTACTATAAGGAGAGACATTGAAATAGTGACAGTGGTGATAATAGAGATAACAGTCTGTTAGATTGTTCCACAAGATGAAGCAGGTTTGTTTGTGTTGAGCTGGAATGGTTCAACAAATTGTGGCATATGAATATAATGGGATATTATTACTCCGTAAGAAATGACAAGCATGAAAGAAGTCCAACTGTTCTGAAGAACTATTTGGAATCATGCCCATAGGGCTATAAAACAATATCCTTTAACTCAGAAATACCTCTACTAGGTCTATATTTCAAAGAGATCAAAGAAGAGGGAAAATGAATTATTTGTACAAAAATATTTATAGCAGTTCTTTTTGTAGTTGCAGAGGAATGGAAATTGAATTAGAGAATGGCTGACCAAGTTGTGGTATATGATTATCATGAAATACTATTTTGCTATGAGAAAAGATGAGTATGATGGTTTCAGGATGAAAAATGGGAAGACATATGAACTGACACAAAGTGAAATAAACAGAAGCAAGAGAACATTTGTTCACAGTAACAGCAATATTGTAATGATGATCAACTGTGAAAGACTTTGCCGTTTGATCAATGACAATGATCCAAAAAAAGTCCAAAGGACCCATAATGTAAAATAGTATCCACCTCCAAAGGAAGACTAATGAACTGAATACGAACTGAAACATACTTTTTAACTTTTTGGTGTGTGTGTGTGTGTGTGTGTGTGTGTGTGTGTGTGTAAGTGCACATGCTCAAAGGCAACATGGATAATATGGAAATATGTTTTGTATTATTTCACATATACATGTGAAATGTCAATTTCATATTGCTTGCCCTGTGAAGAGGAGGGATAGTGGCATGAGGGAGAGACAGAATTTACAACTAAAAAATTTAAAGAAAAATGTTCATTTTTACATGTAATTGTAAAATATTTCATGAAATAAAAATAATGTTTTTAAAAAAGAAAGAGACTACATCTGCCAAGGAAGAAGGGAGCACCTTGAAGACTTGAGGATTTTGTTAAATTACATTCATATTCAGAAATTTTATAGTAATGTTTTGTGGTGTTGATATTTCTGTGTACTATTAAGTATAGCTTTCAATTTAAAATATAAATTAAGCATGCTAGTTGAAAAAATGATAACCAAGAAAAATACAGAAAATCATAGTAAAAAAAAATATGAACCCATGCAAAATAAAGTAAGCAAAATCAGGAAAAATGCAAATGGGTAGGTTGATATACAGATACATATAGATGTAAACATACACAATGACTGTAATAGTATAAATGAAGAGAACAAGAGCAAAACAATCTAAACTAAATATTGTTGAATTATACTGGTCAATCTTGGTTCCAATGAAGAGATACAAAAAGACACCTAAGGTCTGAAACATGCATTACATATATAAGACATCTTGGAATATGTTGACTGATTTTGCCATTTTTTTTTTCCCCTTTATATATAAATTTTAAAAAATCTCTATTAAAAAGGATAGCTTTCTTGGGTGTGGAAGGCATTCTGAAGAAAATGTAAGTGATGAAAAAGCAAAAGATCGAATAAAATCTCTTTTTAAAAAAAATTTATATTATTTTACTTTTTAAAATAAATTAATTAATTTATTTTCTTGTTTACATTATTCATTTCCACAAGATTTTGAGTTACCAATTTTCTACCCATCTTTCCCCTACCCAACACCTCAAAACAGCCATCTCACTATATAACTCCTCCCCCAATCCGCTGTCTCCTATGTAATTCCCCTCGCCCTTCTACAAGCTGTACATGTGTAATTACACAGAACATCTCCACAGTGGGCATATTGTGAGAGACTGATTATATGTCCCTCTTTCTTATCCCGCCCTCCCCCCTTTTTCTATTCTCTGCCCTGTCCCTGTCCCTGTCTCTGTCCCTTTACAGAAGTATGTATTTCCAGAAACCCTCCCCCCACCCCAACCTGCCCTCCTCTCCATCATCCCACTTCTCATCCCCATCTACCCTACTCTCCTGTGTGGCAAGATACCCCATTTAGAGTTTATGTCATTCCTTCCCTAAGCCAAATTCAATGAGAGTAAGGTTGACCCTTTCCCTTTTGCCTTCCTGTTCTTCCCCTCCATTGTAACAATTATCCCTTGCCTCTTCTAT